>CANUEZ040000123.1:16025000-16575712 GCA_948099385.1 Fasciola hepatica
CAATGTTGTCAAAACCAGATAAAGGTGCGGGCATCTTAATTCTCAATATATCGGAATAGATAGAGAAGATGGAGGTGATAGTGAGTGATGGCTCCAAGTTCACGAAGACCCCATCGAAGAAAAATAAGACATCTCAGACAGAAAAACCAATTTCAACGAGAATAAGATCCTTGAAGCAGAAAGGAATAATCGACGCGTTGACCCTTGAAAGGATATGACCGACAGGGACGCTAACTCCCAGATTATACTGTCCATCGAAGGTACACAAAAAACTCATAATCCGAGATTTAACCTTGTGCAAACGATACGTAGAAGATATCATATATGTGCTAGACACCAGTCTGGACACAAGCCTGCTTCTTAACAGTTTTTAAGCTGCCCATCCAAATGTTCAATTTGTTTTGGAAGAAAAAAAGGACAAGAGTCTATCGTATTTAAAAATATGCATGAGCCGTTGAAGAGGAATCTTATACGTGGCTTAGTTAACAGAGCAAGAAAACTCTGCTCCGAAGACACAATAAGAAATGAACTCCTTTTTCTGCGGAGTGTTCTCTTAAATAACGGCTATCCTGACCGGTTTATCGACAAGACGATGCAAGAAAACGAAGGGAAATCAAAGGAGATAGGAGCCACTAAGAAAATACTATACGTGCGTTTGCCGTTCAAAGGCGACACGGAAGCCGAAATTTTTCAACGAAGATTATCAGGAGTAATCAACAGAACATTCTACGCTGCACAGTTACAAATCCTGTTCGTTTCCAAACCGATAGTGTGTTTTCGATTGAAGGAAATAATGCCGAATTCTGCAACCTCGTTTTGTGTATTCTTTCACCTGTTCCTGTGGAACTAGGTACATTGGTCGCACGACTCGGCGCTTATCCGGACGCGTTCGTGAACACCACTCAGCCTGGCTGAGCACGGGAGCAATTAAGACAATTACGAGTGCGGTGTGCTCACACTTTTTTGAGTCAAACCACTCAGTGGAGGTGATAAACCCTTTTCGCACCATTTACAAAGTCCGAGGAAAACAATCAAGATTTGTCAAGTGTCGCATCCTAGCCACAGTCGAAGCCGTGAGTATTCGTCTCTACAATCCTCCCCTGTGGGCTCAGAAACAATTTGTGCAAGCATTTAGGCTTCCGTGGCCCACGTCATGGTCCCGAACACATGTGCAACCACTTGAACATTGCACACTGTGATCAATTTCACATGCACACACGCACGTGCAGAGACATATTTGGATTATCATTCTCCGTTCTTATTTTGTGAGTCATATATATTGTTATGTATTGGTATGAGTACGAATAACTGAAAACAAGATTGTTCCCCACGTTGTGTGTTCTCAATAACATGAATTTCTATAGAATTTTATATTTCTATGTTATATTGTATTATGCTACTAAATGTTCCATAAAATTGAATGAAATACGAAGAAATGTACTCAGATGATGCATTTCGTCAACACCGATGAGCGTATCAAGAGTTGACAGGGACAATTTATAGACTCTTGGTTTTGGGATGAGCACAGATGGGATGAATACAGTTTCCAAAACCGATATATCACTCATGAATCAGCAAAGCTAATAAAGTGTTTAATCAAGCGGAATGTGAGTTCGGAAGCAATTCGTATTGGAGAGTGTAATGAATGCGGTTCACCAAGCTTATCGCATTCGACTTACTGCAGTATCTCCAGGGCAGAACCAAATTTGCATGGAGTTTGGATCATAGGAACCGAGATAAGCAAGAAGGAATGGGTTTGTATCCAACTTCAAACAAAACTTCCAATTTTAATCTTCGACAGATAAGCTTCATTTGGGCTGGGCAAGACACTGCATTTTTCAAGTCATTCACAACTCGCGGCAGTTCACGTTGTATGATATTGTGCCAGTGTTCAATCTTTTCTGTTGTAGGATTTTAGTTTGAATGAGAAGCGACTAGCATGTTTTAAACCGTAGAAATACTTGAGATGTCCGAAATGCTGATTATAAATAGCAGCCCACAAGCGATATCCGGTAAATACAAGAATGCCTGAATCTTTTGGTTGATGCGCTGTCTCGCCCTCGACTTCATCAACTGAAGAATCAAACTATGTTCACCTGATCAGAAATACCAAAACATCTTATAATAATGACTCAGGACACCTCCACATCCGTGAGTTATCATGCATACCACAACCATACTAACCACATTCAGATGGTGATGATTCAGTCGGGCGGAACTCATCCACAGTTAAACCCAAATCTTTCATTTCTTATGCTTTGCAAT
Organism: Fasciola hepatica; assembly: GCA_948099385.1. Classification (NCBI taxonomy): domain Eukaryota; kingdom Metazoa; phylum Platyhelminthes; class Trematoda; order Plagiorchiida; family Fasciolidae; genus Fasciola; species Fasciola hepatica. The sequence goes on from CANUEZ040000123.1 coordinate 16,027,266, forward strand.
GGAGGATTATTACGCGTTACTTTCATCATATAATCCCGTTATCCAAGCAACCTCAAAACGCACTCCGGGTACATGTGCTTACGGTCTCCAACTTGCATTCCATAGCAACGTGGTAAATATCGCCATCTTGCAAATACCAGTTCAGGAGATTTTCCTAATGCCTTCGTCCGCTTCTCACGTGCGAATTTTGACATTGTCAATATGTTACCCTCATCCGGCGGATATCCACAATTACTCATTTTTATTGATCATTTCATCTGTTGACTGGTGGCCGTTTACAACAATCGCTCATCCACGGGAAAGATCATCAAAGCATTTTTCCACCAACGGATTATCATTTTTGATATCCTTTCCACAATAGCCAAGGATTAGGGAGCCCAATTCTAATCGGTTGACCTTCATTGCATTAGTATGTCTTTGAAGCTAGCAGCAGGATTTCCAACAATCATTCACATTTACTTATTCATCGGTGAGATTTTCACATTGTCCTCTGTGTGTTCACCACAATGATTATCCCTTTGTTGGCCAAATGCTTCATCTGACCAATGTTTTGACTCGTTCACTCACTCATGAGGGCATCTCTGTGCCCATTCTATCATTCAGTGATATTATCTCAACTCATAACACCCTCACCTTCAATCTAGTTCATGATGGCGCGTGTGTATGAGACAATCATTTTGATCATTACACATGATGATTGAAAATGACTTGGGCCTTTTGTCTCCAACCCGATCGGTTAGACTGCCTTAAACAGTGAGATGCACTAATCGGACAGAATAGGTGGAATAAGCCACCACACAGCCACCAGTTGCGCCACTCTCCAAACACGTGACTGTCTTATTTGCCATTATTTTCTTCACTTTTCGCAGAATCTGTGCGTGGTATTACAACCCCACTTTTGGCATACTGAACCCCATTGCGGATGACCTGATTTGTTCGTGAAAGGTACAATAGAATGGGCGAGATCTTGGAGAGGAGCGGTGGTGTCAAGTGTTTGCTTCGAACAGGCTGGTTCTGAACGGCTTGTTGAACTTACACCCCACATGATATATCACCCTTCCGACACTGACAGACTATATTGCGCATAGCGATCGCCCCTTATGATGGACGGCTTCTCCCTAGTGGTCTAAATAAAATGAAGTTATTCTTTGATATTACCTACAGAATTTGGTTACCACGTGAGTAAAAGTATCAGATTTAATTTTCATATTATATGGTTCATCCTTCAGCGTGAACATTCACGCAGTTGAATTGAGGAATTCACAAAATACCTGAGGATGACAAGTTAGCACGCAGGTGTTTCCAGGGTAGAGACATTCGAATGGAGTCACCAACACACGAGAGCTAGTGATTCACACGTACCTTAGAAAGGCGAGAAGGTATTAGGACTGAAAGGAAATTGTTTCAAATGAATGACTAAATAGAATTGACAGTAATTAAATAACAATACCCTTCCACTAAACAATCTTGTTGACTCATTCACTTCGTTCGGTATCACACAACATCGAGTCCTCGGTTGCATGAAGATTTGACAGCATTATGCAGGCCAAAATGTATTTAAGAAACTCTCGTTTGCTAGCACTACAGATCCCAGTCCGGTGAAGTTGTTCTTGATTTGTTCACACCTAAGTATACAGTGAAGTAAACGGGTTCACGGCACTATTCGGAGAACCATCACGGGAAGTTCACTTGTGGAAACAGTCCAAGGGATTGAAAGGAGCTCTTTATCACAATTCAACTGGAACAGATTTCTTCCCAAGTATTGCTGAAATTTTTTAGCTTTTCGTGAGGAAATCACTAGTTCAAGCAATAACAGATCAAATAAATTTGATTTTTGAATAATCACACCTATTCTCAAAATTATTTTCATATTTAATTATGCTAGAACGGAAGATAGAGTATCAATACACATATCCTTCGTGTAATGATTGTTATGTTGAATTAAATGAAACACTAATAGCTGAATCTGGAATATAAGTAATTGTAATATGAATCATTTACTTGCAAGATTGGCCGTAAAAGATTCAAATGATAAATGCCTTCTAAGGTTTCAGTATCACAACAAAAGCTAGCAATATTTGATTCAGTATTCGTCAGATCAGTGATAAGAATCCGGTTCAGGAACACCTACGGACTACTTTTAATCTCTCATCAATAGTGTTGTGCTTCGAGAAACCATACATACTGTTTATTCAGAAGTAGAGAGAAAAATGTAATCATTCGCCACATCATACCCATAAGGTCATGTGAGTTTGCTCCCAGAATGCGCAAAATTATATTTCAAAGGAGGATAGCATCATCAGATGAGTGTTGATCTAATGGGAAATCTGCTTGTGTAGTTCGGATCGATAACTTGTCAAATTATTTGAAAAACTCAAAGCTGTACTATTGCAAACAAAATAGACACTTCTATTTTCGCCTTGTGAATGCAATGTTTCTTGTGGTAGAAACTCAACACATGTTGAGAATCAAATTTATTGTTCATAATCGAGCGTGAAGCAGTAAATCGCTCCTGTGACGAAAGAAAACGGGTCTCTAGTCACATCCATGTTTATAAAATCAACTTGAAATGGTCAATACCTCCGTTATAAATACCTTTGTCTGACACAGTTCAAACGAGTTCCACTGAATTATTTGTTTACAAGTGCTCGAAGAAAGCATTCAAGTGAGACACCGGAATACGATTTTAGAGCATATCCTTCACACCGGAAAGAGGTGGTCGACCGAGCAGAATAATTTTTCCATAGGGGATAGGGGAAACTGAATCCCAAGGGAAGATATTCGTAATACTATCTTCCTATGGGAACTAGTGATGGACAAAGATAACAGTTTCTCGCCTTTCGTGGCCACACAGTCGTACAGCATGGTGATCCCTGTTTTGCATGTCGAAAGGCCATCATATTAAGTTACCCTAATGGCACAACACAAAACTAAATTTTCTGATTCAATTCGTGGCAAACTGGAATCGGTCGTAAATTTTTAGTGTATTTGAATTTTACTAGGGGTTCACTGTGGTAGGAATATCGGGAGCACTGACAGACAATTGTCTACCAGGATTTTATTGAATGTGCCGAAATGCATATTGTACTGAAGAGTTCGGACTTTACAAACCAGACCCATCGCATGGTGCCTAATCTGTTGGGTCATGAACAGAAACGCTAAACAAGTGAAGTTTGAAAAGCCATTACTCCTAAAGTTGCCGGGTGATCTGACAAGAAATAATCTGAACCAAATGAGGAAATATGATATCAGGTACACGGCGTAGTCGGTGGAAAACCGCTGGAGCTGTTTTGCAATTTGGAACATTGGGTCCCCTTTATCCAATTAGTTAGAACAGAAAGAAGACAAGTGGCGAGATGCAAGCATTTCGTTTACTCTTAACAACCGTGGACTTAAAACATGTTAATTTATATACATGGTACAGTAGGGGGTAAGTGCAACAGTAAAGTAGGCACAATCGAAAGTTCTTACAGTGCGTATGTTCGGTAGAGTGAAGTCTCTCCCCAACGTACGCACTATAAGAGTGAAGTCTGTCGTATTAACGCTAAGGTATACAAATATTCTGGGTCAATCCTTTTTTGTTCACAGTGTTGGCTGATGCATCGTGATTAGAATCGCCTCAGTGAACGTCGTTGTGTATTGTCCCAGTGGGTTGCGTCATCAATTTTGACATCTATTTGGGCATGTGTTCTGACACTCGTTGAGTCAAGCAGCGGTCCGTTCTGCCAATGTATGCGTCACCGCAACTACAAGTGAACTGATAGACAGTGTGTGAAACATTGAGATCAGCAAGACTGTTTGAGTGCACAAGACTCGACCGCTGATTTTTCATAAGGTTTTCCTGATAACCGTTGGTCAGCTGCCTTCTTTTTATAACTGCTCTTCGTTTTGTACCAGATCTTCTGTGCAGATTTTCTGGACTCTGTTGAAGAGAGTTCCGACCAATCCACTTTTGTAAACTACCGGATCGAAGCTGAAAATTTGTGAATAACGTCCGCTCCATGTTGCTTTTCGGTAGATTCTGTACTGTAGAGTCCCATCCTAAGGCCTGGTTATTATGATATCTAGAAAGGGCAATCTGTTATGGCATTCTTCTTCATGAGATACACTGAAGTTTGGATGAACAGAGTTAGGAATGTTAGAAAAAGGGGAAAAACGTTCTTCAGTCGTAAAAATTAAAACGTCATCCACGCATAGTCTGTAAAATAGAAATTGGGAAATAGTATCACAGAGCTGCTCTTCAATCATACTTAAAAATACATCTGCCAAGATTGGGCCCAGAGGGTTTCCCATGGCCGCACTATCCGTTTGTTTGTGAGCTTTACCTTCAAAATTGAACCGAATAATTTCTGTGCATAGAAGAATGAGTTCTCTAAGGTATTCAACAACATCAAGCAAAAGAAAGTTTTGAGATGAAATAAAATCACATAGATAATCTACTATCTCACGAAGAGGTGCCTTTGTAAAATATGACTCATATCGAAGGAATGCATTTTATCTGAACTCACTGGAATACTGTTAAACAAATTCGCGAATTCAAATGAGTCTTTGTAGATAAAATAGTAATATGTGTTTCTGAACGGGTTATGAACCTCGACGAGCCACCCGGCAAGTTTGTGATAAGCCGAGTTTTGCTTACATAACATTGGCCTCAAAGGGACTCCAGGCTTGTGAACTTTGGGTAATCCTCTCAAGTAGAGCATCTGTGTTCCACGTGGTTTTAGCTTCTTGTATGTAGTTTCAGAAATGAAACCTTGTAGGAGCAAAATTTGAGCTTGTCTTAATATCTGTTTCTCCGTCAGCCTATTGTTCTCTGGAGTAGTGTCCAGTTTGAAAGGCTGCGCATCGGAAAGTATTTGTTCCATCGTTACCACGTATTCATTCTGTTCCATATTTACGATGCCCGATCCTTTGTCCGGTCGTAGAAACAATAAATCATTCATTTGTTTGAGTTATTTAACCACCATCCGATGTTTTTGTGATGAACAATACCAACGATGCATGGGAGCAGAGACCTCTTGTTCAGAAATATAACCCATCATGGCCTTGAACAAACCAGCTTTGTCGGATGACGTAGGCACTAAATCCTCTACTTGATCATGAAGGTTCTTGAACTGAACATGTGTTTGTAGCTGGCTCACTTTCTGGGGTGGCGATTTGAAATTTAATCCCAACGACTAAACCTTACATTGTGCTGTGGTCCATTGACAGTCGGAAAGATTGTGAATGTGTACGCTTGTGTCTGTCGGATACAGTGACTACTGTTGCGTTTTGCACATGCTGCCCTCAAGGCTTTTGATTGTTTTCACCCCATTTCTCCGTACCAAATATATTGAAGAGCTATCAAATTTGATTGGACATGTTGAATACAACGTGTCTAGAACAGTCACGAAAAGCTGCTGTGTTTCAATGAGCTTGAACATCTCCTCGCGTGCAGCTTCAGCGTGGGTATTTGTGATTCTGACGAGATGGACATTGTTCCTTGGAAAATTCTTTTTTGAAAAAAGCATCACAAATCGATTTGGAAAACAATAAAATAGTACGCGCTCAGTAAGGAATTCTGTTGCAAAACTGCCTTGAGAAAGGTTGTCCACTATAAACGAAAAGTCGGTTCATAATGTTTCCACTGAAGAAGCCATGTTATTGGCACTATATTTTCTCGTTTAACACATCACAGCCCATCCTTTTTTGATACACACTGAACCGCGTTAGGTCCTGACATATTGTAATGTGAACCAGATCATCTAACGCCACATCTGTTCTGCCTTTTATGCCAATGCTTCTTTGGATCATATTGTCTTGTTATCGTTGGATATTAAATGAAAAGCTGTGTGTACCTACTTTTTAGACTATAACCACGAATTTAATTGTGTTGATAAACGAAAAATGCTCAGTATCCTTCCAAGCAACGGAATTAAACCTCAGTAATTACACTTTCGTCTTCATATTTCAATTAGCAACAGTTAACGCGATACGGAAGCACAAATTCTCACATCTCTGTTTCAACCCCAGGGCGCCGTTGGAGGTACAATTCTTTCACTTTCATACACTCAAGCTACACGTTCTACATGTCTGTCCATGACCGTTCTGTTGTTATAAGGAAGTGTAAGTTTTAAATTTTGGGTTACCGCATTCCTGCTGCGTCGGCTGTGCTTGATCTTCAGCCTGCCCGGAAAAGGCGAGTTTTCTGTTAAATACGGTTAAATACGTTTGCGGTGGTCATCGAATATGAAAATGAAAAACAGTAATGACTGAAACCATAAGCCGTGTTCATCAATGAGGGGCTACATGGAAGAATGATAATCGTGATTTAGTGATACTTCCTCGCAGATGGTTCACAAGGCGTTCTTTCCAAACAAGCAGCCTAGCCAGGCATCAGCTAACCGATTTATAATACAGTAATTCGGTTCAAACTTAGACAAATGGATTAGTCCGCCAAAGTCAACAATTCAGATTAGCATATATGTCACTGAACTTATGGATGCATTTAAAGGAGCGTTTGATCATTTCAAATTATCTGACAAAAATCGAAATACTGTTGACGGAGTGGTATATATAACACATGAATGAATACATTTCAAAATGATGTGGGTAGTCCTATACAAAGACCTTAGGTGAGAGATGTGAAATTTCAAGATTTTCTCCGGGAACAGAGTGTTTCACGCATCATAAGCCCACTAGAGATTTGAGGCGATAAATACACCAGTATGCTTGTTACTCTAAGCTATTTGAACCTCCTATCATGAGTGATGGATAATTTGATTCTGATGTGGAATCACGATCAACTGAATACAGTGCATATACACACTTGATGAGATTGAGTGCAAACTTGACAGTCTTACCAATTTCGTCATTGTGGAGATAAACTAGAGAGGTGGATTGAAATTAACCCGATTCCGAGATTCAGAACCTACCACAACATCGTCGAAGCATTTGAAAGTGAAGCAAGATGCAATAGACGGGAGGTCATACATAAAGTTAGTGAACAAAAATGGTGAAAAGATAGCACCCTTCAACACTCCTGTGTTACTACGGATTGCAGAGGATATATAACCACCAAGATTTGAGTTAAGATTGGTTCGTGAAATAGCTTCTTGACCATTTGGCATACCAGAGATAATAATAGATCTTTTTCTAAATGGGAATGAGAACGTTTTCATACTTTCGAATACTTACGTGAACGAGTATGCTCTTCTGATCAATCAATGACGCAATCAGATGAATAAGACAGCTGACGGCATCAAGAATAGAGCGCTGTTTTCCATAGGCAATTTGATGTACATATGAAATATTATCGGTGGACTTCGAATCGTCATTAAAGATGCATCCGGAAGTCTTTTGTACAACTGCAATGCGTGCAATGGGACGAAATTCGTCCTTTATTCTCTTCAGCTTTGTTGTCAGCAGTCAGCGATGTCAGTCAGTCAGTGAATTCGCCTTCTGACAGATACCGATCGAATATTGAGAAGATGCGTTTCAGATCCATTACATAACTGGTGCAAAAGATTGCCTACGAGTATGATGCCCACGTATAGTTGATCTAGATGAGCAATTTATTAGTTGATGTATAGGTCTAACAGTTTTACTGCAGACTTGTCGTGCGAACGATGTGCTCTTTCTTTCATGCTCCGCGATTTCTCCAGTATCTCCGAATCAAAATGGTATGTAAACGTTATATTCTTCGTTTGTAAATAGTGTGCCTTATAACAGAAGTTTATGAAGCTCCTAATATTTTCACAGTACACTGGTTGCTCATCTGGGCTCTGATGATTGCTCCTAATGAAAGTGTCGGGAAGAATTTTGGCAAACAGTGATTGGAGTTCGTCACGGGGGCAGGCTTCACACCATGAAAGAAAGAGGGCTCATTCACGGGGAAGTAATCTAGACTGGATTCATTTCTGGTGAGTAAAGTAACAACCTTTTGGAAAGACATCAAAACGGTGAAAAGCCAAATCAGAGCTGCTGAAGTCGCCAGCTACAATGAAAGTGAGATGGTAATCCATTCTATTAGTGTTAAGTAGAAAGAATCTAGGAAATTGACTAGTTCCGTGGAATTACACACTTGTGTTATGTACCGAGTCGATATAACAACAGAAAGTCTGGCGGTAAAGCATATCTTAAATTTACCGGTTTGACAGCAAACACTTTATGTGTTGTATTAAAAAATTCATGTGGATGAAGCACACCAAAAAGAGCATACGTGGGAATTTCGTGCCTGTTTTTCTTCTCAGCCCACAACCGGTAAATCTATCAAGCCTCGATAACTTCTCATGAAGTCAAGATTATTGAAATGAAACGAAAGCTCAGTTCTCAAATTCCAAGGACTTCAGTGAGTAGCTGATATCGGATATTTTGGATATGATTGAACGGATATTGTATAATCGGATCAACGGGACACCCATCGACTCAATATTATTCCTCTTCGTCAAAGCAACTTTCCATACAGCTTCATGTCTACAAGTTTCCTCAACCGCATGCTGTTCGACTCTTTTTACTTTATTCCTCACAGAATGAGAACAATGGCGTAATTCCTCAGTTCTATCAAGTTCAGCGGTATTTCGTACGAAAATCAAAATATGGGCTTTATGCTTGGATACCGAAAACACTACATCGATTTTGGAGTCAGACTAGTAGGAAACATTATTAGAAATATGGTAAATCAGTAACGATAGCACGAAACAGCTCGGTCATATTCAATGGCTATGCCATTATCAATGCTGATAACTTGATAGAATAATTAGACAGCTGAAGCCAGTCATCCACAATTGGTTCTGAAGAGACCGATTAGTCATTGGACTTTTCCGTATTGAACATGTGTATATAGTTGTAAAGTGATTTGAGAAATATTCTCAACATATTGTTGCTGACGAGAATAGATGTATGTGGGCGTGAATAAAAGAACATAGTGTCAACACTATGAGTAGTCTTATTATGAACAGAAATTATAAACGAGAATAGTGGATTATTGTTGCTTTGCTTAGGTTCCATGTCATCACTGTTAGAAAAGGAGGAACGATGATGTACTGTTTTAGTAGTTGACTGGAGGGCAAGATGACCGGGATGTTTGCACTCATTTGTCTTTTTCATACAAGGAAGGAAACGCACACAACGCGTCTGCAAGCCCACACTTTCGTGAGCTGTACGATTTCCAATAGATTGTGACGTCAAAATGCCAGTCACATCGAGAGAAGCGGGACAGGCTCTGTTGAGAATTCGCACGGCGAAGATGGCATGCATTGGCGCAAGACAATTCATGGTGTGCCTGCTGCCAGGGCACGACTGATTCGTGGGAATTTTTTTGAATTCTGAGTGAATAGCAGTCGGAAACGTGCATTGCAAAACGTCAGCATGCGCACAAAACAATACCGGAACATGCCAATTAGTTTATACGGTTTCCTCTCTTGCACTTAGGCTGAGGTCAGTTCAAAAACCGTACATTTTAGGTAAACTGTAGGATTATAAACTTAGTTGTTTAGGCTCAGCTATAAGCCCATTCAAATTCGTACGAGGATTTCCAAGAATTGCGCGGAACGTGATAAATCACTGAATAAATAATATTGAGTAATCAATATGATTACTAGTCATGTGAGGTATAGAGTTTATATGGTTATGTAATTTCGGTGCCATTGTGCGGCCCAGGTCCCAGAGTTACGGGTAACGGTTTTTTCATTTACTTTCCTCAGGAATGTGTACAACGTACGAAAATGTCAGATCAGTACGCACTCAATTTCAGATTTAATTTAAAAACTTTCATGATTTAAACCATTCTGCTGATTCAGAAAACATCACCAATTGGAACTATTTACCCCGAAACTTGTTTTTGTAATAATATGATTCATCATGCAGTCTGAACATTCAACCAACCTTTGAAAACCATGGACTCACTGTACAACTGTTTCGTGCTGGTTAGGAATCATTAGCAATGCACATCCAAAGAGCCCCCCAACTGCGTCTCAAACCCGGTCTGGATGATTGTGAGTCGAACACTTAACAAGGATGAAACCGCTGTATGGTGAGTGCTTCTATACTTTACCGTGGTGAGTTTAGCGCTGCAATTGCAAGACGAATCATATTATGTAAAATGCAGTCTATTACTACTTATACTTACCTGTACTATTTTGTCGGAATGTGCACCAAATAAACAGCCAGTTTATACCAGATTTTCTTCCCGTCTTTTTTTCTGAATTCTGATTCTCTGTTTATGTCTGTCTTATTCTTAGGAAAGGTTATTCTCCCAAATTTGGTAAATAAAGTTCCTTCGATCTGATTTATGATACTTCGATATTGAACCCCTTTTATAATCACAGAGAATCCTGAGCACACTTCATGATTGATTGCTTTGCAGTTTCTTCACCTATCATCACATTACATCTTCGTTATCAAAATATCACAGTTTTACTCCGTTCATGTTCTCAAAAGTTCACTATAGTACTAAAGAAAGAGTTCCAAGATGTTATGTGTGCAGCCAACAAACTATGGGTTTCCTGGATCACGCAATATAGGTTGAACCAAGGAACACAAGGACACCAGTCGGTAGTAGGCTCTTGGCCACACGCCTCTAACAAGGATGATTGTACTCTCATTGATGAACACCAACATTTGACCACTCTTCATGAAACTATCAGACTTATTGCACATCAACAGTTCGAGTATTTACCTGATTAGATGAACGATTTATGGGCAGGAATTCTGATTAAATGGATATGTGGGGGACATCCCTCTATGTTTAGATGGTTTTGGATGATATCAGTAGGAAATGAAATTATGCAGAAAAGAGATCAAAGGCGGAGTTATAACATACGTCCAGCAGTTTGGAAGCGGCAAGCCTGACGTCATTCCTAATCATCTCTCGAATAGTATAAACCATTCAGATGTTCTTGAAACGAGAAGTCGGCATCATTATATTGCACTATTTATGTCGAAGAGGATTTCGTTGCATCTCTACAGGACGCCAGACGTTTCCCGCGAATCTATTACCATAGAAACACAATAACTACTAGCTGGTACTTATCTCCCTGCTGTTTTCAATCAGACTTTATCTCCTTCTTTGACCCTCAACTTATTGGATGGAAACCTTCACTTGATTTGGGGCGACTTCAATCGCGCTGACACACTTCCAACAACTTCCATTGGCTTAACTAACCCTCACCACTTTTTCAGCCCGAGTGATCGCCAACCATCCCAGTCACTTTCCCCTCTAGCTTGAAGCTCTTGTTTTTACCAACGATCACTGTCCTCCACCAGCTAAACCAAATGCCTAATCACAGTCCATCTATAAAACACGCACCTTCAGAGCAAATCAAGTTTCGCTTAGGTAATTTCTCATCCAAAAATAGTTATTTGCCCCGTAGGCCACTTAGGTCTTTTGTTTCATGGTTCTGTGACTTTTATTCGTCAAGCTGTTATTGTTAGTCTTTTTTATCAGCAGTCTTTGAAATCGGTTGTTCTGTGGAAAATATTTTTGTGTGCCACGACAATTTAGATTCCCATATCCGAGGTCTCTACGTCACCTATATAGGTGTGCCTTTGGGCCTCAAGACAATACAAATTCGACAATTCAGTTCAATTCAGACAACCATTATCCGTGCAATGAGTACGGTGGTTTTGGTTGCTGTTTCGTGGCAACAGCCTTAATCGGCATCAAATCGGTGAAGAACGATTTTGGATAAGAGAGCGCCACTGATCTCGACATCTAGCCATTTCCTCTACGGAATATAACCACTGAGTGGGACAGTCTCTTAGACCTCACCAACGAAGTCTAACACGCCTCACATGACCAAGTACACTGGTTTGAATTTTCACACTTTTCATCCATGGCATGAATTGGCCACCCTTACTCATCCTCCAACCATCAGCTGTCCCATTAACCATTCAGCACCGAAGAATCATGTTCCTTTACATGCGCAACACATATCCTAACCACCTGAGACCGGTGAGCTTGAGTGCTTCATCTAATGATTTAGTTCGTGAACCTAAAACTCTTGGCCGAAAGTCAGCATAGCTTTTAATGGTGTTCCCACGAGTTTCGAGCAATGCTATAAAGACATCAGTGCTCAAACACCGACAGTCTTCGTATATCCTCCATCCACAGTGACCGTGTCCCCGAACCCTGCGGAGGCAAGCTCTTGACGGCTGCAGCGTATACTCCACTCTTGGTGGATAATCAGATGTCGAGTGGACACCGCAGATGATTCACACTGGCAACTTTCAAACAGGCCTTCTGTATACACGACGAAACCTCATCCGACATCCGAACTCCAAATGAAATTCAGCTACCCAGATAACGGAACTTATCTACCGGGTCTATGGTTTTCTATTCACTGAAAGGTTTTGAAGTTGGACTAACTCAGTCCCCATACATCATCTTGCAATCCGAATGTGAAAAAAGCTTACCGAACATTGCTACGCTATCAATAAAGCTGTATAGAAAAGCTTCTTATTCAGCTGGATCTTCACTTAGAAGAATTATTTTGTCCGCATATTTAAAGCCTAACAATCTTTCACCCGACAGAAGTTTAATTTCGCTATCATCACCTGACAAAAGTGCGGTCTGTAGGACCATATTAGTCACAAAGTTGAACAAATGAAGAGGAAGGAGAACACCTTGAAACACTACTTTTTGTGGTGAACTCGGGTGGAGGAGCACCGTAAGCCCGAACCCGGCTTCGGCTGTTCATGTGAAGGGATTTTATGATGGGAACGGAATTCTCTGGCACACACTTCAACAAAGGGCGGTGCCAGAGAACTGTGGTTGACTGAGTCGGAGGCTGCTTTTAAACCAAAAGCCAGAGATTGTGTGCCCACGGAGGGTGTGCCTACGTTCTAAAATTTGTCGAACAGTGCAGTGTGTTCTATATACCCAGCTCGATTCTCGCTTGAGCATTGCTCATGAGCTGTGGAGATTAATATCAACAAGCTGTTTAGATGAGATTCTAACCGGACTTAGTCCCTTGTGGTTTCCACAGGAGGAACTGTCGTCCTTCGTATGCATCGGTACGACTACCGATTCACACCAACATTTTGGAACTTTTTTCCCCTCCCATATCAAACCGAAGAGTGTGTGTCAACTCCGGTAACGAAGCTCAGCTACCGTCTTTGAAAAAAAGACGGAGGCAACCTATCCGGTCCGGCTGTACGATGTCGTTTAGGGTGGGTTATCTCACGGAGAACCTCCGCTTCTGATGGAGGATTGGTATGTACAGCCATAGCCGTAAAAATCGTACTACTTAGGAAATCTGTTGTTGATAAATGCCAGTTAAGCTGCTCCTCGAAATGCTCTACCCAGTAAACTAGAATACACTCCTGAATATGAATCAGCGGGCATTTTGCCTCTTCACTAACCCCTGGCTTTCTTGGACCGGTATGCCTGATTAGACGGAAAAGGTTGCGGCTATCGCTAAAGGCCACAGCATTCTCCATATTCCTACACTTCGAAATCCACCACTGCTCAAGGTCGTTTCTCCGGCTTCGAATCAGTTGGCGTTTAGAGCGTCTCCGTGCCTCATATATGGAATCCGGAAGAAACAATGTGCGAGCATCCAACGGTGCAACTGATGATGCAGATATCCATCGTCCCTGTGTGTGTCTGGTTGTAGGATATTGAGCAGCATTAGTAGCCTCGAATAAAGCCTACTGGATCTCTGTGCATCGCATTTCTAGGTCCTGAGTGTTTGGCTGCATCTATAACCTAGTGGGCGATTTCCATTTGGAGACATATTGATTGCAATCATGCTGTAGCAGCTGCGGGAGACGATTGACTTTAGCGTTGTTTCGGCTACCAATGAGAAGTAAGCTGAAATGCGCTGAAACAATGGCGTGATCAGTATCTACAGAAGTGGACCAAAATGACCGACAGCCTTGAATCGATCTGCAAGCTATAGCAATATGGACGATCTGAGTCCAAGACTGTGAAGCCGCATGAGGAATCCAGGTTAATCGGTGTCTCTCTTTGTACTAGAAATTTGTGACCTCTAGGAATAGTCTATGGTCGGAACGGAGTTGAGTGAGTTAGTCACCCTTATCGATTGCACCGGTTAGAGCGCAAATGGGCCTCCTTTGTGACTTTCCTTCTGGTCTAGGCTTCAAACATGAGCACTGAAGTCACCAGTAACAACACGTATAATGTCCGTAGAACGAACGTTGAACAGCAGTTGAGAAAAATTATGATAGTATTCCTCTTTTGCCTCAGAAGAGATACATTTATTTGGATCATACACAGATGCAACAAACAGGCATCCATACTTCAGTCCATTGTTGTTGACATACACAGAACGGTACAAAGAGCACAGCTGACTGGGATCCAGTTGAGTAGTGCTTGCTCGGCTTTTGTGTTCAGAGCAATGCAAACGGTAGCCTACCACGATTATTAGACACTGGATTACCAGATACGCTGAGAGTGAGACGAGAAGCTGAGCTTGTATCTGCGGAGCAAAATGTTCACACTGAATTCGGATCATCCATGCATGTTTCGGATCCCCAACATAATTCTAGTATAAAGGCTTCAAGAGTTCTAGTTAGGGAAGTCTATTGCTTTGCTGACAAGTTGTGCGGACGTTGAAAGCAGAGAAGTCAAGAAAACCTCTGAGTCAGAGAATCGATTTGCTTTTTCCCCTTGTCTCGAATTCGCTACTCTTACCTCGAGCCAGGAGTACCCTAACTTGACTCATTGTGGCCTCTCGTATCCACTTAAAAATGGGATGTGATGAATGAAGAACAGAGAGATAAGAAGTGTTTGCGGAGGGATCGGAGCAGACTTCAGGGTATATACTTCGCAGCTGCCCTCATCGCGGGTGTTTTTGTTTTAGAACCATAACCGTAGCCTCCCACTCAAACGTTTGACCAACAAAGCATTGACCCATCACGGGCACTTGACCGAAGAACCCGTGAAGTTACTTCTCCCGGTCTGTCGCCTGAGACCTGACTGCTGGATTCATCTTGTCTTGTTCTTTTGGCCGAGAGCTTCTCAGCTTAGGCGGTCGATGGCTGTCTCTTGAAGTGCGATGACTTCTCCCACCGTCGAGGGGAACCCCAGATACTCCATCCCTGAGTCTATCTAGTGGGAGTTTTAAATCGGAAAACCATTTTGCTGGCTGTCTACCCGTTGGAGCGTCTCTCTCAGAGTCGGAGGGGCTAGAACTAGATGTTTTTCAAGACCTAGTTCAGTTTGTTTGGCCTCTATCCAGTGACCTATTAAGTGAGATTGCATTTCCAACTTAGGGAGGCCAATGCGCATAGCTCTTCGGGTCATGAAGGCAAGCAAGCCATTGTAACACCTCAAGGTGCTGTCTCTTCACTAGGGTAAACTGTAGATAGACCAGCAAATTAAACATCAGTCAACCAAATAAAGAAACTTTCAAAATACCCTAACTATCTTGTCTCGCCATTTGGTCCAATAATCTACCTTCTGTTGGCCTTGCAGGATCCATTGGATTTCTTTGATATTTGTTTATCGCACTTTATATATCCAGCAATTCACCGGCTACTGAAGCAAGACTGGTATATTGTGGTCCCGTTTTAGAATTCTGCCGCCATCGGTCCCTCCCCTCTTCAGCAGACTCTAATGGGCCTCAGTCATCTCACAGAAAGTCACTCGTTTTTTAGATGACAAACAGAAAGGAAGCAAACACCATGTCAAAATACGGCTTTCTAACTAAATTGTAAATGTTTCTCTTTTTAAAAATGCATACTATCATGAATGATCAGAACACGTTTTCAGAGACCAACAATTGTTTTCAATGATTCATTCTCAAGTCTTCATAAATCATATAGGAGATGGTTGTGCTGAAATAGCCAGCATTGGCAACATCCTTATTAGAATTTCGGACAATCGGCGAGCTTGCGAATATACGAGAAAAATGAGATGAGTTGAATATTCCACTCACGGCACGTGTTAAACGTCTGTTGACAAGGTCCGATATGGTGTCTCCTTTGAAAGGCAAGGCAACCATCCCAAAGAATAAGGGAACATTGTCCACGGTGGCTACAACATGGAGGAACAAGAACCATAGGGATTGCCATTCTCCAGCGTCTGGTAAACTCAGGTCATCAAATAAGCACAGATTGGGCACTTAAAACCGTCTATCGAATTCCCCCCAATCCCCACAAACACGTCCATTTACACACACTGGCCACCACAGTGGCAATTAGCATCCGTCTTTTCGCACCTGCTCTAAGTACACAGAATAAATTTGTCCAAGCCCTCCAATTACCCTGGCAGCAAGTGGACCACCAACATCCCGGTCACTCAACTCCGAACCATGTAACGGTCACGGCCTAGTAGTGCGGATCGACACTTCGATCCAACCCCAATCCCCCCCCCCTCAACAAACTATGTCCAATCCGAATGACTCTTGACCATATCAGCACAACCATCTCCTATATGATTTGTAAAGACTTGAGAATGAGTCTTTGAAAACAATTGTTTGTCTCTGAGAACGTGTTCTCATGTCACGATGTGCATTTTCCGGAATGATCAAAACATTTTGCATAGTCCCGTTTAGAAAGATATCACGCTTGTTATTCGTAGGGCAAATAGTAATACAGCCATCATACTGCATTACAATGTGCCCAAGGATTAGAAATGCTGAACGGAATGTCTGAATGGCAAACGGATTCATCTCGAGGTAAGAATAACTTCATATTTTGTTCGAAATTGTTTCAAATATTCATTGTTGTTAGACAAATCGCATTGTGGTTTATTTTACTTAACTATACTATTCGAAGTGGTTGAATTGGGGGCACACATCAAAATCTCTCCATTCCAGAACTTCGAAAGACTAAGAGCTAGGATTCCAGTGATGGAAATCCGTACGTTCATTTAATTGCAGAACTCTTTAGTATGTGTCCATAGGATCAAATGTATCGATTCGTAGATAAAAGTCAACCGATGAAAACTGGGCTTGTATTACTTGAATACGGTGTTTATGATTGTCTGAGGCTTCTCAGTGTACGTGACCGCAAGGCTTTACCGTGTGCTGCCTCGTTATTAGTATGCTGAATCAACACACCCATCTACAGCGGTTTTTGGGAAAATTCTTCTGTCACTTTGGTTTTACCGTTCCGAAAGAATATATATTTCAGCGACTGCGAAGCAAACCAATTACTCACCATCACATTGTTTTGGTCAACAATCGAGTTTCCAGTGAATAACTTCATTTAAACACGCACCCGTCAACGTTTCATTCCCGTTTCCTTCCAAGTGAAATACTTTGCATCAGAGAAGAAGTGACGTATATGACAGGAAAACATCCAAAATAGAAAATCTACTTTCAGTCGGAATATCAATACTAAGTATGAGTGCACAATGACAAACTGAGCTTGTGGTAGCTGTTCTGATGATGCCACTTTGATGGGTTCGAATTTCCCAATTACCACGTACAGAGCAAACAAATACACTTCTCAGAAGTGGTTTATATAAACCCTTATTTTGCGCAGGCTGGCTAACTTCAGTTTGTAGTTCGCCCTCTGATCCGTGAAACCGCATTTGTGCCGTGTGCAGTGCATATAATTGTTACTGATACCATTTATTTCGCATGAATGTAAAGGTTCTCAGAGATTGTCTCATCCATGTTGTGAGCGGTTAGGTAAAACGAACTAGGAATCATCATATTTGTTAAGGTACTGCAAGGACATCATTTATAAAATGTCTGAAGAGATGAACGTTCGAAAAGACGTCTCTACCTGATCTATCTGGTTCGAATCAGATAGACTTATTTCTCACGCCAAATTCCAACGCTCTTTCACGCAGCAGCAAGCACCGATGCCTTGTTTCTGAATCATAAATGAATAATCAAATAACATCCCAGTACTTTCGGAATGCAGCCTCTGGGCTGACAATAGATTTACCTCAAGTGTTGTCGCAAAATATTTGGTGTCTGCTGACCGTTTCCACACCTTGTCCTCTTATTGGTGGAAACAATATTTCAGAAACCAACCTGATCAATTTTTTCAAGTACCTGCTACAATGTTTTTCTCAAATCGCATGAGAAAATGAAAAAGCAGTGTGAAATTTCCCACAGCACTGACACATTCCAAATTTCGTTAAGGAGAAAATGTGATAATGAACGAAGTAGCAGTTAACTGAGTATGCTTTGTAGTGCTTCCACCCCAGGTCAGCTCATTTGTTTCTCTTTACAACCAAAGCGCCACATTTCCGAATCACATTTTTTTCACGGTTTGTGTCGACTATCGTTATGTGGTGCGAAGGGTGAACGCCAATTTTGTGTGGCTTTTCTCGGAACACTTCGCGTCCTCCCATACCTGGCCAGTTCAGTTCACAATATCGACGACAGACCCGTTAGCGTGTGTGCACAACTGAATACTCACAAACCCATCATTCATCGAAAGTAGTATAAAAACGAGTGATAGCTGAGTAGATGTGATTTGTTCCGAAGAGAATTGGGAGCTTCAAATGATGCTTCTCGTGCACCAGTTGGGATTCGCATGGGCTTGCTTAATTCCACGTAAGTCCCATTTGTGAACGGTTTGTAACTGTCATTCAATACTACTGATTGACCCAAGTGATACTATCATCAAGTGATTTGGGAAATTTTATTATATACAAATACTGCTCTATGAACTGTTCAGCTTGAGGTGTAATGAAACTCTCTTCCCTCAATTTCATGAATATTCAACCATTGAAATTTAGGAGAGTTTGGAAGAAGTAAAAATCCGTAGGTAAACAACAAAACCCAGTTTCCAGTTTATGATTTTCAATAAGTGAATCTATTTTTGTCGTAGACAAATTTTCTGTGGCATTCGGGTGAGACTGATCGACAAATAGTGATATCCTTATGACAAAGCAGTTTATTGCCAGTGTGAAATAATTTTGAATACATTACACTGCATTTCGTCAATATTGTCATATTTCTGTGTCTGCTGATTTGCTTATAGTTGTACTACCGATAATCGGTGCTCAAATATCAGGTTAGTATGATTCTCTGTGCTTCTTGTGACTTCCTTCCAAACAAAATGTTCTGCTCTAAACAATGTTATCCAAAATATTGGTGTATGGATGGAGTTTGGAATATCTTCATAGACCTGTGGTTAACAAGTCTTCCAGTTATCACGATGATCTGAACGCTTTGGGTACACACGATTTGATTTTAATAGTGCCAGGTGTCATTTTCATCTCATCATTTCCTAGCCGATTGCTGTACTTTTGCTGATTTGGTTGTTTATCGTAAGCAAATTTCAGGGAACCGGAATTGGATAAGGGCATTTACTCGATCCTTCGTCGTGAACATAAGACCGTGATGTCTTGACACTGGGTGTTTGACTTCCATTCGACGGCACTTGGTTCCTCAAATATTGCACTTTTTCGTTTATAAATTAAAAGACTTCATAGAAGTGCACAAAAAAGCATGCTTGGCTAACGAGATCAGAGAGTAATCATATCGGACTGATGAAACTTGTGGTATTTGTGTCTGGAAAATATCTACCACAGGATTGTTGACATCCAGTTTCGTACTCTTCGAATGGCAATAATGCTCAAATTTTGAGGACTGTAAAATATGTACAAGTTTATGGGCATGTATCGACTTGATATGAAATACAGAATAGATATATATTCGTGTTTTCCACTTCATCATTTCTGAATGTGTGTAAAATAATGAAATTTCTCGAGGTTGAGTGGTCAGATTAGGCATGAATTTTGTGCGCATTCGACCATTCTTTCTTGCCAGGTGCTTCTACACAAAACAAGAGAATGAGACTACTGGCTAATTCGAAATTCGACGGGGATGCTACATCGTCGAACCCTGAGGACGTATGTTACTTTGAGTTAGATAGACACTTGGGTGATGATTATCCCACTGTGTTGGGTGAGTTTCAAGTTTTAAAATCATCCACGTTTCAACTATCTTAATGTGTACGCCATGAGTTTGTCTAATTGGGTGGGAGGGCTACTTCAGAGAGTTAAAGAGAGAAATTTCTAATCAGGGCACACGACTACCACGACTGTAAAATAAGCAGTGGCAACTTATATGAAACCCTGACTACAGAGCTGGCAAACAGGAATATTGACGGGCACTAGCATGGTTCAGACATGCATGGATACGATAGGCGATTCCTTTCACCATTTCATCAACATTTGTCAACGATAACGGGATCAATTCTCACCTGATAAAAAAAAGCTTAGGATTATATTTTCAAGTGCTTCAGTTAGATCGGGTGAGAATTTTTGGCATTTTTGTATACATTGTGAATTATTTGCGAAAGTCCATGAAAAACAGCATTTTCATGAGCAATAAGATTTAAAACCAATAAAACAAAACCCGAATAAACACGAGGTGCAAACATTTCAGTTAAAATGTTTGGAGATGTTGGATAGGAATTGCGTTGTGGTTTCAGAAGGATCTTGTCCGTATTTGGCCATTATGTAGAAGATAGCTTCTGTGGATGTGATTATAACTCAAATTGAGCAAACCTATTCAGTGTAGGAACTACCTGGTATTTCGCTACAGTAGTCGTTCAGATCTGATGAACGCATTATATCAACACTACGAGTTATTTATGTTTAAAATATTTCTTATATTCCTGAAAACATGTGCGTTGTTACCCCTTGAAATATACTGAAGGCCGTGCAGTTTTACTGATGCTGTTCTAGTACGGCGGTTACTATATGTGTATATAAATAGAATATATATATATATATTATATATATATATATATATATATATATATATATATATATATATCTTCACACCAGCCTGATTTCAAGCTGTGTGGCAAACAAAACGAACAAGGACTAAGGCGTAGCCAAATCATTTTTTCCCGTTATTTTCAAACACAGTGCTCAAAATCAACGGTCACGTTACCCAAAAGAACCGGAAGGATTTCTGGAGTCTACCTCAGAGTGAATCATTTTTGTACATGCAAGAGAATTACATGTGTAATCGCGTAAGTGATAAAAGTTCATACGATGTGGCGTCCAAGCAACGTTTTCGAATCCCCACGATGTTTATAACAGTTACCTGTTTTTGTCACATTTATGGGTCGAATTTATCGTGTCATGAAGAACATCATAAAAAAACGAGGAGTTGGTTTTCACGCATGGAGCGTACCATTGACCAATTTAACTCAGAACAGACCTGATTTGTTCGTACCGCAAATCATCTTTTGGTATCAGCGCATTATTCAGTAATCATTATCCATAATATATATATATAATGTATACATAGTGTAGAGTTGTTTCACCCATACTTGGGATATTTAGCAAGTAACTGGTTGTAGATCGAATCTCGACCGTAGACCAAACACACAGCATGTGATCTTGATTTAAGCGTTTATTGCAAGGCCGTGCTGCTGGTGCGGAATGGCTTACTCCATTTCAACGCTATATGATGAATAGCACGTTCATCACTGGGTTCGGGAGTTCGCAAATATCCGCTTACAAAACGGTCGACCACAACAATGACCGATATCTCTGTGCAAACCTAAGTGGAACTAATTTATTTGAAATAAAATACCCAACTTCATGGAAAGTTGTAACCAGTCACTCATCCACTCACCCACTCACTCACTCACTCACTCACTCATTCATTAATTCCCACATTCACAGACTCAATTACTCATTGATTCAGCCTTTCACTTAGTCACTTGTACGCGCATTCCACCACTCATTTACCCACTCACTCACTCACTGTCTACCTAATTGGTGACTGCATCACCCACTCCAATTCCCACGCGATCGAGCGGTCACGCAACCACTGACTCAGTCACTTACCTACACGTTTACTTACTTATTCATTTCCCTACCTACTTACTAACATTCATTCACAAGCACAGTCACATACTCACTCAGTGAACTACACGACCGCTCATTCATCCAATCACTCATCTACTCATCCATGTACTTCCCTACCTACTCACACGGTTATTTACATGAATACTCACTAAATATTACGTACGTCCACTCGCATATTCACAACCACACTCAGTCACACACCGAAGCATTCTGTCACTCTGCCAATCATAAACTCAGCAACTCACTCACTCACGCATTAACCCAATTAGTGATTGACTGAGTGACTGGTTGAATCATTCACTACTTCATCCATTCATACATCCACATACCGCTATCTGAACAACATTTGAAATTCGAAGCACACGCCAATCGTTAGAGAGTGACTTTCATTATCGTTTGAAATTATATCACGTATACACCATGGAACATCGATATTCTCACAAAGAACTTTGTCAGTGTCTGATTATTACCCCTAAGCACACTAAAAGAACACATGAAGAACACTGTGATGTAATGGCATGAGTATGAATCACCGAAGATCAACTGGTTCTCCAATCTGTGTTCTGTAAATCTTGCCGTCATAACTGCATCTATTGTTCACTATTGTCCAACTGTTTTCCTCAAATTACGTATCTCGTGATGCAGCAATATCCTACCATTGTGAACACAACCTAAATGTTGCAAGTTCTGATTATATTAATCTGATTCAACCAATCATGTTTCATTCAGTTCCTCGATGTTGGCAAGAATTTGAACCTTTCGCTGTTTGCGGAGTACCTGTGGTGCCGGGAAAGTAATTTGTTTACAAGGACATCCCCGGAGCTCACCGAGGTTTCCATTTACATCCCGATTCAGTTTTCATCCAACAAAATCATGTTGGACTGTGGGGAGCGTTTGAGAAGATACTACCAAAAGAATATTGTAACCGGGAACATACACGATTTCCTCGATGAAGAAGAACCCGTGATTGTTACCGGTAAAACATTGTGATTTTACCTGCTGTTCATATAGTGTTAGGCTACAGTTTACAATCTATTTATTCATCCGAGTGAAGAATTTGAGACACATAATTTGTACAACTTTGGAATCTATCGTTTCATTGAACGGTGCTCTGATAAGAGAATTCACCAAACTCGCTTAAAATATTTTGGATTATCTTGCAATTTTCGGTGATATTTCCACTTGAAATTTTTTGTAATTTCTAAGATTCTGTCTTTTTGTAACGTTGAAATTGTAGTGGATGAAAAGCTCCACAGGGTTCATGGTGAGTCGTAAAATGTAACTGCTATTTGTGGTTAATAATTGAAGAAATGGAAATAAGCCAATAATTAGTGTTATGAGACGGATCTGTTGCTGCCCGAAGTAGCATAAAACCGTCCAAGTTACCCTTTCAACCTTATAACCACGGTGAATTCCATGCGAGAGTGTTCAGGAGAGTAAAATATATGAAACATGATTCAATTTGAACCACGGAGAATTCGACGCCGTGTATATGTAAAGTAAAGGCGCGTTCAGGAAAGAAAACCTTATGAAACATGACACAAGAGAGTAAAATATATGAAACATGATTAGATTCGAACGCAAATTGTCGACTTGTTTCTCATAATAATCGAAAGTGTACCGGCTACGTATGCTCTACAGTGTCTAGGAGAAAAGGGTGATGAGAATCTAATACAATTCAGAAAGATTTAGACAAGAGTCTACGTGAAAGAATTTCCGTCTCTTCTAGCAAAAGAACAGCAGCTTTTGTTCCAACACTTGCTTGATTTCGGAAGTCTATCCGGTTGGTACTTCATATGTGGTAAGAATCTGTTTGCTCGAGTCATTCAGGGAGAAATGGGACGTGGCTTTCTGTGTCCACAAATCGTTCATCAAACTCAATTTTTGTACCAAAATGAATGTTTCGGTACCATACCACTTTTACAAATAAATAAATTGCAACAGAACTGTTCGAACCTAGCAGTTAATTATCTCTAGAAGGCTTAATCTGTGTTGATAATCAAATGATGTGGTGAAACCGGAGGATCATAATTTCATAGGGAAACGAAAAATGAGAACGGAGTGCCTCTAGCTCCAAAAGCATCGAAGATACCAAGAATTCGCTGAAATCTCCTTACGGAAAAAAATTTATTGTTTACAATCCAATTCATTTAGGGCAGTATTTTCACAGGTATAAGGGAAGATGGGCAAGAAAGTTGCAAAGAGCTGACTTTAGTTTACTCTACAATTTCTGCTTTTACCATTCTCTGTTAATAATCTCCGTTTGATGTTTATCAATATCAAGTAGCAATAATTAGACAGCAGTGTTGTTATATCACAGCTTTTCATCATTCGCAATAAGTGGGAAATGGTCAAGATAGGTCGTGTATATAGAATGTATGGTGATCATAGCTAAATCTTGCCGCGCAATCACGTTGTTCCATTGACATCCACAAATGACTGTGCTGAATTGTTTGTCTGATTGTACCCGGATGAGTTGATACGGCACTGGTTGGTTGAGACAACTGTTGATCGCTGAGTGCTTCTTTGATGCATTTGACTGACTCCATTCTTCTTTCCTCTCCTAAACGACCGATCACATGCTGTCAAACTCATTGTCTCCAATCTCGCTCTCAGTTCTGAACGGGAAATGGCATTGTATCTGCCACCAAGCCATGCCGTCTGTTGGCAGTGAGCCAGCCTAGAGTCGTATGAACATAATTTCTTAGTTTAGAATCTTAGGAGACGGAATTTGTTGCTTTCATACTGTGCTTGAATATGAGTTAAGTATTACGAATAGGAGGAACGAACCTCGATGACCTCCGATACCCGTGGTATTACACTACAGAACCAGCCACCTTGATTCTGCGAACTAGCGTAGTGAAAAACACAGATGTGGCCACAGTCAGATGCTGCCTACAAGTAATACTGCCGCCAATGGCCGTGTTCCAACCTTATATCTAAGTTGTATTGGCCGCCTAATTTGGTTCATCGCCGACATTCTGTTATCTATGAGAATGAGAAAAACTTACTCAAAAAATGATTGTTATCATTGAGAGTTGATTTGAAATTCATAAAACGTTGTTCGGAGCAATTTTCTGTTCCCATTTGGTTATATCAAGTAGTTTTCATCATAATCTGACGTGAATTTTGGTTTCATGACGTTAAACGTGTAGTAAATTCAAGCAATATTTTTATTCGGATTACAGCAATCGCAGGAGATGCTTAGTCTTCTATATCTGCAGTGAACAACCTGCAATATGCCGTCATGTTTTCTCATAACCCCATAATTCAGTCAAATGATCAACAAATTGTTTCCGCACACACATATGTATATATTCATGTATATATATTATCGACGCAGTAAAGTATTACTCACTATAAACATATATACATATATATATATATATATATATATATATATATATATATATACAACCATGGAATACATTTGGCATTAGCCAGTATCAGTACAACAGTCTCACTTGGTTCTTCTATCTGGCTTACATTTTCTCCGATCTCTGCCTCTAGTGACAACGGTAATTTTTCAATTACTGAACAGTAATGTCACGGCAGATACATGGCCCGCAAAATGGAATGCTACGACCCAGGAACTGGTAAGTATGCCACTGAGTAGACTTGACAATATCTATGGTACTGAAGTTTGTCTATCCAATGAATACCAGAATATTCTGCCACAAGCCAGAAATGATTACTTCATGTAAATCACATTAACTGATTCTTCTGATCCTCTGTCAATGTAGCATGCGCTATGAGTGCTTCAATACATAACAAATTATAAACGAAAGCATCAAAACGTAGACTATCCTGTCCTAAATATTTTTATTTTTACAGGTCTACGAATGGTTGCATGTGATGAATTTTATTCGCTCAGTTTTGTCGATCAAAATGCTGCCTCACAGATCGACAAACATTGGACACTATGAATTAGAGCTCGTTTGGGACGTTACTGATCCCCATGTCAGGAGAAACATCAAATATGCCAATCTGAAAAATTCAATGGATAGCTACTTTCGAGGCCGGCCAGTGGGCCAGCGCCTAGGAAACATGATGCCCAGGAGTAAGCCCTACCAGTAAAAATTTGTATATTCCACATAATCACATGGCTTTATCTTTTACAGTAAATCAGTTTGTAAACTGACTAACTTTATTTTGATGCCAGAAGAGACAATAATAAATTGAGATATCAGTTTATCAGTTTTATTACAACTAAGAATGTTTGTTGCGGACCTCGAACTGAAACTATGAATACGATATAACTTCCTGAGTCTGTTGGTAACCATCACGACAGAATGACTACGAAACGATTTTGAGCCGTTTTTCAGCCTCAGTGGAATCCATAACAATCCGTCCGATATGGCTTGCATATAGCAGTTTGAAAAAACACATTTTTCGTAAGCTATAGTTACAAGAATAATGTTATGAGTACTACAGACAGCGACTACCACAACGATCATACCTACCGGAGAGGAGCTTTAAGCCTGACAAAAATCTGTAAATATTTCGAAAGCTTCACGTGACAGGCATAACAGAACAGAATGAAAAGCAGGTGGATTCCAGTAAAGAATGAACACTGTCCACCTTAATCCGCACTACCATACTATACATCTCAGGAGTAATAAAGTCCCGAAAAATTCGGTAGAGCACACTGCGAACAAAACTGCCTGGTGAACATGCTCGTTCTCAAATGTTCATGTTCACACCAATACACGAAAGTAAATGACCTACTAGCAAAAATGGATTGATGATCCAAATCTGTCCGTGCACGTGAGTGTTTGCGTGTGAAATTGACTACAGTGCACAACGATCAATTTATTCCACAGGTGTTCGGGAACAGGCAGTGGACCAAGTCAGCTCAACTCACCACTGAAAACTACAGGCATACTGTACTCATGCTATCGTTTTCAGTAGTAATACTATACATCCGAACCTCCAGGGTTGTATCCGCCTGCAAAACAACACCCCGTACAGCTGTTACATCCTAATTAGAAATCACCAGCGGTGCACATCCAACGAACCTCACTGAGGCTTGAATTCGTGGTGACACTTTTTTGTGTCACAAGGCCATCACAGGGCTATCCGGGCTGGATCTTAACGGTCTACTAAACCAAAAAACTACGTGATAAAGCGTCCTTCCGCCACTAGTTTTGAATGTTAGCGGAGCATTTCCTGTACAGCGAACGACTCTTATGATGGATGATTCCTAACAAAGATGAAACAGTCTCCATGATTTTTAATAGTGAAGTGAACGTTCAAGCTGCTTGACGAACCATTCTATCATCATCATCATCGTACAGCGTTAAACAGTAGGGCAAGCCCCACTGACCACTGCTTTTCTCACCATGTTGCACGTTGAATTAAAAAGTATGAATATACAAGATGGACAGGGAGTGGACCTATATGGGTGGGAAAAGAAAAGAATGCCCTAGTAGCCAACACACGGAATACACAGTCTAACTGTACAAACGTACACCGATCAAACATTCTGATTCGATAGAAAGTGACAACACGATCTCCACTGTTCGCGGTTCGCAGCCATATCCTTCAGTGTCTCCAGCCAACTGGTGGACGGATCTTTTGGACCCCAACCACGAAGACGTGAAGCACCTACTTTTCCTAAGTCTGCTGTACATTTTCTCATTCCTCGCTGCCACGTCATCTGTTGACCTCCACGTGGTCTCTTCCACTCCCTGGGAGGGGCGGAGAATAGGACACGGTACGGTAGACGTGTGTTTGCCATACGTAACACGTGTCCCAACCAACGAAGTCTACTAAGTTGGATACGCTGTGACAAAACGTTCTCTGAATTAGTACCCAATACTCGCTTTCTTACCTCATCGTTGCTTACTCGGCTATTCCACCCAATCCTAGCGATACTACGTAAACATCGATGGTCGAAAACCTCAAGACGACGAATATCTTCAGCACGCAGACTCCAAGTTTCGCAACCATACAACAAAACTGAACGCACAGTGGCACAGTATACACGACCTTTCAACTTCAGTGAAATATCGGATCGGCGCCACAAGTGCTTCAGTCCAGCGTATGCCGCTCGAGCTTTGGATATCCGCGTACTCACCTCTACTACTGTGCTCCCATCCGTCGTCACGCAGCTACCGAGGTAGGTGAAGTGATCGACAACTGCCAGCACCTCCCCGTCGAGCATCAAGCTCGGAATCGTTGACGTCCAGTCTTGCAACATCATCTTGCACTTTGAAGGTGCAAAACGCATGCCGAATGGAGCTACAGCTCTTGCGAGATTATCTAGTGCACGCTGAGCATGTTCCGTGGATTCGAACAAGCAGACAACGTCGTCTGCGTAATCCAGGTCACATAGCTTTTCACTATCTCCTAGTTCGACGCCTACATCCTGAAGATTTTCCAACGCACTCTCCATTATTTCGTCCATGACGAAGTTAAAAAGGAATGGAGACAAAGGGCATCCCTGCCGAACACCACTGGTCGTTTCGAACCGACCGGATAGTTCACCGTAAACCCTTACGCGGCCAGAAGTATGAGAATACAATGATCTCATTAGGTTCACGAACTTCTAGAGCATACCTTTTCGATGAAGAGTACTGAAGAGCGCTGTTCGATCAACTGAATCGAAGGCGCCTTTCAGGTCTAAGAAAAGCATTATTGTTGGTCGGTGGTGCGTGTGACGCGTTTCAAGTAGTCGGCGAAGAGTAAAAATCTGGTCGATGCATCCTCGACCTGGGCGGAATCCTGCCTGCTCTTCGCGGACATTCCTCTCGCGAGCCGGTGTAAGACGGTGCAGCAAAATCGAAGCTAATACTTTGGCGACTATCGGGATTAAGCTAATCCCACGATGATTACTGCAGTCATTGCGTATTCCCTTCTTGAAGATGGGAACAATCAATGACTCACTCCATATTAACGGAATACGCTCCGCGTTCCAAATGTCACGGAGCAAGGCGGTTAGTGATTTTATCAATGCCTCACCACCCAGTTTGAAAAGAACTGGAGGACGTTCGTCGGTACCTGCCGCTTTCCCCCGCCTTAGTAATCGAATACATGACTCTACTTCTACTTCTGATGGGGGCTCAAGTGATACCACCCAAGAAGTCACAGTTGTTGACACGGGAGTAACTACACTAGCGTGCGGCCAGCTAAACTGTTCCTTGAAGTACTCGGCCCATCGGTCAAGCCTTTGCTGACTCCACAAGAACATGCAACAAAGGATGCACAGAATGATGCTGCGAAATCTGGCACTATATGTCTCTCAGTCGAAAGCATGTTCTTTCGGATGCACAGAATAGAATGCGATGTTGACTTCTCCTGCTCTCCTCTGTTGACTAGTTTCTTCTTTAACATCTCATTTGAACGGCAAACTGACCTTTGTTTTTTCTTCGGAGCATGTTTGCTTTGTCCTTACTTCATGGCTTTACTTTGTCCGATCAATAAATGGTTCAGGTTGGACGCTGTGTAGGAAAATACTTTGTGGATGAAGTTCATTTTCTATTGTTTTCTTGCGGATTCTCCTTCATCTGTCAACCGAACAACGCACTTTATTTATCCTTGGTTTGAGCAGTGCAAAACTGTGAACAAGAATGCATTTTCCGTTTCATTTTGTTCTTTATATATTCTAAGAACACATAAGGAGTCTATTCCATAAGACATCTACAGGGACACATAGTACCCAAATCATGTCAGTCACCGAGACCTCTTGTTATACCCCGTCCGGCTGGCAGGGTCGTCATACATATAATACACTGGGATAGTGACTTTCCAAGTCGATTCTCAAATGTCCAATCAGCAAAGGAAGGAAATGGGTGAAAATTGCTTGATCGGATACTCAGTAAGATCATCCACCACCACCCACTACCTAACTCAAACAAAAGCCAGTTTCCTGTCAATAGTAAGTTGTCATATACTGCTGGTGAGTGAATGCTTGGTAGACAAGAATTACTGATATCGGAGCAAGCCAAAATGTGATGGAGCCACATGGACAAAACACAAGCAGCTGAATGGGACGTAAGGGCCTGCATCATATGAAATAGAATTTCAAAGTGATGATTGAATCTAGTTAGGGAAAACGTAGTCTGAAATAATATCCTACCGTTTTCCCCTGAAAATGGGAACCGGTCCACAATAATTGCACTTGAGTTTATTCTTGATGATGTCTTATTTTTTCGCTTCAGAAATCTACATTAATGCAGACACAAAATTCTACTCATTTCAAACATAAGCATATCCTCTTCTTTTGGGAGTCTGCAGAATTGAAGTCATTCCAGAGAGAATCAATATTTGATCTATTATTCTCTCTGCAAGGAAGTTCTTCATGTATTTAGTGCTGTGGGTGCTGACTGAATCTCAGACGAGCAAACCTCGTTGATCTCCTCACAGAACAGGAAGCAGCATTTAATGGAACCACTTTCTTATAACTGTTCGTGCACACCAGACTTGTAGTCTGTAAGAATATAAGTACAGGAAACATGTGAAGTCTTATCTTTCTTGAACTTGGTGATCATTAGATGTGAGCTCTCTTTCAGTCCCAATTAACTAGTGGCACGTGCACTTTCCTAACCAGTGGACAGAATGTAGATTGACGAGGCAGTCATCTGATTAATATCCGTTTGAGTTCCCGGGCTTGTGAACACAACAGCTTCACTATTTTAGAGCTGCTCTTTGGAAACGTCAGCTTCACCAACAAAGAACCTTAACACAAGTGCGTTTTTAGTAACTTTAGTATCTTCCAGATTGATCAGTACTGTGATGCCTTGAACTCGGTTTGGTAATTTCAGAATGTGATATCATTGCAAAAACAAAAGTCTGAATATCAGTCTTGAGCGCAAACAAAGTCTTTGCTCTTTTGTAAGCAACCTATTCACAACCTATGTCGTTCAGTCCAGAAGATAATAAATGTCGACCTTAACCACACTTGAACTTAATAAAATCTCCTTCTTCTACCTGACAATCGAGGTTATCAAGCTCCGTTCTTCATCTCCAGACAATTTGGATGTCGTTTTTCTCTTCACAGAAAGCCGTGAGATTCTTTTCCCGTTTATCTCCAATAACTCTCCTAGTATAGTTAATGGAATAGCTCTATCATTTTGCAATCATTTTATATTTATGCCAAAGTTAAAAGAAAAGAGCGACTGTCGGCGATGGAATTATACTTCTTCATTTCACTGTTTTGACTTCACACTGGTCATCGGTGTGCTACTGTCTTATCGAATCACCCGGTGATTGATGGCCTTCACTAGAGCTTACTCATGGCGTAAGGATGACATTAAAAGCGTCCTAAAAATACCACTTAGCTTAATACTTGAATGGGTCATTTTATCGAGGAGACATGGATCTGATTTCAATGTTTCTTCGAAGTTTTGTTCTGCAAAAGCAAATTGTTATCTAGCACTTTTTCAATTACATCAAAATTATAATCTGTGCAGCTTTCGAAATGGTTCGTCTTCGGACCAGTACACTGTCAATGACAATCTTCCAGCTATTTCCATATTCCGCTCTCTTTTAAGTCAACTGCCTGCGATCCTACAGCTTGTCGTCTTTCGCACTATCTTCGTTTAGTTAATTTGCTCTCCCCCAACTGACGCCTGCTGAAGTCCGTCTGCTTGTCGTCATGTTTTTCTGTGACCGTTATGGAATGCTGCAGAAAGCTGTGTCTTAGGCTTGTAATCAGTTGACACGATCGAATAGGTAAACCACTCCTTCTATTGTCAAACCAATGTCTACTAAGATTTGTCATTTCTTCCCTGGACTGATAAGGGAAATTCGACTTGATCAGCTTGCTTTCTATATTAGCCTTCCGTCCAGTTTTGATGTTTAAACTAGTACATATGTGCTTGTGTACATTCGTTAACATTTTGGTGTATTTGTAGAATCACCAGTCATAGATTACCATACGAATGTCATTCGCATTTCTTTAAGAAATAATAGACATTTCTGTGATTGTAGACATCTGAAGATTGATACCGCATAAGGAATTCTACTACAGATCATAAACTCTTCGTTTGTTTACCTCAAAAATCCTCTTGTTAGACGATCCAGGAGATTCTGTCAGGGACCTGGAAGTGTCCATAACGAACATGTTCAGTTCGTGGCGAGATATTCACATGAGTAAGTTGTGTATCAGTAAATTTTGATAACGATCATATTGATTATAATAATGGCGGGAGATTAAAAACGTACTCAACGTTTTCTGGAGAGTGTTGTGAATAAATTCTATAGTCTTTATGAAAAGATAGGGAACAAGTTGCAGCATTTCAATGTCGTATTTATTCTAACGGTCAGAAAAATACACAGTTGAAATCTGTTTAAACATAACAGCATGGCACACTGTAATAAGTCAAAGCGAATCGGTCAGAAGTGAAGATGAAACTTACTTAACTTTTCTAATAAGCCAAATTTAAAATGTTAAGATATAAAGAAATTTTCTACTGGCTTACTTCACAGTCAGCAGCTAGGTGGGGAGTTGAATGCCACCGATTAATCGGCAGTGGTCACTTTGCCGTAAGTAAGACTGTGTAGTTGACTCATTGCTGTCCAAATTCCCATCATAGAAATTCTGCAAATATTTTGTAGAAAATGCGCCCCGAAAATCCAACTTGGATTGACTATTCATCCTTATAGATCTTGTCCAGCAATTTCAGTTGAACTCCATTATCATAAAATTCACTGTTATTTATGGAGATATTCTAATTAACCTCAGTTCCAAATGAACCGCTTCAATATAGTCACCCTTTAAAATATTCCCCTACCTCTACAAATACTTCCACTGCTGAACCATGAAGAACAGAGAAACTGCTTTTGTTCTGCGTTTGAGGAGTCGGAGACTCTCAGTAAGTCTGCAAGTATTTAAATCTAATTCGGTTTCTGTTTCGTTCACATCCATTTTCAAGGTCACATAGAAAGCAATACCAGGGACTGAAAATCACCCGGAGCATTGGTTTTCCAGTATGGAGGTTGTGGAATACATATCGTCAACCTAATTCACAACGATCCACCAGTGTGAACTTTTTATTGCATTCTCCTGAACAACTGGTAATGGAGCACAGAATTTTGAAAACAGCACTGTGATCTATTATATCGGTGGACACAGAATTTGTCCAGTAGTCGGACACGTGCACCTTACAAGTTCAATGACAAATGGCTTAAAAGACTGGTTTTGGTTGATGAAAATAATAATCATGAGATGGGTAGTTATAGAAAGATGCACAAATCCATTCACCGACCCGATATTATCATCATCAGTTCACAAGATGACCGTAGTGAGCGTCGAGTAGGTGCAAGCAACAGACAGCCGTTACGGAAAAACCAACTAAAATGTTCGAGACTGGAGGCTGGTATTAAGAAAAATGAGTTGAAGAAGAACGACTGAAAATTTCTGCCGATAAAGTTGAACGAAAGATTTCAAAATAGCTCAACGGCTGTTTGATGGTCTGAGGATGGCTCATATTAAGCAATGTGTAATTTACCCATATTTTTCACGATTCCTGCATTCCATTTTATCTGAGCCTGCATTTTACAAACGTTTTTTCAATTTTCGATCTGCGGAACTCATAACTGGAGAAATTACTTGAGTGCAAGAAATTTGACATTTATACTTATTAAGACCTCATCCTCATTTCATAACATCAGTTGCATTATTCAATGGTTTAGTTAGTGAACTGTGAATGGTTCACTATAATTGTGTCTGAACTGAGCTCTAACAATCCCTATGGAATCTGATATCTATCACCATAACAACGGTTGTTTATTCATTTTCAGCTCAAATTTATAATATAACTATTTTTCAACAGTTCTTCACTAAATACAATCACGTACTTTGGTCTGCTGAAGAAAATCGACACAACTTTAAAACCCGTAGTGTAAAAGCAAAACATGACGATCTAACGATAAATACCGCCAAAATTTCAGTTATTTACCCACTGGTTACCTGTGCATATTTTCCGAGATCGCCGTTATGGTCTGCATGATCATCTGACAGAACCCACCTGGAATTAAAGCGTGGGTAATGCCCCTGAGTAAAACTGAATTGAAATGAAGCTAAACCATTTTTCTATCTTGGTAACCCTAAATGTTTTGTAATTATAAAAATTATTCTGTTTAAAACATTTTCGCGTTCAGTGGTTGCTGTAAGCACGGATGAAGTAATTTCATTGAATGCAACGAACAAGCGAACAATCGATGAAACTCGGAATCAAATTGAACGAGATGTGAGTGTAGAACCACGATTTTTCGAAGTTTTTCAAAAACAGCTACCTCCATTCTTCTTTCAAGAAATTATGCCCGATCTTATCGAACGACTGAATTTAGTCAACTTTATATTTATCATTCAAGTCATTTCTGTGATTGTTCCTT
The DNA here is from genome assembly GCA_948099385.1 of Fasciola hepatica. NCBI lineage: Eukaryota > Metazoa > Platyhelminthes > Trematoda > Plagiorchiida > Fasciolidae > Fasciola > Fasciola hepatica. The sequence goes on from CANUEZ040000123.1 coordinate 16,061,350, forward strand.
GTGTATGAATGCAGTACAAATAGAACAGTGTTTGTAAAGACTCACTGTCATGGAGTGGGTGGTCGGTTGTTTCTCGCTGACGACTAAAACAGACGGTGTAACTTCACGACACGCAAAGTTATCATGCAGCTTCATCCAAGGATATTTGTTGGAATTTATTCCACACTTAACTGGCAGTGGAACTGTGGGACTACAAGGATAGGAAAAGCCGATGAATCGGCTCAGCTACTCACATTTTCTAGCGTGAGATTATAATGCACTGAGAAAGGCATTGTTTGGTCATCTACATATGCCTGTTTTCTCATGAGTTCAAAATTATAGTGAACTGGGCAGAAAGGATGGAAACACTTCAACTGAAATGAGAAGTCTAAGTGATTTGTAAAGTAGGTTGAAGGGGAAATTACATGATGAACTTTGTCCTAAAAATGAAATCAGTACAACAACTTCATTTTAGTCTAATTGCAATCCCGGATTCAAAGAGCAAAACTGCCCTTTACTTAAGATTCTCTAAGCAATAGATTTTTCATTGTTGCTGGGTTTTATCACGTAGCCTAACATCCACCTCAGTGTTGTTCGATCATGGGCATGAATAGACAACGTTTTTGTCTATTCCTAAAAAGCACAGAAATGAGGATAAACTAACACCTGTTCTCTTACCATCAGTATCATTTCAGTGGAACACACATTTGCACCATAATGATGTTTTGTATTCGATCTGTTCAATGCGATATTTTTTAGTTGGATCCCTTGAGCAGAAAAGGTTTGAAAGTTAAAACTGTTGATGCTTCTGGCATGAATAGAAAGGAAAGTGGAAAAAGAGCTAATTTACTGGTTTTATACTTTGACCAATCGGATGAGATATCAGATGGTGAGAGCATCAACTACATGTTGACCAGTGTGAAGAGAAGAATCCCACTGAGGAAACACGGAATCCAGTTGAAACATCCCGAACGATTGCAGTGGAAAGGTAAGTTTCTGGTAGAACTTTCTTGACTGTTTTCTCTATCAGAAACAGTCTCTCGTATCGTTTGAATGTACGGATATTTCAGACGCGGATATCCAGTAAGCCAGATCATACTGATGATAAGGATGAGAGGAAATTTCAGCTTCGTCAGTTTTACGTGATTCGGCTATTATTATTCTCTTTTCCATTTGTTCCATGCCCATGCACAAGCACAACAGAAGAGTCACATTTAACAGATAATAATACTCACTGAACTGACAATGAGACCGAGAAATCCAAACCTGGATAATGGAACGAATCAACACAGAACGTCCTGACGGGCTCAGTAAGAGTACCGATTGCTGAGATCACGGAGCTGTCTTAGATTGCGCCTAAACGAATACTGTGCGATTGGACACTTTGACCGTAGAATGGTCCGACGGGGACTGATTTGATTTACGCAGTTCCGGTTTTTGGTGAACATACATTTTTACCACCGAAAATAAAGGGTCGATGGAAAACTAACGAATGTACAATACGAATACTTGTAGGCGTCTGGTGTTCAGTAAGAGTCTTCAGAAAAGATGGTATTCGCTCTACATTCCAGTTATCGCGGATAAATGCTGTCAAGACAGTCATGCTATCCTCTGCCTTGAAACAGGTTACCCACGGTGACTGAAATGTTGACTTATTACCGTAATTTCTGATGCATTAAAATGCAAGTGATTCCATAACTGCGGCAAGGGTATCTGCTGCTGATCACGTATAACTCGCGATCAAACCATTGCATCTGAGTAAGAGACTGTATTTATGAATGTTTTCCGCAAGGGTACGCAAGACACTTTAAGGCGGTTCATAGGTATACCATTTACCACATCATAATATCGCCATGAAGTACGAATTAAAGTTTTTACTTCAGTTCCATCAAACGCGATAACGGCAACCACACATGTTTTAACATCGTTTCCACAAAGTCGAAAGTGGCTTGTGGTAATGACATCATTCCGGTCTGATATTGATCCGATAATTGTTGTCTCACCTGTCTGCGTGTTAGATACCTCGATGTTCGATCCTACATGACTGAGCACGCCGAAGTATGTGTACAAGAACAGCCTCTCAGACTTCCAAGTTGTATTCTTTGTAGTTCTATTATCAATTTACACCCCAGTTGTATTATACCCGATTATATTACTGATCGGATTTGATAAAACATGCATTGAACAGCATGCTGTGAAATTCGATAACGTCCTAGAATGAAATTTGTGTCCATTAATCTAAGGAGATGTGCATTTCACCATAGTACTGCACTATGCTCTTCTAGGGACAATGCCCGTCGACCTCCTCGTCATCTAGTGCATTTCAGCTGTTGCCTAACACTCTTTTCTGATGTGAGAAGTATTTTGTAAAAATATTGACACCGATCTCTCTGATTTTCATCACGAAAAGATTGCATCAAACAAAAGAACACTGATGATCACGGTAGCGGTAGGAAACCATAGAGAACACGACAATATTTACAAGTTGCTATAATTTTCCGTCACGTGTAGAATTCGTAGTTTAGGGTTCTCACGTAAATCTCTTCAAATGTTTGTATTAGTAGTCTGCTGAGTGTACATTTGGTTGTAGAAACTGCTTGCGTTTTGCTTCCATACTTGAATAAGATGTCTGTATTTTATCATTAACTCTACTAATTCACAGTGTGTGTTTGTTCTTTTTCTCGTCACTCGCACTCCAAAAACAGCGGCAACAACAACTTGTCGGTTTTGGGGCAAACCACAATTATACATTGGTAAGTATGTGTTGTATTATCATCCCGATTTCCCGAATGGGACAGTGACAAACACTATCGGTTGGTAGTATTTTTTCTTATCAACTCAATCCGTTTGTAACGCTTCCGGATAACAGAATGCCATTCAGTTTTCGAAATTCTCCGGCATTTACCAGATTACCGTGACTATTTGATGAAACTAAAAACTGTAGGTGATACCTTGATGTAGATTTTGACCAATATTTAATGTGAGCACACAACTGGAAATGGGTAGAGGTTACGCAAAGTAAATGTGTAGCTTCTGTCACATTGTACACCGATTTTTTATTCCTCATCCTAAATGCACAAATGTCACTGCAGGAATGCAAACAACTTCACGTCCAACAACTTCCGTTCCAAAAATATTGGCCTTGTAAAACTTGACAATGACCGACATGTGGGAGTAAAACAATTCAACAAATGTTCCTCACTTAAACGATGTCAACGTTATTTTTCCTCCACAAGGAATCTGTGATATCTCATTGCTTCTGAAATGTTATTGATTGAGAAATTTATTCTTTTTCCGAATCTGAGTGAAATGACCTTTGTCCATCTTACTTCCCATGTTCAGATTTACGTTTGAACATAATTTACAAGGGGACCGCTCAAATGTTCCACGATACCGTGAATCAACTAAAATCGAAGGTATGTAATCGTGGACAATCGTAGATTGTGAGCATGTGGTACCGAGAAAATGCAAATCACTTTCCTTAAATGCTTTGAGCACTTTGTTATCAACATATCAGTTACTGTTCCCGCTTCCTGAGTAGTTGTGCTCTTGTCGTTTTCTGATCCGGAATAAGGCTACCACGAATTTCTTCAGTATTATTTGCTTTTTCGTTCGGACCTATCCATCATGCATGCTATCACATGTTCAGTGCTGTCTGTCAAGCAAATCGGATACATACTACTATTATTAGAATTTGAGATGTTCGAAAAACCAACGAAGGAGGATTCGAGGAGAATGGGAAGTGTTTGCTATTGACTCACCTGTTTTTATTGGGTTGTTCACAAGACTAAAGCACATGGAACTACTAAGCACCACCACAGAATGTATAGGTTTGAGTTGCGTTTCTACGCGTCTGATCAACATTACTCAGAAATGAACAGTCATTGGTTCATGTTTTCAATAGTTACCTGGATCATTGAATAATTGTTCAAACAGTTTATTGACAAGTGATCTTTTAAAATTAACTTGCAAATAGGTTTAGGGAACATAAATATAGTCGCCACTACCCATTCGCCTAAGTCGTAGAATCGTAAACTGCGGTGTTACGCTATTTAACAAAAAACCGACATGTGCTGTTCAGATTGGAAGAGAAATCCCCGAATTTTGTTTGCCACTGAACTGTGGTATGATCATTCATCTAGCGATCAGCCATTTTCAGATTCATCACTGTCCAGTCGATTCGCTTCCCCTTCTATACATCAAGCTTATCGTGAACTTCCGCGAAAGTGTCATATTCAACGAACTCACCTACTTTCGTCGGTTCGGAGAAAAAACTCAAATGACGTTGCACTTTTTCGTGGACGTTATTCGTGGTTTGTCAGACGCAACCGAATCTAATGGCCGATTTCGTGCAGTTTGGGAGCGTTTCACTTCTGATATGGAACGAGAGTTGAGGAATACCAGTCCCGAAATCGGAATTAGTACAAACGGTAAGACAACCAGAGGTTTCCTCTTCCAGCGCTTTCTAATCTCTTTATTTCCGAATGTGTAAGCAATAGTGAGAAAAACAGCATCAAGGCTCATTTTACCAATACAAAATTGGAGAAGCATTCTGCTACTATTTGATCTTACTTGTGGGGAATTATCATCAGGTCACATGCATGAATATCTTGTATCACAATCCAAATATGAGCAACTTAGATTTGCCTTTCAGAAGCTGGATTTCAGCATTATTTAACAAATCGTTTCTCTTCTAGCTAGTGCTTCAGATGCCCGTATTAGCATTTGCCTTACAATGACCACAGCGGATAAACTGATCCGGAATTTTTCATTTTGACTCATCTTGTCATGGTGCACTCATGTTCTCATGATGTAAATAATAATAAGCTATCAAACTTGTATGTATTGTGTCTTTACGCATTCGGTGGCCAATTATTGCTATTTATCCGAAAATGAAGATTGCAACTCTTCTTCACAGTGCTACTAGAGAAGAAGCATTACTCTCGTTTCGGGGTTCGCTAACAGTGGGCTCTAATCTCACCGAACTACAAGCATTTCTGTTTCTGAGTTTCCCGAAGAAAATTTATACACATTTTGATACCAATCTCTTCATTTTTATTTCGCGAAGAATAGTCTCATCATTCAAACGAAGAGAAAGTCAGTAGGTAAACAATCGAGATCTTGATCTTGTGACCTCTTTGTTATTTGTGGGAAATTGAATATCGGTGAGATGAACAAAACAAATAGGCACTTTGGCAAAGCACCTCCAGCTAGTAAAATCTATCATCATCCTTTCCACATCTGTCTAAATTATCCAAGTAGTGTGCTCAAAATAATCTATGTTTACGAACTGCTATCACTCCCATCGTTTTGCCACACCAAATCTTCCCAATGACAATTAGGTTCTTTTGTAGTTTTGAGATATGGGGCCCGCGAATGTAGTGTGCCCTATGTAGTCTAACGACATCAACATGACTGTATCCTCACGAAGCAATTTCAAAAAGCAGTTCACGAGGAATAATCAACTTGGTTCCCATGTAAAAACCTAGTGGTCAGTTGTTCTTTAGATGTTTGTGTTTTGTTTTGGTATTTTCCAAAAAATCCATTCAATCACTCTATCAGAGAAGAAAAATAATCAAATTGCATGCTTTTTAGTCTGGATGATTCCATTACATTTCTACGCACTGTATACTACATGAAAGTTGAAACCTTTGCAGAAATATCCGAAGCAAAAGACAACAAAATTACACGCATGCAGGTCTCCACCTGAAAAACATACAGTCACACCGATTTTCCGTTTGCACATGAATGGATTTCACCTACCAATTGCTGTTACATGGGTCTACTTGAGCAGTCTCGTATTATCTATCCTGCAAAAAATGTGTAATGCTCCTTCATTGTAGACCACAGTTTGCATCAGCAGAACGTGATGAGCTGAGTTGATGGTGAATTTGGCTCAATAATTTGTTTGTTGATTTCACTGGATTCTTGGGTCAGTTGCACAATGAAACCAATTGAGAAAGTGTGTCGTAATCCTTTTGTATAATCGTCTTTGGGCTCAACTCACGCAAGTAGCTCCAAGGCTACACTGAAACTGGCAAAATACTACAAGGTTAGGCTTTTCTCATTCGTAAGGTTAGGTAGGCATTTTATTCAACGGATGAGTTTCGAGTGAGTAATATATTGAGCTTGGGCCAACGGGGGTTTCTCAAAAGCCATTCATATACGTGGATGATAGTATCATCTTCTAAAGGAAGAGATATTTTGAAGTCCATTAGTGCTATTGATGTGTTGTTCGACTTCGTGGACTTTGTGATGCTGTCTTTCGATGAGGGCATCCGGATAGTCATCGTTTCTTAGCATTTTTCAAACCAGACTGAGTTCATCAACCCGATTTTGTGTATTATTGCAATCTCCATGACTCACTACTTCCATTGTTGTGTGGGACACACTTTGCATATGAACTCAAGTGCTATTCCAAAGTACTTGCTCCCTCAGGACCATAGTAAAGCAGAATTTGGTAACACCCTACCACCCATTTTCGCAAGTTTTATAAATTTTTCCCCTCGGGAAGCAGAGTCAGTAAGCTGCGCGTTTACGAATGGCACTCCCTCCTCCTCCACTATATTTCATTTTTACTCGTATAATAAGAATGCGAAATAACAATGAAAAACAACAGACAATATCTTCAACAATTCTAGAAATCGCGAAATTCCAAAGCATTCCAGTGCTGTCCAGCCGCATGTAGGATCGTGCTTCGACAGTTAGTTGCGAATTCCAAACATTTCGCTCGTTCAAAAATATCTTCGAAGAACTTTATGCGCCAATCTTGTTTTGAAGTCAATACTTGTGGATCGCCTTCTGTTAGGATACTAAACTGAGCGGCCTTTTCACTCCTAATTCTTGACTTCATTGTGCCTCAGATTACCTTAATTGGGTTAACAGCCGTTGAATAAATTGATAGACTTTGGATATTCACTCCTCTGTAGTCCTCTTCTTTGTTCAGTGAATCTAGGTGTGTGGTATTGGGTATTGGTAAGCACAAAAACGTAACCCCTTAGATTTTCAACAACAACTTTAATCAGCAAGTCCATAAACCACCAAGCACAGAGTTTACTGGGATCTCTACCTTTAAAGGGTGTAGTGCAACAATCCCGTGGTACCTGCTGCCATTATAATGTGTAAGTTCAGTCCCCTACTGTTTATATTCGGATGAAACAAGCGGCTTCCCTTGACAACTCCAATTCTGGTCCTGCTGCAAAGCAGATTGAAATTTGTTTCGTCAATCCAAATTATCATTTTTCCATTCGCATCATGTCTCATTGCCTCGGTGATATAATTCGCCTGTTTGAGTTCATTTTCGTAAGAATTCAATGTCCTCGGAATTTGAATGCATTTTTCTCATTGTTACTAACTTTCCATGTAAATATCGGGTTATGGTCTGCACGGAAGCACATTTTCCAAGTTCGGACAACTGACTTTCTTCCAACTGCCATAATATGAATTTTGGATCGTAAGAGATCCACTGTAGCAGTTCGGTAATCTCTAACTATAGAATCAATCGCAAACGGAATCCACATTGGCTCGTTTTGTCAAAATTACAACTAGTCGAATGTATCTGTTGATCTTTTATCCCCTAAAGCACGAGGTAAATGCGGCCAACCTTGTTGGGATTGAAACGACAGAACAATGTACTCTCTGGTCTCACTTGAATGCTTCAAGTAAAACGTGCTCCTAGGCATCACATTCATGATCAAATAGAGGACCGTTTACATTGTTATTTTTAGCCACACCTCAACAGCACACACGAGCGCGCATTACAACTTTCCCCAAATTATTGGATATAAAGTGGGTTTTTCAGCTTGTCCATACAGCTCATTTTTATGTTAAGTTATTTGACAGCCCAGCCTATATCCGGCCGGGATAACAGGAAAGTTATTTGAATGACCAAAGTGTCAACCCAAAACATAAACCGGGAAAAAAATGTTGATCGTGATAGTGGTTGGTTATCATTGTGAATCCGCATCGTGGGCCAGACACATTTCTCCTGCACCACCATTACGGGTACAATGAGAACGTTGATCACGAAAGAAACCACATGACTGCTCTGCTAATGGAATTGCTCGTAACAGTGCTACGAGTTAGACGCATCCTAGTGGGATGTGTCTGGTCGGTGCAAAAGCTTAAGTTTACGTGTGTAGCATTCAGACACATGCAGTTGTCTGTGCCGATTGAGACCCGTCTAAGGCATACCGCTGGAGCATTTCACTGACGACCTTGGAACAGCGAACTTGATTTCACGGAATGACGTACTCGACTTCATGGTATGACAAACTTGAATGAGAAAAGCCACAGACATTTGTACTTCGTGGTAGGGCAAAACTGAACACATCTGATGGTGCTTCAGTCGCTGTTTGATTGAATTACACGCACGACTAATTCCTAACCATGAGGATAGTAATTGTTGCGTGGCCAACACGTGATCCGGCCTTCCTAGCAGACTGCATTCATCACAGTGATCCATCGGATGTTCAGGCAGAGCCTATCCAGCATTGAATCTAAGGTTTGAGGTAAATGAAAGCACAAAGAACATGATCACCGATCGTTGGTGTGGATCAATAGAATGTGAGATGGGCCATATCAAGATGTGTTCAGCTACAACACCAGTCAATTTGAAAGCTTTATCGTCCGCACCAGTCAGACCACTATGTTTTGTTCAACAACTGGGTACAAAGATTAGCATTTACGGTCGTTGGTTTGCGGGAATAAGACGAGGTTATTCACGACCAATGAGTCGTTCTTCGTGGCTATAGTAGAACAGCACCAACACTAACATGCCTCTCTGATGTGCTGGATGGGAAGCCAAATCTCTATCTGGTTATATCTCGATGATATCTCCTGCAACATGTAAGTTTTCCACAAAGTAATTCAACAAATGGCCTGTTTAGAGGGCTTCAGGAGAGAAGGATTATGTAAATATTTGATGGATGTCTTTGAAACCAAATAACATTCTGTCCAGATTCCATTAGCTTATGCGTGGCATCCGGATGTGGAAGGTCAATCACTTTTTCCTTGAAGTCACTGTCGTTCTATCACTTGAGTTTATGGATAATAATTTATCATTCAGTGTCAACTCTCAGCTTCCTACAAAAGTAAGCCCAGTCCCAACGGGGATTCAAACTCGGGTTGCACTATTGTGAGCCACTCGTTACTACTTAGCTAGTTGAGCTGTCTCTCACTTGTCGATTGACCCCAACAACTCAGATGATGCGGTTGTACCGTACTTTCACTGTTCATTTGAGCTTCAATACTACTTGAAGAGCCATTTCTTCACTAACTGGAATGCTTTTAACCAAATATGTAATCCAAAGGATTTCTTACTTTATTTTCATCACAACATCTAATCTCAATAATATCACAAGTTATATGGCGTAGATATTTTGTTGTGACGAAACTTGGTTGCGCTTAGCACTAAGAGTACAGGTGGCACTTGCATAGTTTGTGCTCAAAAGACTAAAGGATATCTCTTTCCAAAGTAAAGTCAACTACCAGAGGATACGAATCAAAGATATTCTTTTGAAAACACTGTTGGGCATACTTTCAGATAAAAAATATATTCTGTGCAGCACTAAATTCTTTCTGTTATTCAGCTTTGATACTGAAAAGGTCTTAGCCGAATTTTCAGCAATGTATCTGTGTTAATACGCAACGTCTGAGAAAATAAAGCATGAATAATATGGGTTGAAAATTGAGGTTTCGACTAACTGTATTCGTCCTTGGAATATCTGTGTCCAAATAAGTTGACCAATGTAACAATCCTTAGATCAGAAGACATCGGATTATTGAAAACCTGGGCTACTACACATGAGGGAAAACTAGATGTGACACACGGAATAACTCAAATGCTTTCCCTCATTCATTCATGCTGTGCTTTCACTTCGCCCGTTTTTTGACGCAGCCAAATGGTCTTTAATGGACGTGGTTTGCCCGAATAAACAAATTTGTGAGTTAATATTTTGATATTCACCGAAATTCTGTAAACAGTGAAAGATTTTCAACTCAAATTTTTCATAATACAAATGAAAACCTACAATTGTGAATGATATTGACTATATTGTGATATAAAATATGCTTTTTGCAAACCAAAAGGCACCGTAAACGAGATTCGTTCTAGAGTAGGCACTTTTGTATAAGGACAGAATTTCGATATACTGCCGATCATGATGCTGGTCGTTCAGGTCGCAATCATTCTACCACAAAGAGAGGTGAGATCGCCATAAACAGCATTCAAAATAAATATGATGGGCATTAGGTGTTTTCATGTCCCTTGACAACATTCCGGATGCCGAAGGATCCGTGAGGTTTCGTCCGATGCAGTCATTTGATTTTCGCACAGTTAAGGATTCACCAATATGGTCTAAAACACCACTAATTACGCACATTGTCCGAAAAAATTGTTCTCGTCTTTATCGATCCCTGTGATTCATCTGTACACAGACTGGTTGAAGAGTTTATTCCAAAGAAGCCTGTCGTAAAGAATGAATCCCATCACGTGGTCACACGAACATTAGACAGGGTTCAGAATAATCACAAGATCTCCTTATTCACAAAGTAAAAGCCGTCAAAACATCCTACCACAAAGGTTTCAACTGATAGGTTGACACATTTTTGGTGGCACAAATTCAGTCGCCACAAGCTGTGATGAAGGTAAAGCGAAGAACTTTCTCTGATATGGAATGCGCCATTTCCACAGTCTTCTCTATACGAAACGACCACAAAGAAAATGTAATCATCATGAGTTCAATTCACTGCACCGGACTGTTTACTAGGAAAAAGAGGTTAACCTCGAACTCATTGGATCCATCATTCTGATAAGTAGTACATTGGCTAAGGGAACTAGTGAGAGCTGAGCCCAGAAGCCAATAAGTATTCACAAGAAAATACAGTGTTTCACATTTTCGATAAAGCAAAACTATTCCGGTGCAATAACGCTGGCAAATGAGAGTAAGTGCTTTGCAGTAGGTGTATGCCGCACCTGATATCCACCGAGTGGTTGAACATAAACAGCACACAAAGTGACTGGCTCTCTTCGGCTAAGTTGGTATTGATTGAACCGCGGTCGTTTTTTGTTCAGACGACGGATTTAACTGGTACAGTTCTACTATCTGTAGGCAAACTTTGACCAACCTAGCTCCGTGGGTTGACCGTGAATCGGTTTACCACATGCCATTAATTTTGTTCACCTCGGAATTGTATGGAATTTTTGAATCCACATCCAGTGACAAGTGTGACAGACTCACTTCATGATACATGGAGAATTGTTTTCCATTTCTTTTCTCGTTATAAAGACAATTGTTTCAGAACAGATTTTATTGGACACAGGCATACTACTGATCAAATTTATCCAGTTACACTCATGATATCATAGAGAACCTCATTTGAGCATTATGAGAAACGTGTGCTTATGTTGCGAGTGACTGACAGAATCTTCTCTAGAGGATGAGGAATTAACGATTGTTTTTTGTCAGTCATCGAACTTGTCGGAAATAAACTGGTTTACCAAAACGTTGTTTACATACTTCCGAGAAATAATTGGCCTCTCATTTGAAAGTTCACTGGGATGCTTTGATTGGTAACCAATGGCATTGTCACCGGTATCCCCACTCACTTTTCAACAAACAGATTTCGTGGGAGATCAATTTCAATAAACGGTACACTATCATCACCAAGTAATTATTTATCATCTCCAGTTGCTTTGCTATTGCCATAAATATTGTGCTTGCTAATTTGGATTTGCCTACAATAATAAACGCACATTACCAAACATGTCTGACATTCTCCGCCTCTATCTCTCCGGTCACTTGAAGACAGCCATAGGTTTTTATTGAACACCTTAAATTGTGAAGGTAGTAGCATTAGTAAAACATGTTGACGATACATATGAGATGGCCCTGAGTGTTATTCTGATAGCAACAGTTTCACCCAGTTAACCTTTCGTGATTTCGTGGATAAAAGAGTGTTTGTTTCTGTATAAAAGACTTTCGCAACCAACATGAATATATCCCAGTAAAAATGCTCCCACAAAACTGGGGTTAAATAAACAGGGTACACAACAATTGGCCCTACATTTATATAAAAATGTAAGAGAAAAAATAAAACCAACCAAACCTGGAGAAGAATCTCTTTTTAGTTCTGTCCTCGCTGGCCACTAGCCGCAGCAGATCGAGTACAAGGGACTTTTGTGTGCGTTCATTCTGGAAGAAACGTGTGGAAATATAGATCTGGTGGACAAGAGAGAACGACAAAGAGCTAAGTCGGAGTGTAGTAAGTACGTTGAATCCTGCAGTACGTTGTGGACTAGGACTACACAAGATGATGAAGACCAGTGTTCTACCGTAATTATTCCAACATATGTTCACAGTGTGAGTGACTCCAAGGTCTCTAGTTGAAAATTATTGACTGATAGGCTAGTTTTCAATGGAATGTGATTCAGAGATTATTATAAACTAGTGTGGTAGCATCACTCGCATTAGGGACTGAGGAGCACGTCAATAATTTGGAGAACATTTTGAGAGGGAGAATAAAATGAAACTAGTTAGAAAGTTCAATTAAATTATGTGGTAGGATCATTCCAACTTTGTTGGAAATATCGTAGCATTCCTAAGTAAGAAGTTCTGTTAACCGGAGGCGAAAAGGCTTCGGGGGATTGAGGAACTCAGTAATATAGGAAGAGAGGAGTAATAGGGAAAGAAGAACGTCTCGAAAACTCGAAGTAACTCAAGGAGAAGGATGTTTGTTTTGCAACGAAGTGGACTCATTGTGATCGGAGAGACAATCACGCATGATACTTACTCCATGACAGTTGTCGTGGACAATAAGTACTAGAGGACCAGGGTACAAGGTAATCGAATTTATTAGCTCATTCATTAGATATATTGTCAACATTACGGCCAAGGCAACCAGGAACGGAAAGAATATAGTTCACAACACAGGTTTTGACTTATAGAACTGACAAGAACGATTTGTAGACATTTTATTGTGCCTGGAGTCCGAACTTCAGGTGTGTTTCCTCAATTAATTTCAGTAAATCAGATGTGCACGTCATCAAAACAGAATATTTGAATTATTCCTAGGACACAGTTTCGATGGGTACAAATTTCCAACTAGTGGAAACCAAGCGAGAATCAGTAGAACGAACAAAATTTTTAACAATATGGAATGTGCAGGCGGAAAAGCAAGCATATTTAATGGAAAACATAATTCTTTGCCATGATTCTCTCGACCAACCACATAGTCCTTGGGACTGAAACGGGTTTAGTACGAGATGGATCGTGGGAGGCAAGATGGAGAAGAGAAAATGAGGATGTGTCTAAATTCAGACAAAACTAGTTATTCAAAACTTTGACTTTCGCTTTTAACTTAAGTTTGACTAGTAGCTGTTTTTCCCCGGTCTTCCTCACTTTAAGGCCGCTAATATGGAGTAATATTGTGTCACAGTGTATCCTGTTCGGAAATTCTATTTCAGCTTGGATATTAACGGATTGGCACTCTTGTAATCAGTAAGAACACCTGTTTACTCATGCTAGATGAAACAGAACATCTTGAGAAATATACAAGGTCTGAAAATAATATAAACGTAAAGTGCGGGTGAGGTTTACTAGAATTATCAGCACTTATGCACACATTAATCGGTCCGTGTTGTAGATTCCGCCCTCCGAATCTAGACCAAGTGCTATATCCTCGACGTTAAATGAACAACCTTTTTGTGCGTAGAATCTCGATCCAGAACTATAAAGACCGAGACAGTCTGAATACAGTACAGTTGATGAAGTTAAATGATGAGCTCAATAAATCGTGCAAACTGATTCATGAAGCGTCTTATTCACAAAATTATCAAGACGTTATCAATTGACGGCAGGTTTTCTGGATATTGAAACTGAATTGTAATTCTCTGTAAAGTAGTGGATAAAATGTAACACGCGGCCGGGCAGGGAAATCTCACGGAATGGAGCTGCTTGCAGTCAGGGCAACGGATATGCTGCACGACCCCCGATTTTACCACTCGTTTAGTATGTGTCTGTGTTCGTGCGGCGTAGGATGTTCGTCATGTCAGCCGGGTCAGAACAGAACTGGCAAATAAACACTGATGAAAAATATTCCCAAGCACCGCATTTCCTAATGTACACTCGCATTTGATAGATCAGACCGTGGAAGCCCTGTAAAACTGTTTCATCTTTACTACAGCTGTACAGTTCTTCCTAGGTTTTCAATGGTGAATTAAGCCTTGGTGCTATGTAGTCAAATTTTTAAACGAATCAAATCCTACTACTGGATTTGATCAAGTAGCAAAGCTCATTAAGTCGTTTTGAACTTAAAGCTTTTGTTGTCACTTAGGACACCCACTTCAAATTGTCCAAAATAGGAGTCGATCTCCGTGTGGATATTGGGTCGTCACCCTTGAGAAGCCAACTACGGAAGAGTGCTGTACCGTATGGGGATGGAGTTAGGCAAATCATCCTGGCTATCACTGGATAGCCAGGTCGTAAGGTGTTTGACACAACCTTTCACCCCGGCTCGGTAGGTGTGCACTGCCGACTAATCGAAACCACAAAGAAAGAAATAATTATTAATTAAAAAGTCTATAGTTCCCGGGCATCCTACAACCCACTCCAAAAATATCGATAATCACTTTTCACCTTAGGTTGATTTGTCCTACATGTTCTTCTGTAACCCAAGCATTTAAACACTCTTAGGGCCGGATTAGTTCAATTTTAGAATCTGTCATTTTTGTCTGCATACATTCTCATTCGCAAAAGGATTATGCGTTTTAGGCTTGTTTAGTTTGCTGTCTTTGTGCGCGTCCGGCGAAATAATGTAATACTCTCTTCTAGTGGACGACTATTACTATCAGAAAATTGACAATATTAACGTAAAAATGCCCTTACTGTTAGTTATGGATATCTTGAAAGAATTTAATTCAGTACTTTACAGTCCCTACTGAATGAGAACTTCCGTCGAACAAAGCCCTTCTGATGCAGGCTTTAGATGCTGCATATAAGACCTCTCTCATGCTACAAGCCTCTGAATACTGCGCTCGGTGTAGCAGTAATTTAGGTAATGTGCAGATGATAATCGTTATATGCATCAGTATTTCTCGTGGATCATGATTCATGAGTTGGAACTTGACACAAAGGTTTCAACTGATAGGTTGACACATTTTTGGTGGCACAAATTCAGTCGCCACAAGCTGTGATGAAGGTAAAGCGAAGAACTTTCTCTGATATGGAATGCGCCATTTCCACAGTCTTCTCTATACGAAACGACCACAAATAAAATGTAATCATCATGAGTTCAATTCACTGCACCGGACTGTTTACTAGGAAA
This sequence comes from Fasciola hepatica, assembly GCA_948099385.1. Lineage (NCBI taxonomy): Eukaryota > Metazoa > Platyhelminthes > Trematoda > Plagiorchiida > Fasciolidae > Fasciola > Fasciola hepatica. The sequence continues at coordinate 16,076,653 of CANUEZ040000123.1, forward strand.
AAGAGGTTAACCTCGAACTCATTGGATCCATCATTCTGATAAGTAGTACATTGGCTAAGGGAACTAGTGAGAGCTGAGCCCAGAAGCCAATAAGTATTCACAAGAAAATACAGTATTTCACATTTTCGATAAAGCAAAACTATTCCGGTGCAATAACGCTGGCAAATGAGAGTAAGTGCTTTGCAGTAGGTGTATGCCGCACCTGATATCCACCGAGTGGTTGAACATAAACAGCACACAAAGTGACTGGCTCCCTTCGGTTAAGTTGGTATTGGTTGAACCGCGGTCGTTTTCTGTTCAGACGACGGATTTAACTGGTACAGTTCTACTATCTGTAGGCAAACTTTGACCAACCTAGCTCCGTGGGTTGACCGTGAATCGGTTTACCACATGCCATTAATTTTGTTCACCTCGGAATTGTATGGAATTTTTGAATCCACATTCAGTGACAAGTGTGATTGACTCACTTCATGATACATGGAGAATTGTTTTCCATTTCTTTTCTCGTTATAAAGACAATTGTTTCAGAACAGATTTTATTGGACACAGGCATACTACTGATCAAATTTATCCAGTTACACTCATGATATCATAGAGAACCTCATTTGAGCATTATGAGAAACGTGTGCTTATGTTGCGGGTGACTGACAGAATCTTCTCTAGAGGATGAGGAATTAACGATTGTTTTTTGTCAGTCATCGAACTTGTCGGAAATAAACTGGTTTACCAAAACGTTGTTTACATACTTCCGAGAAATAATTGGCCTCTCATTTGAAAGTTCACTGGGATGCTTTGATTGGTAACCAATGGCATTGTCACCGGTATCCCCACTCACTTTTCAACAAACAGATTTCGTGGGAGATCAATTTCAATAAACGGTACACTATCATCACCAAGTAATTATTTATCATCTCCAGTTGCTTTGCTATTGCCATAAATGTTGTGCTTGCTAATTTGGATTTGCCTACAATAATAAACGCACATTACCAAACATGTCTGACATTCTCCGCCTCTATCTCTCCGGTCACTTGAAGACAGCCATAGGTTTTTATTGAACACCTTAAATTGTGAAGGTAGTAGCATTAGTAAAACATGTTGACGATACATATGAGATGGCCCTGAGTGTTATTCTGATAGCAACAGTTTCACCCAGTTAACCTTTCGTGATTTCGTGGATAAAAGAGTGTTTGTTTCTGTATAAAAGACTTTCGCAACCAACATGAATATATCCCAGTAAAAATGCTCCCACAAAACTGGGGTTAAATAAACAGGGTACACAACAATTGGCCCTACATTTATATAAAAATGTAAGAGAAAAAATAAAACCAACCAAACCTGGAGAAGAATCTCTTTTTAGTTCTGTCCTCGCTGGCCACTAGCCGCAGCAGATCGAGTACAAGGGACTTTTGTGTGCGTTCATTCTGGAAGAAACGTGTGGAAATATAGATCTGGTGGACAAGCGAGAATGACAAAGGGCTAAGTCGGAGTGTATTGGATGCTTTGAATCCTGAAATGTCTTGTGGACTAGGACTACACAAGATGATGAAGACCAGTGTTCTACCGTAATTATTCCAACATATGTTCACAGTGTGAGTGACTCCAAGGTCTCTAGTTGAAAATTATTGACTGATAGGCTAGTTTTCAATGGAATGTGATTCAGAGATTATTATAAACTAGTGTGGTAGCATCACTCGTATTAGGGACTGAGGAGCACGTCAATACTTTGGAGAACATTTTGAGAGGGAGAATAAAATGAAACTAGTTAGAAAGTTCAATTAAACTATGTGGTAGGATCATTCCAACTTTGTTGTTGTTGTTGTCGTGGACAATAAGTACTAGAGGATCAGGGTAAAGGGTAATCCAAAGTTTTAGCTTAGTCGGTAAATACCGTTCCAACTGTACAACCGCGGCAGTCAGCAGAGGCACCACATTGCTGGAGAAGCTCATACCTGCTACGATCTTTCAGAATTGTTGGAATTAAGAAGTCGTTCAAATAACTCACTTACAAATGAAATCTCCGTTTTCATTCAAAAGCTGAAAGCTGCAATTTACCGTCGGCGAAAACAGTACCCCAGACCATCACAAAGCTCTCACCGAAGGCTCGGAGGCCAAAGTGAAGCTTGCTGTTTCGCACGTAACGCCAGTAGTACATTAGTCCATCGGGGCCGTCTAAAGTGAATTTTTCCATCACCAAATATCGCTTTATTCTGCTCAGCCTTTCATCTGATTTGATTTCAGACTCATTCTACTCAATTGTAATTATGACGTTCAGTCATCTTGTATACCGGCTTCATCTTCCAGTACCACGTTATTGCTTCTCCTCGTAGTCTTTTTTGTACACGGCGAACACTGAAATTCAACTGAGTGGACATCTACAACTTTGATGCATTTGATATTTGGTTAGATGCAGCAGTTGGAACTAGCCTCTTGGCCTTTTCTGAGGTTTTTCTTCGCAACCCGCATTTCTTCCTACACATAGTTGTTTGAATTCTTGAAGAGTTTCGTGTAACCTCCCTTCATCGGTGAATCCGTTTGGCAATTTTGCATGTGCTAATTACTCAGTCTTCAGAAGCAATCAATTTTCCAATTTCGAACTCGGATAGCAGTCATCCGTGTAGCATTCTTTTGTTTTCGTGAATGGAATTTGTTCTATTGAACTAAGTGAGATTCTTCCACAAACCTCTCAAAATACGAACGCTTCTCAGCAATATATCACGGAGCTTCCTTCAAGACAAAGGTCATACGTGACTCATTCTGCTGATGAGATGAGCTATATCATGCACTTTTCGAAAGTGATCAAGGAATGCACTTAAAGCACTTTGCAAACTCTATGCGCATTATTCGGGATAAATTCGGTTTTCATTGCTTAAAATCCGCCTTCCATGTATACGCTTTCGTGAGGAACTGCAAAAATAGGGGTGCGCTAAATGCTTCCCGTGCATTATTGTTTGTGAAAGGAAGGGAAAAACATGAAAATTTAGGTTTGATACTTTATATCAGGTCGAAAAGTACACGTGTACATTTTTAACCGTTCTAGAAATATGATAATAAGTGCAACAGAAGAGCCCAAAACTAAATGTCAAACCTGTAGTGATACGTTTCACGTGCACGATTTAAACATCGGGTTCGCCAACCCCGTCTATTTCCCCATCATCCTAATGATGTTGCCCATGCATATATGTACTCTTATCACTTTTTCCATTTAAAATACGACCAAAGATGAGTACCGAATGAAGGAATGGAATCGAACCCAGAACATCTGTGTGTATTTTTTATTACGATGACGTACTGACCAAGGTCACCTAACTATCTAAGCACCTCTGGCAGTTTTGCAACAAGCCGTCTACCCAACGGAAGTACTCCAATTATCTAAACTGCGATGGAATAAAAAAACACTTCAAAGCAGAAAAATCACTCCATACTGTCACGAGTCGATTACAGGGGATTCATAAATAGAAAGCACAGTCTCCATAATTATGGTGAACCTTTCCGAGCCACAACTATGGGAAAATTCGTGGTTACAGTATGTCGTACTTGGAGGATACTGTTGAAAGGAGGAGTAAACCACAATAAATTGATTCCTAAGAATAAAATGACCGTTTTAATGTCAAAGAAATTTTAGAAATATTTCATTATTATTCAGTTTATTGTCCAAGTCAGTTTTCCTAATATGTTATATTGGCAATGAGGACGCTCAAACTCTACACAGATCCGGCTTTAATAAGGTCATAATCTTTTTCACTGGTGAGATATCTGAATAATTTGTCAAGTGATTCAACAGGCAGTGACAAAGATTCACTTACCACCTACGAATTATCAAATTGCTTGCGATGAGAACATTGCATTCATATTTTATGATGAATTTCACTTACGCAGACAAGCTAGATTGTTTCCTCAAGAAGATACTTTCAGCCTTAATTAAAAGGACTGCTAATTGGAAAGCTCGTCAGTGAAATACCTACGGAGACTTCCGAGGCTAAGCCGCTCCAGCACATTATATGATAACTTGTTTGAGAAAATCGGGCAAAAACTTTAACCGTACTAACCCTATTCCTGACCACCACTCATCGATTGCACACCCAAAAACAAGTCCGGGAAAAAAGTAGGATGAAAGAATTGCAGAAGCGCAACATAATGTATTCACTGAAAAACCAGTTTTGTCACGTCTGTCACTGTGGTATTTCGTACGATCGAAAGTGAATACAAAACCCCGTGTTCAGTAAAGCTAAATTCATCTGTCAGAACTGAATAGAATAAAAAAACGGCGTATTTTTCTTTGCCCTAAAACTCCATTGGCACCAAGATCCGCCATTTGAGAACTCATGAGAAGATGCGTGCATTTAGTTATTCCAGTCTGTACGGATCAGATTGTTGACTGGAAAGGAACTATTTAAGAACTGAACAAAATTATTTTCCCGAGTTCAACTGATCGTAGAGAAGAATGGAGCGGACTTCCCATTCAATATGAAATCAAAGCGTTTTCTTTCAAATACCCACGTATTATAAGTCCGTCAATAAAAGTATAATCTTAGTTAACATGTTGTTCTTGATCTCACAGTCGAAAATTATTCTTTTGTCAAGCACTTACTTAGCATTAGGCAGATCATTACAACTTCGACCGGCGCAAAAGCGGCATTATTTGAAGTCAGTATTTTTCTCCGAAACAATCCATCTTTATTCATTTACGGTCCTTCATATACCATTTCTGATAAACACGGAGTTTGTTACTTCTCAGTTGGGCACACACGGTAACAAGTCTATATTTGGTCTTGTGAACCAATCACGTTGTGCTGTGCTTCCCAGAACTGAACCAGATACTTACGGGGAAAACGAGGAGTTCAGATAATAATCACCTAAAGCTCTCATTGACCTTTCTCGGCACCAACAGATAGAGGACTCAAACAGTCAAAAGAATGTAATTTTGATATTTAACGTTTTCGATTTTTTTCCTGTGAACCTAGTATTCCCAGTTAAGGCTCGTGTGCTGCAAAGTGCTGTTAGTTAAAGGCATCGGTACACGTCAAGTCTACGAAAAATGAGCTGTTGCTACTGAATGAAGGAAAACTGAAATATTTTGTAAGCTTCGAGTGCCTCTGATCCAAATTCACATTCAAACCAGATGAAGATGTAGCTGCTTCAGTACAAATCTCTTCAGCTTCTTCTAAAATATGCTTGGATTCGCGTGCACTCTGATACTGCTGTAGTAGTTTTCCCCATAAGCTCGCATATCAGAAATATCACAGTCAAAAGAAACGAAACCACATAAATCACAATATTCTGCACCGCGTGTCATATGGTAGATGAAGCTTCAGGAATTTTAAATTCTGCCTTTAAGTAAGGATTGATTTCCCAGTTGATCTGCCACCCACTTCAAAGGGCTAGGCAAGCTCTGTTTCGAAACCTAATGATACTGAAACCAGATGGTCATAATCAGTATTTAGCTCGCTTGATTGGCAATATAAACCAACTCTCAGTATTATTTATCCAGTAATTTGTCAGGTTCTTTACTCTGACTGAGAAATAAACTGAGCTTCAAGATACATGCACATCTTCACTTCCCACCTTCGGAGATCAAACAGCCAAGTCACGGATGTAGGATAGTAAAGTGTACCTAAACTGAAAAGCAACCCAATAAACGGATCTAGAGATGAGAACCAAATTTGGACATTTTAAATGGCAACAGGGGGATCGGTATCCGTGTCCGTGTCCATGTGTCCGTATACGTTTGCGAATCATGAATAAAGTCGCCAACTGCAGTCAGTTAATTTTCGCGTTCATCACACACCACTATCACCTTTTCACTAGAACTGAGTGCGGATAATTATACTAAAAGCTTACTGTTTCGAAAGATACAAAAAAGGTGCAAAAGAATTGGCATTAATTGGGCTTGCCCAGGCAGGAAACTGATCACAAAATTTCTTTCGAAGTTGGCATTCCAATATATCTGCTTAATCTTTCCACGGGACTTTTTTCCCCTTCCCTCTTCATGTCAAGCAATGGGGCCATCAAAACCTATTTCCGGTAACACAATAAGAAAAAGAACACCCCGGGTACCTTCAGGGTTCACGATAAATTCCTATCACGAAAAGATCCCAAGTGCACGTGCATCTTTGTCCGGATAGAGTTTTGTATGAGTAATTCTTGTAATAAAAGGACGAGCAGGCCTAGGGGTTCCGATAAGCCTAAGCTTCCATCCCCCAGATAGCTGAGCTTTCAGGATTATATTTGTTTTTCAAATAACAATCAGTACCATCAGACCAATAGTAGGCCAATTGTTTGTTTGATTACTTCCTCAACTTTTTCAAACCAGTTCGAAGAATGAATACATCATTAATAGCGTAATTAGCATTATATGTGCTTGATAGGAAAAAATTTCTCTAGAAGCAGACTACCGGTTTCGCGGTTACTTCTGCTCATCAGGTTAACCCATCCGGTAATCTCTTATCCAATAATCCCCATACTTGTATACTCCGTATTGTACACATTATTACTATGGTCTTGCTTTCATACTTCTATTCATGTCGTAAACACCATACTATACATATTTCTCAAGCCATTTTATAATAGTGTGAAAATAACTTGTGCAGATAACTCCACATCTATCAGACAAAACGAAGCGTGGTTTCTGTGCAACCATGAATTCTGTATTCTACGTAGGCTGGCTTCACCTGTCTAAATATTTTATTTTTGTGTCATTTTACGTAAAATCTACAGAATACTCTGTTCGTGTTAACGTCGTTAACCTGTATCCAGTTTTCAGTTGCTTGTGTGTCAAGTTATTTGAACATTGAAATTTGTACATGACAGATATCTCAAAACAATTTCCAAACAGGGAATGTCTTCGCTATTCAATATGACTATTGAATATACAATAGTACCTATCTACTTTTTACAACGTTTTATTCTTCATTTCAGTCTTCAGTGATTCTTCTCTTCAAAACCAAAAGTTTTCTTTTCAGTCTTGCACAATCCACCGACTAACACAAAAGTTCCAGTATTACTCATGGAAATCTCTTTCTTGGTTGCATACTGACAGTCTATCGGTTATTTTTCAAAAATAAAAGACAGAATCATTATGTACTTTTCTACTTCAAACCTTAATACTGCCACAGGTGGTTTTCTCTCAGAAATACAGTTGGCTCCCTTGATTACAGGTGTAACCTATGCTCTCATATTTCTAAATGTACCAAAATTAAATGGATACTATTGGGGTACTGGAGGATTGATAAGCGGTCGTTGGCTATTTAGGCGTACGCCGATAAACACAATGTAGTCGAATCTGTACGAGACAACTCAAGGTTTTAGAATGTGAAATCAAACTCCCGATCTTAATGAACAACAAGAGGAACGAATGAATCATCAAAGCTGTTCACTGAAAAGCTTTTATTTTTTGTTCAGCAAGTGATATTCTTACACGGAGAATATGAGTTGTGAGGAAAAATATCGACCGATGGCGTTCGAAGGATGCGGATGCCTTATACTTTCTTATGGGGAAGCTTTATGTGATTGACTGTGCTACATAATTCTGCCTCTTGCCATCAGATTTCGTTTTTCTTTGTATTTCGCACTAAACAAAATGTCTCTAATTTGTTCATACTCGCTGAGTTTCTTTTTACACCTTCAAAACCTGGGCACATTATCTGTTCCACCAAAAGCTAATGTGCTTATCTGACCCCTCATGCCATGTTAGACTGAGAAAAACAAAAGAAACGGTTCGCAGAAGAATCTCGGCTTCACCCTTGCTTCCAAACTGAGAAAGCCACCATAGAACCACAATTACATTCTATCGCCCTCCCCCCCCCCCCCCCCCCGTAGAAAAACTACCACAACTGATGCGCAAACCCAAATTAAGCACTGACGAGCTGTTCATTATTAGAGGAGGAAACCTGGTTTGAAGAAGGTATAAGACACTTTCAAGCAGAGAGATGGTTTAGAATGCTACCGTAAAGATGTAAAAAAGAATAGAAAAGAGACCGAAACCAAAACCAAAACAATTCCGTACATTAAATCCTCCTAAGGCGGCTATTCTGATGATATTCACAAATGTCGTAAATGAATGACTATATATATATATATATATATATATATATATATATATATATATATATATATATATATATATATATATATATATATATATATATATATATATATATATATATATATATATATATATATATATATATATTCACTAGGATCGATACACTGTATTGATTCCTTTATCTCCGACAGATCTGCAGAACGCTGATATCGTCCGTAAAACATGAGCTTACTGACAGTTCAGCCAAAGACAATACCAACCAATAGGTACATTTGATTGGATCCTGTAAGTTACTTCACGATGATAAATATTGGAATAGATTCAAGTATCAAATTCTTGTGGTTGGCACGAGTAGTTCTTCCATTACTATCCCTGTAATTGTGAATCATGTCCCACTACCTAATCCCTGTAATCTCATGTATGCATCAGCTAATAGCTTCAATATGTGAAAATCCCTTATGTAGAACCAATAAAGTCGTCGAAAAGATCATATTACGCAAGTTAAACCAAGTCATAATTGCACTTTAGTTGTCCAAAAGTGGCAAAATTTCAAAAAAGTTATAGATTATATCCTTGGGCAGTGGGAAGACAAACTAAGTGAATGTAGGAAGCTTTATTGTTTGATTCAGCACACCGTATTTGTCAATGAAGAACGAGGCAATCATGATTAGGTGAGCTTTTCTCCTAATTTGTTGATAATGTATTCTTTAGAAACTAGTAGCTTAGCTAGATGTAGAATAACTTGGTGGTTTGCAAATACGTCTACTCAAATCATTCACGTGTGGCCGAGTGTGAAACACTGCCAGAGTTGTGTATCGGGCACGTGTCATCAGAAAGTATTGTACTCCACAACCGTTTACTTGCCGACAAAATGGATGCCTTCCACAAAATTCAATCATTCAGAGTAGGACATGTAACTGTAATTGGAAATGCATATAAGGGAGCGTTCGATTAACAAACGTGTTTGACATGCAAGCCAGAGGAAATGACAAAGAGCAGTATAACCAGTGGTATAGCAAACAAGAATCGCCGATGACGATCAAAAAGGCTTTCCGTGCGTATCTTATCACCACTCGTCAAGTTTCCACTTTCAATCCCCTATGGGCCCATTCTCTTGGTTTATGCCTCAGTTTTGTCAGCTAAATTCTATATTTCGCTACCTGCCTACTAATTATGGTTGTCTTTCATACATCGGTAGTCTTCGTCCGGTTCGTTCCGCTGTTGGGTTGAAGCCACCAGATCTTTAAAGTGCTGTGAAAAGCTATAAATTTGGACTTCTCTAAGCACTGATATATTCAATCATGCGCATAGATCATCTTTTGGTAGCGTCATCTCGGCATGTTGTAACTCTATTACGGAATGCTCTTAGTGGCCTTGATTCAGTGGCTTTCAGTGCTCGGCAGGGGACGCATCACACTGTCTTCCCAATTTTGCAATTGCGTGAGTGATCTTTCCCTCGGTTGGTTTTCTGCTGCTAAGGACACTTTTAAACAAGCACAGAAATGATGCAGGTATTCACTCATTGAGAAACAAAGAGGGTACTTTAGTGACAGCGTTGATAAGAAATCAACTCCTGGTCTTCCAGGATTGGTCAGTTCCATTCACTCATCGAAAGACTTCGAGGTGATTTGCATTGCTCCGCTTCCTGAAAAGCACGCGTAAAACACTCCTGAAGCCTGTGCAGTAAATATGAGGGCTGACGATTTCCGTAGATAATAATTTTTACTTTTTTTCGACGGATAACCAACCGTGCATACAAAACACAGTAGACAAATGTGCGCGTGAACTGATACAAAATAGCATCTACGTAACAAACACGTAAATCTAATTTAACCTTTTTATTACGTGTTTGCGCAACAGTACAGTGGAACGGGTATGTAACCCATAGTCACAAAGGTCCACTGCACTATTAGAGATAACCGGCAACCAGACTCTGAGACCTAGAGTGGATAACTATATAAAGTTCCAGTAGACCAGGTGTGGCTCCGATCTCGAAGACGGTGAATCACTACCTAACACCAATCAGCAACGACTGATTTGGTCACTCAAGGCTACATTTTTGGGCGTTACAACAACGATTTTTGTTTTTTGGGTTTATAAACTGGATTTTTCGCTTTTCTGGCTTACAATGAGACTCGTCAACCAAAACGAAAACCATAACCAAAGTACTGAATGGTATCATTTGTCTAAAAATGAACAGGAACGAACTGGACTGGACTGGATTAGAATCAACTGGTCTTGTAAATGATCATCTGAATAGAATAGTTTAGTACATCTGCTTTGGTATTAAGTGCATATTGCATTTTTTTTATCGTGCATTCCCGTAACCATTTTTCCTCCCACACTTGTTTGCATGCTCAACTCCATGACAGAATGCATGCTATCCAGATACCACGCACGACATTCCCCCAAGACGTTGTAAAGTCCATTATATCCTATTTGATTGCAAACATTTATCCAGTTCGGGATACGGTAGTAAACCCAAGGCATCTCCATCTGATGGATTGGCATTTCTGCATCAAAAAGGAATCAAAAATTAAAAATGGAGTCCAAAATTAGTTCGGTTAGTTTGCATGCATAGACTGGCTTCTAGATCATTCTGGATATCTTTACCGGTGATGATGGTATCCCAGTATTTCGTCATCTCCAAAACGAAAAGATCAGGTAATGTGAATAACATTTCCAGTGAGGAGTAACTTATCTTTTGTACTATCCCTGCTTGAGTTGAACATATCTGAAGGTATTCATTAGACAATGACCATCAAGTGATATGAGGAGCTACTCTTATCTAAAATCAGCTTGAGAGACACGTGTAATTTGTGAAGTTTATACAGTCCAGATAGACATGGAAGGTTGTTCTTTTGTTCGTGTTTGCTGAAATATATATTTTTTGACTAAAGAATTGGCCATCCCATTCATCCAAGCTTTCTGTCAGTTACTGTTTCTCTTTTTATTTTGTTTTTCCTTTCTTTAACCTAAGATACTAATCCAATAAAAGATATTGACCATGTCCTAAGTTTCGTCTCCTCAATCACTCAGCACAACGCAGAATTCTTTGCCAGATCTGACTACACTTATCTGTTTATTCTCAGATTTTCTAAGGATTCAAATCTCCAGTCCACGATAATTCTTTTCCTGAGAACAGAGAGAAAACGTAAGTCGCGAAATGCAAGCATTTGGTTTACTCTTATCAACTGCGGACGAGAAACATGTCAGTATATATTCATGGTACAAAAGGGGGTAAGTGCAACAGTAAAGTAGGCACAATCGAAAGTTCTTACAGTGCGTACGTTCGGGAGAGTGAAGTCTGTCGTGTTAACGCTAAGGTATACAAATATTCTGGGTCAATCGTTTTTGTGCACAGAGTGTTGGCTGATGCATCGTGATTAGAATCGCCTCAGTGAACGTCGTTGTGTATTGTCCCAGTGGGTTGCGTCATCAATTTTGACAGCCATTTGTGTATGTGTTCTGACACTCGTTGAGTCAAGCAGCGATCCGTTCTGCCAATGTATACGTCACCGCAACTACAAGTGAACTGATAGACAATGTGTGAGACACTGGGATCAGCAAGACTGTTGTTTTCAAAATCACTCAAAAAGTCTTGCTGATCCCAATGTCTCACACATTGTCTATCAGTTCACTTGTAGTTGCGGTGACGTATACATTGGCAGAACGGATCGCTGCTTGACTCAACGAGTGTCAGAACACATACCCAAATGGCTGTCAAAATTGATGACGCAACCCGCTGGAGTAGTACACATTGACGTGAAACCGCCAGCTTCTTCGGTTATAACACACTTGATTGCATCAGGTCACAAAGTAGACCTGACCCAGTGTTTCAAAGCTTTGTTGAGCAATCCAACACCAAACCTTTTAGCATACAGTGAAGCGATTCTAATCATGATACATCAGCCAACACTCTGTGCACAAAAACGATTGACCCAGAATATTTGTTTACCTTAGCGGTAATACGACAGACTTCACTCTACCGAACATACGCACTGTAAGAACTTTCAATTGTGCCTACTTTACTGATGCACTTACCCCCTATTGTACCATGTATATATACTGACACGTTTTACGTCCGCAGTTGACAAGAGTAAACCAAATGCTTGCATCTCGCGACTTATGTTTTCTCTCTGTTCTCATGAATTGGATAAAGGGAACCCAATGTTTCAAATATTTGTTTTCATTTGTAAGCTCAAATGTACCAGAATACCGAGACTATCAGAGTGGTCTTGAAGTTTACAGAATCTTCTGGTGCTTGGGGTATCACAGAGGCATTCGCACAACCAATTATCAAACACTGCTTTCGTATTATTATGTTTGCCATGACTCTTTCCTTCAGCTGACATTTGACGCATCAATCAATATCGCCCAGCTTGTTGTGTTGTGATTGGTCCTCAATTTGTCTATTATGTTGTTTCATGTATTGTACTGCGGTTATGTGTTAATCAACACGTTCTTTTTCAGTTTTCCTATAAACCGTTGTTCAGCGCCGTTTTCATTCCGATTTGCGAGCTATCGGTTTTAACAATTTGGCGACGGGGATGGCGGAATGGAACAGCCTCATCCAGTTAATTCAGCAACAATGGGAGCAACTTCGTCCTTAGCAGTGGGCATCATTAGAACAGGATTAGGGGCAGGCAAAGCCGTTTCAGTTGATTACTGAAAAAAGCTTGGCAATATCGTTGAGCGGTATCCTGACCAAAGCAAAACCAGGGCAGAGGCTAAAAGAATTACTGACCACCTCAGTCCAGGAATTCAGTTATGATCCGAACAACGGAATAACATCTTTATCCTGGTACAAAAGATATGAAGACCTATTTCTCGTGAATGGTGCCACTCTGGACGAAACAGTCAAAGTCTGCCTTCTGATGTAGAAATTAAGCTCACCAGAACATATCCAGTATTGCAACTACATTTCACCGAAACTCCCACGAGATCTCATTCTAGAAGAGACTGTTTCATATCTCTGATCTGTCTTTGGAAAACGGACTTAAATATTCAACACTCATTACAACTGTTTAAAGATCATCAGACAAGTAGATCAGCATGTCGTTACATATCCGGGAAGAGTAAACTGTGAGTGCGAGAGATTTCAGTTAATACAACTGACTGATGGTTGGTTCAAACCACTGATATTTGGCTATGTGGTACACTAAGTCAGTGTCAGAACCATCTCAGATAACACTAGCAAACGGGAATAGGCGAGGGAGTGCAGTCAGATGAAAAGACGAGAAGGTATGTACGATCGAAGTAAAAATGAAACAAGTGGTATGAAACAAACTCGCATTGCCCACCGTTCTGATAGTCGGAACTCGAGTTCCAAAAGACCAGTATGAGTCAACGTGTTCAGTTCCTTTAAGCCTGACAGCGGTTTCTCGCATCGATCGAGATGGTGTTGAGATGAATGCCAGAAGATGCTGTGGAAGTTTCTAAGATGTGTTGGCTGCACTCAGATCTGGTCGATGTAATACCAAGATATTTCGATTCAGAAAGCGAGACTGTGCCAGAACGAAAGATTTGCTGACATACTTTTCATATTGCTCGGTGGCGTATCTTCGAGCACGTTTTTGTGTGTTGCTGTATACATTAAGTGCTGGCACAAGAAATGCAGAAAATCATGGAAAAAGTCGGAAATGTACAGAAACCTACAGGTCTAGCTTCCCATAATGACAGTGATACAAGAATCCGTTTACTTGCTCGAATGGACTCAGTGAACTCGTGTTCCTTGCAGGATCCCGCCAGTGAATATCTCAGACAGTTAAACCTAAATAAAGATTCACAAAAGCCTCAGGCATCAGCGGCTAACGCAGATTTTTTGAATTTGGATATTATTTCAGAATCAAGCCTTCCTTCTCGCAAAAGTCAAATGAAGCCAGACTTTCAACGGCCACCTTCAGCTGGCTGGTTTAGAGGTGAGTGGCATTATGTGCCGTTATGGCAGTTCCGACGTCACAAGTGCGAACGTTGTGGCGAGATAGGATAAAAAGATTATTGCGAAAATTTACGCAGACGAGCAGGTCAACATCGGGTGCAGTCATCTGCATCTAGAAGAGAATCTAACCTTGTGTTCATTACTTTCGATGAAACAATAAGTCAGAGTATAAAAAACACCTTCCTTCGGATTATTGCCTCTTCTGTGTTCCTGCAAATCAGCACCGCCTAGGACATCCTTTCGAAATCTACCTGGGAAGTATTGGCAGCCATAAGCTTTAACCTACGAGCAGTGTAGCATGCATTGCCACAGGAAAACCTGTTTCTTTTCTTGGCGATTTGTTATGCAAGTTTTCACTTCGTGGTTTTCATAGAGTGGGAATTTATAACAGTTCATCTTCAAATGACCTGAAACTATTAGAAAATAAATGAGCAGAATGACTGCATCTTTAGGACGTTCCTACTAGTTCAGTTTATAACTTCCTCCAAGACGAGACTGCACGTTGGGGTGGTGATGGCATGCGTGCCTCCGTGACCCAAAGAGCTATACAGGATGGGTTCCTTAATCCAAAGAAGCAATTGTGCCTGACAGGTCGATGGGTAGAGGCCAGACGAAGCCCAGTCTCTCAACCAACTGATTGGCAACATCTGGTTCTAACCACTATGCCCCCGAGAGGACGCTTCAGCGAATAAACAAGAAAAGAGGCAGTTAACCAGTCCAAAAACCTCCACTAGATGGACGTAAGAGTGGAGTATCTTGGGTTTCCCTCGACGGTGGAAGTGATCGCACTTCATTGGGCACCTATCGCCCGCCTAAGCTGAGCAGTCCCCGGTCCAAACGATGCTGCTCCGTCCACGTTCCGCCTGCTCCATTCGGTGCATGGGGCTGGGGAGTGAATCCCAAAAGCCGGTCGATAACAAAGCACCAGCGAACGTAAAACAGGTCTCACGTGAGAGACCATAAGAAGTTCCTTCACGGGTTCTTCGGTCATGTTCCCGTGCTGGGTTAACGCTCAACTGCCTTGTGAGTGAGACTTTTGAGTCCAAGGCTCCGGTTAGGGTTCCCAAGGAAAACCCCCTCTGTTGTGTGGGCAGCCGCGAAGTAGGATTTGCTCAGAATCTTCGAGTGTGTTTTCTTTAAAGGGCATTACCAACTTTTCTTCCCTTAATTCGAGACTAATATAAGACTCCACGGGTAACTGAGGCTCTGATGGAACAGTAGTTCAGGAGTCGAGCATAAATCGAACACACTCCTGCAGCCCACGTGTTCACTTCACTTCGCTGCTTTTACCATCCTCACACTATGTCAGATAGGGCAACAGGTTACTCTCACTGGACCTCTTGACCCTTTTAAAATAGAGGTATGCGGTGTTTCCAAAACATTCATACCAGACCCCACTTCTGTAATCACCCTTAGCACCTCACATACAACTTCAGACTCTCGCTTCAACCTTCGTGTGTTGGGTGATCCGGTCTCTAGTGCTCGTGATCAGGCAGGCATTGGGATCGCTTTGAGCATGAGAAATGAGCGTGCACTACTAGACTGGATTCCAGTCAGCAGTCGTTTGTGTGCAGTTCGGTTGGACGATTCTGTTCGTGTCAACAGCAACAAACTGAAGAGCCGATGCTTGTTCGTCGTGTCTGTGTATGAGCCCATTGACTGCAGTCCCTATGAGACGGAGGACGAAGTCTATCAGGATTTGTCTCAGTTGATTCGAAGCGCCCCTCCAGCAGACTTGGAGGTCATAACTGGTGCCTTCAACGCCCCATTCGGCCGTTTGGGAGATTCCGAAAGGCTCCTTGGAGGCCCGTTTTTTATACCCGCCGATCGCAAAGACAACGGCAATCTTTTCGTTCAGCTGTCGTATGACCACGGATTGTTTCTGGCGAGCACGTGATCCTGCCATGAGAAACGGAGTAGACTAATATGGCGTCATCCCACATCTTCACAACGTTGGATTCAGAATAATCATTTTGTCATTGGTCACTATTGGCATGGAATAAATGGAGACTGTGGTTCTTTTTGGTCTACTCCTGTGGACTCAGACCACTTTTTGATAGGTGCTCGCTTCTGTTTACGTCTCGTCCGTGGTCGCACCTGTGTGAATACCATCCTTCCCGCGCCGTTGCATATGGACGGTAATCGGCGATAAGGTTTTCAGACGGAGTTGTCTGCATGATTATCTATGCAGCCGGATATCCAGGACCCAGATGAATGCTAGCAATAGATCAAGGGAGCCTTGTATGCCCCTTCCAATGCCACAGAACTGTGGTTCAAGTAGATCTCAAAAAAGATGGATAGCTTTGACGTCAGTTGCTTCGTTGGATGCCCGTAAATCCGTCTCTCAGAGGCCACATTCAAATAACTTAGTAAATCCCTGGGGCACTAACTGACTAGAAGCCTGTGAAATGACCATGAGAAGTGGTAGATTGTGAAATGTAGGGAAGGGTAAAAGGCTGCGTCTTTTGGAAGTGCTTGTAGCCTTTTCTGTTTGATTAAAGGTGAATATTCACAGAAACCCGATGTAAGTGAATGAATCAAGGAAACCGACGGCTCACTGATTCGTTCCCAAGGACGTCGTCTGAATCCTTGGGCTGAGCTCTTTAGAGAACAATTCAACAGTGGATCTCGTGCATACACCTGCCATAAAAACGGCGCACGTGGATATCACTCCACCTTCAGAAACGTAAGTTATCCCGAGAAATAGGTTACTTGGAAAGGTACAAAGCAGCTGGACTGGATGGGTTGTCTCCATCTTTCTTTGAGGATGAAGGCAAAACTTCCTTTTCCGAGGTAACAAAACTCCTCCGGGTGATTTGGATTGGTGGGCTGATTCCCAGGGAATGTTGTGAATCTGTGATTTTGCTGATTTACAAACAAGGCGCCAGGTCCTTTTTTGAAAACCACAGAGGAATTAGATTAGTAAGAAAGGCATCAAAACTAATCAGAGGGATTATACTCCAACGAATAACGGGTGCCCTCGAAATGTTTAGGCGTGAGAATCAAGCCGATTTCAGACCCAGCCGGGGTTGCCCCGACGACTTAATCACTCATTAGAAAAACGGAAGGCACAAACGCATCTACGTGGGTCCAAATTCTGTATCCTTATCGGTTTGAAAGCAGCTTTCAGTTCAGTTGGTCGCACAGTTCTCTGGCGCTGTCTCTCATTGAATGATGGGCCACAGAAATTCATTTCTCTCCTCCAATACTTCTTCGCAAACAGCCGAGGCCGAGTTCATGCTTACGGCAATCTTTCACCCGAGTTCACCATGGAAGGTGTTGTTCGTCAGGGTTGACCCTTTCGCCCTTCCTCCTCAATTTTGTAACTGAATTATCTCGTAAGATAATCCTATCCTCGCGTCAGAACAGTGGCATCGATCTTTGCTCAGGCAGGAAACTGTCTGACCTGGAATACGCGGACGATATTGTTCTTCTAAATGAAGATCCAGGTAAGTTGCAAGCCTTCTTAGATAGCCTAAACAATAGTGTGGCAATGTTTGGGATGCGTTTTGCACCTTCAAAGTGTAAAATACTGTTGCAGTATTGGGTTGGTTCAACACCAAACTTCTTCTTTGCAGGGGAGGCTCTAGCTGAAGTGACTAAATTTTGTTACCTGGGAAGTTACATTTCACCGGTTGGACAGATATCAAATGAAGTGTCATCGCGTATACAGAAGGTGCGTTTGGCTTTTGCCAACTTCCGTCATCTGTGGAGTCGGTGTGACATCCGTTTGTCTGTCAACAGTAGAGTATACAAAGCGGCGGTTAGATCCGTTCTTTTATAGGGTTCAGGAAGACGGGCATCAAGAGTAGAAGATAGGCGAAGACTGTCAATGTTCGAGTGTCGATTTGTCCGTAGCATTTCCCGAGTCTGGTGGGAACACCGTATCACCAATAGTGAGGTTAGACGTAAGGTGTTGAGAACCAGAGGTCAGTCTATGGACCAAGTAGTGAATCTAAACAGGTTAAGGTGGTTGGGATATATGTTACACATGCCTACCAATAGACTTCCTCGGTGTAAGCTGTTTTGTGAATCAGGGAGTGATTGGAAGGTAGGTCGAGGTGGTCAGTCCATGATATGGCAGGAAGGTATGAAAACCTTGAGCAGTGGACTTGGCCACGTAGAACGTTTTGGACTTCCAGGTTGGGGTCCGCGCGACCCAACTACCAAATGGTTGGGGACATTGTGATATGGCCAGGTGTCGCGGCCCGTGATGTAGTTACATTCAGACTCTTTCCTTGTCTTTATGATTTCCGCTTGTTACGTTGACCTTTGGATCTTTATCACTATGCTTCTAGTCTTTTCGCCCTTTACTCGACGATGCCGGGAGGTAGCAACCGAAACCGGAGCACAGAAGTGCGAGGGTAATGGGTGAATATACTGAACTGAACTCTCTACCCGAAATGACATGCATTACTGGCTCTTACTGTATACTTGTCACGTTCATTTCGGTTGCTGCTCCAGTTTCCCGGCCGTTTTCTTTGCGTGAAGTCTCGAGAATCGAAACCCTTTTTTCTCTGACTAACCTATCCACTGGGCTTCAGGAATTCCTACTGGTGAACGTTACCCGACGCTGGATGTTATTATTCCGGCAAACCCGGGTGACTATTTCCGCAACTAATCTGTTTTACGCTCGACTGAGCTTCTACCATTCATTCATTACACTGATTTTTCTCGTCAGCTTTGTACAGCTCCACTACATTTACATATTTTGCACGCATTCACGCAGGCACGAATACAGTCTGTATGCCCATAACTACCTAACACTGTTTGAAGGCTTTGCATGCTTTCTAACCGAGCAGATCTAGCCACCTTGGTCGTTCCGAGAAAGTGGAAATCCTCCAGAGATAATTATGGATTTCTTTTATCCACCACATTCGACTGATTTTAACTGTATTGTCTTTCCTCGGTTGCATACTTTTCACTGAATTAACCATCACGAGGTTTCCGTCGATCTAACCTTCGATACACTTATGATTTCGCCGATGGTACGCGCTTGGTTCGCTTTCACCCCGACGTTGCTTTGGTTCGTTTCCCGTGTATTGAGTGTATCAGTACCATTTCTGTGCCGCGACTTATAAAATGTACTATCGTATCTGTCTGCTGACGTGAGTCTTCTCCGTTCTTTCGTTCGAGGGAAATTCCCTATTAGTGCCTCTTGAGACTCTACAGAATAATATTCTCGCCTCAAACTGATTCATTTTACTGGTACAAAATCGACCGTTTATATAGGACGTGTAATAATCACGATCGGGCTCTTCCATAAAAAGCTTATTGGTTCATGATATTCCTAAAGGACTGATCTGGCTCGTTTGTCTGGTTGAACCCGGATTGAGCATGAACGAAAGTGCATTGGCCTTAACCGGGTTCAAAAATGACCAAATATTTTGACTGTAATACTGACAGAATATCTTTCTGTGGTTTTAAATCGACAGGAACTACATCAGTGGTGGATGAAATGTACGGTTAAGATAGGGCAGATGAATTATAAACCGTTTCAGTTCCGTATATTCGTCCATTAGTAGCTAGTGAGGTATGTTAAATCGTGTCGAATCGATAAACACGAAAGTTATTACTGCGAGGTGCAATGATTAAGATTGTATTTGATCTGGTCGCGAAGACGTCCTGGGCAAACGATCTTCCGACTGAAACGTCAGACGGGAGCCTCATTCATGGACGAGTTCATAGGCGTGCGCTGCTGACTTGAACGTGAAAC
The DNA here is from genome assembly GCA_948099385.1 of Fasciola hepatica. Lineage (NCBI taxonomy): Eukaryota > Metazoa > Platyhelminthes > Trematoda > Plagiorchiida > Fasciolidae > Fasciola > Fasciola hepatica. The sequence goes on from CANUEZ040000123.1 coordinate 16,096,351, forward strand.
AGTATTCTCATTCGAGGACGTAGCAGTACCAACTGGGTGCTGTCCTGAAAGTGAGACGACAGCCTCATTCAAAGTTGTAGCAGGTAACGCTAACTGCAGACCTTGACAGGACACGGAAGTGTCGTCAACAGGTATTGCAGGGTTAACATCGAATCTCATGTCGGCGGGAGACACGCTACCATCAACGTATGCGGCTTTGAGACGATCGATGCTGACTGTATCGACGCGACCGTGTCGATCAACCTCAAAGGTCTTATCGTGACGAGAAATCACGCGAAATGGACCTTCGTAAGGCTGTTGTAATGGTTTCCGTACCGAATCAACACGAATGGATACATGCGAACAAGTTTCGAGTTCGGTCGGAACGAAAACCTGCCGTCGCTGCATTCGAGTCTCCGCCGGAGCGAGATTTTGCATGTACGTAGACAAACGGTGAACGTAAGTCTGTACGGCAAGTGAATCTGTACTCCGTGGCGTAAAGAATTCCCCAGGCAGTCGTAATGTCGTGCCGTAGACAAGTTCTGCGGTGGAACATTGGATAACTGCCTTTATGCAAGTCCTGATACCAAGTGGAACTAGCGGTAACGTTTCGTACCAGTCGGGGCTCTCGTGTGCTTTAAGAGCCGCTTTGAGTTGGCGATGAAAACGTTCGACCAAACCATTCGATGCAGCATGGTTCGCGGTCGTGCGAATGCGTTTCGTACCCAGCATGTGAGTTAATTAAGAGGATAAATCGAACTCAAATTTTTGCCCTCGATTGGTAGTGATTGTGGAAGGACAACCATATAAAGCTATCCATTGTTCTATCAGATGTTGACCCACTGATTCGGCCGTGACTATACAGATGAGAATAGCTCCCAGCCACCTCGTAAATCTATGGATGCACGTTAGTAAATAGGTATACGCGTGTGACAGGTTCGGTTAACCCACAATGCTTACGTGGATATGGTCAACGTGAGTATCAGGCGTACCAAAAGTACTGAAAGGCGATGCTACATGCCTGTGCACTTTATATTTTTGACACCGTAGACATTGTTTCGCCAGCATACGGACATCTTTATTCATGTGTGGTAAGACGCATCGTGCAATGAATAGTCGGAGACTGGTTGCGATGCCTGGATGTGAGAGTCTATGTAGGGTATCGAACACGAGACGCTGATATGTAGAGGGTACGACTGGTCGAGGTAGATCAAGTGGTGTACCGCGGTACATGGACTGAGGGAAGTATAGCGTAATCTAGAATATCGCGTACTACATCCTCGCAAAGTATAACACCATCTCAAATGATCTTGTTGGAAAAATACGAACAGCAATATTAGGGAGAAAAGCACAAAAATGGATGCCGACTTTATTTCCATTGCATCTGCATGGACCGCAAGAAATCTCTCATTGAGGGTAAATTTCTAGTCGAAATGTTCCTTATTTGGTTCTGGCAGGTTTATAGCATGATGGGAGGTTTTTTACAGAGGACATTCTGTTGCGTATCAAAAGTGTTTCTTGCAGAGAGGTTACTGCAATCAGGCAGGTTGCAATCTGGAGGTACTACCCTCCTCTCTACATCGTTGTCTATCCGCAATGTGGCTACTGCGTGTAATTTCAGTAGTAAAACCCAAACTTGGCTGATTTGCAACGGAAAGGATTATCGGAGACACCATCAGGCCGTGTTTTATGTAGAGCCCATAACAAACTTTATTCATTTTACCTTCCGCATTTTTAAACGGACGCCATTGCCACTCAGAAATTCACCCCGCCTTTTTATCAATGGATTTCAAAGCAGCTTCCAATGAATTACTTTTTAACGTCTCTCTGCATGATATCGTTAATCACATTGAATGCATGCTTCTTGGGGAAAAAATCCACTGAAATTCCTCGAGATTTTTCTCTTATTCTTAGGCTGTAGACAGAACTAAGCGAAACAATATACCTTAAATTTAGTGAGATCAGTTTGACGTTAACCTTGCTGCGACGCAACACACGCTATCAAGCCCTTGGTTTAAATTTCTAAAATGCATCCTCTGATGACGTCATCATCACTAAACACTGTCTGATCCCTTAAGAGGAAGTTTCACGCATTGTTGGGTTTCATTTGGCATACGCTTAATACATGCATTCATGAAAAACTCTCTGAGGTAGATGATATTCAGATATTCTGCTAACAGTTCGGACACACCCCTATTATTGTTATTGTTTAGGAGGTCATTTTCGGAAGTTCAGTATTTGCAATTCGCATGACTGTATCATCAAACTTTTCAATGCTACTCTCACTCCCTCTCTCTCTCCCTCTCTCTCCCTCTCTCTCTCTCTCTCTATCTCTCTCTCTCTCTCTCTCTCTCTCTATATATATATATATATATATATATATATATATATATATATATATCCCAATCATTTTGAATCTTATGTACCTCGCTGTTGCTGGGAAATATCAAATGGTCCATTTCAGGGGTAAATGAACTTTACTGAAGTCATCAAACTAAATGACATACGTGAATAAAATTATCTAATCGATGATGTACGATTTTAGTTCACAACTTGGTCCGAAGTTGAAACGTCTGTTTTATTTTCACTCTGTAAGCCATGAAGTAGATCGTCATTCGGATCCTCTTTCCAGTCATCAAAAGTCATGTAGTTGTTCTTGGCAAAACGCATTCGCATAATTTCTCTTTGGGATGCTGGCTTCAATTCTCGGAACGGTCGAGCATCACAACCGAACGTACAAGCCAATTTGCCTTGCTCTTCGCTTGGTAAATATTCATCTGGATCCCGATAGACATAGTGTTCTAAGAGGTAACGAGGATGCAAAGCATCCAAATTGTCCAACTGATTGAAGTATCGATTAAGTGGAGCAGGTTCTGTAAGACAAACTGGTTTGTATTCAAACTGAATCAGTATTAGTATGAGTAGTGGAAGGTAAACTTACATTGCCAAGTTTTGGTTTCTTACAGTCTATTTCAGATGCATTCCAATCAGAAAGTCTCCATCCGCTTTGATCATAAACCCACGGTCTCCAAGGTTCCATACAGTTCTTCACACGGGACACATTTTCATTCCATCTTATTCTAGGTTCTGGTTTATTGATCGCTTCCACTTCGGGGGTCTTAAGACATAACGACTGGTGAACAAGCTACGGTAGATCACTCACCCAGTCAGCACAATGAAAATACTCCGAAGGATGAATTCCCGGCGAACAAATCCTTAGAAAATGTAAAGGAATGTAAAGTTTTACTGGAATCCTTCAGACCAACCATTTCGATCGAGTAACACCTACGCAATCTTCTGGTCGGACTTCACATTCAGCGGAAGAGGTATTTACGCGTATTCCTTCCATTTACGATAACTTATCGACTCCCTATTGAACCGTGTGTTCTGTTCTTGAATGAAGCACGTCACGTGCAGTTATATCAGGTGATCTCTCTTCATAGCCACATGCGCATGAGTTTATAATCAATACACTTGAAACATTTGACTAAGTCCACCAGGAACATTCGAGCATATTATTGTACTTATACATGGCGAATTACCAGAGGATAAAACGCACTCAATCACATTTCTCTTCGTCAGCTTTTGATAACAAATACGTGCTTATCGAAACACGTTCAATTCATTAATGCTCATAGCTTGAGGTCATGTAATTCCATGATCCCTCGTGATCTACGAACTTTCCCAATCAAGTAAAGATTTTTTCAGTGGTCTATTATAGAAGACGTTCAAGCGCGGCTAGTGAACATGTCTTCTATTCAGTCTGACAGCGAAATACCAACATTATCCCCTCTATCGGACGAATAGACAAAACGCAAGTCGGTTGACAGATGCAAAGATGTATCCTATATATCGTGGCACCGAAACAGTACCGATACGAGAAATACACCGAACGGAAATGAACGCAACAGCTTAGCAGAAAGCGAACCGCGAGCGTATACAATCAACGAAGGACCGGAAGTGAAAGTGATTCAAAACGAGGTCGACGGGAACCTCGGAAAAGTCAGCCCAATAAAACGTGAGCAACCGAACAAAACAGTGGGGTCGATATCAAACGTCAGAAAAGATCGTAGAGAAAATAGATCCAAGATGATGTCCAGAAAACGGTCATTCTTCTCAGAACGATAGATAGATGGCAAACAGCAAAGGCTCGACCGTTGGGCCGAATACTCCAATGAGCAGTTTAGCTGGCGGCGCGCTAGTGTAGTTACTCCTGTGTAAACAACTGCGATTCTTTTGGTGGTATCCCTTGAGCCCCCATCGAAAGTGGAAGTGGAGTCATGTATTCGATTACTAAAGCGAGGAAAAGTGGCAGGTCCCAACGAACTTTCTCCACACCTTTTCAAACTGGTTGGAAATGCTTTGATAAAATCACTTACCGTCTTGCTCCGTGACATTTTGGACGAGAAGCGTATTCCGGTAATATGGAGAGAGTCATTGACTGTCCCCATCTTCAAGAAAGGAATACGCAATGACTGTAAGAACCATTGTGGGATTAGATTAGTTCCGATAGTCAACAAAGTATTAGCTTCGATTTTGCTGCACCGTCTTGCACCCGCTCGCGACAGGAACACCTGAAAACAGCAGGCTGGATTCGTTTCAGGTCGATGGTGCATCCACCGGATTTCTACTCTTCGCCGACTACTTGAAACGCGTCACACGCACCGCCAACCGACAATAGTGATTTTCTTAGGCTTGAAAGGCGCCTTCGATTCAGGTGATCGAACAGTGCTTTTCAGTGTTCTTCAGCCAAAAGGTATCCCCCAGAAGTTCGTGAACCTAATGAAATCATTGTATTCTCATGCTTCTGACCGCGTAAGAGTTTACGGTGAACTATCCGGTAGGTTCGAAATGACCAGTGAAGTTCGACAAGGATGTCCCATTTCTCCCTTCCTGTTCAACTTCGTCATGGACGAAATAATAGAGAGTGAGTTGCAAAATCTTCAGGATGTAGGCGTCGAACTAGGAAACAGTGAAAATCGATGTGACCTAGATTACGCGGACGACATTGTCTGGTAATTTGAATCCACGGAACATGCTCAACGTGCACTAGATAGACTCGCTAGATTTGTAGCTCCATTCGGCGTATGCTTTGCGCCTTCAATGTGTAAAGTGATGTTGCAAGACGAGACGTCAACAATTCCGAGCTTGATGCTCGATGGGGAGGTGCTGTCAGTTGTCGACCACTTCACTTACCTCGGCAGTAGCATGTCGACGGATAGGAGCATGGTAGTAGAGGTGACCACGCGGATATCCTGGGCTCGATCGGCGTACGCTAGACTGAAGCACTTGTGGCGTCGACCTGATATTTCACTGAAGTTGAAAGGTCGTATGTATTGTGCCGCGGCACGTTTGGTTTTGTTGCATAGTTGCGAGACTTGGGGTCTGTGTGCTGAAAATATTCGTCGTCTTGAGGTTTTTGACCATCGATGTTTACGTAGTATCGCTAGGATTGGGTGGAATAGCCGAGTGAGCCATACTGAGGTAAGAAACCGAGTATTAGGTGCTAGTTCAGAGAATGTTCCATCCCAGCGTATCCAACTTAGTAGACTTCGTTGGTTGGGGCACGTGTTACGTATAAGGAACATACGTCTACCATACCGTGTCCTATTCTCTGTTCATCCTGGGGGATGGAAAAAACCACGTGGAGGTCAACAGATGAAGTGGCAGCGAGGAATGAGAAAATGTCAAGCGAATCTAGAAAAAGGTGGGTGTCTCATGTCTTCGTGGTTTGGGTCCAAAAATCCGTCTACGAGTTGGCTGGAGACACTGAAGGATGTGGCAGCGAACCGTGAACAATGACGATTGTGTTATCACTTTCTGTCTGATCAAAATGATTGATGAGCGCGTGTTTGTACAGTTAGACTGTGTATTCCGTGTGTTGGCTACTAGGGCGTTGTTTCCTTTTCTCACCCATGTAGGTCCACTCTCTGTCCATCTTGTATATTCATATTTTCTAATTCACCGTGCAACATGGTGAGGAAGGCAGTGGTCGGTGGGGCTTGCCCTGCTGTTTAACGCTGTACGATGATGATGATGATGATGATTTGCGTATATCATCTTACAAAACCTGCGGAATTCGGAAGGAGGAGGGGCAGTTAAGCGCATCTGCTGTAAATGAATAAAGAAACTGGCTAACGACTGGTGCAAAACAGTTAGCCCAAGGGTACTTGAAAATAGGAGAGTCGTGAGTGCAAGAAACAATAGTGGTGAAAGGTGCGTAGCATAATAGGCAGACTAGACCGAAGCCTTTTGCGAATCGTTTTTTTCGAAATAACTTCTGAACTTGCAGCAAAATGAAGCGAATTTGGCTACTCTGTCTGTCGGCATATTCCAAAAGAAAAAAATATATTGAATGCACACAGTGTGAGTAGTGAATAAGGTACCTTGTTTATAAAATAATTTACCATGCGGAATCAGTGCTCAGCTCGCCACTGAAAACCATGGAAGCACAGTATATCTGATTCATTCTTGTAAAACATCGCCAACATTGCACATCCACCGAGCCCCCATTGGAAATCAAAGAAAAGGTGCATGATTGTGATTCACGTGTTACCACCAGGGTATCCTCGCTGGTTCTACCTGATTAATTTCAAGTCAGTATTGCATTCTAAGCACTAATGCATCACTAACTTTTAAATGTGAACAACTCGTCATACCCCATTCATATAATGAGTGTCTTTTCAGTAAGGAGCAGATGAAATGAATGTAACAGACGAACCAAGAATGCCTACTTAAACAGTATAACTGGTGGTGGTCTTTATAACTGAAGCCCAGTCCGTGAATTATCCGGATTTCTAAATCCGTTTTCCTTTTGTGATTGATATGATATTGTTTTATTGAATAACAACTTGTAGACTCTTTTTTGGTCTCTACGCATTCAAGTTAATGGCCGGTACAACGCTTGTCAAGCCAGTGAGTGGGACCGTATTCTTGCATTGTTTACTCAAGCGCGATGTGTGTGTCGGAAAAATTTGGTTACAACGTCCTAGGCCAAGGTCCCTAAATAGCCACCAGTGGTTGCTAAAATATCGCCGGAAGCTACTATCGACCGCCAATTGCTACTAAACGAAAGAAAAACATGTAGTTGTAACAGTTTGACTTTGCACATCTGCGTGGTTTAAATTTCATGGAGGTTTTCGTATGAAGAATAGGTGTCTTCGGCCATAGAAGATTAGGCTTGACTCTTTTGCTTTGTCTTCTGAGTCCTAAGTCACTCGTCTGTCCTACACTTCAGGAGACTGTAAATAAGATCCATTTCAAAATGACTTTTGTTAAATGGGGCGAAGGTAATATCAACAACAGTGTTGATCTGAAAGCGGCTTTCGATTCAGTCGATCGCACAGTTCTCTGGCGCTGTCTCTCATTGAATGATGGGCCAGAGAAATTCATTTCTCTCCTCCAATACTTCTTCGCAAACAGCCGAGGCCGAGTTCATGCTTACGGTAATCTTTCACCCGAGTTCACCATGGAAGGTGTTGTTCGTCAGGGTTGACCTTTTCGCCCTTCCTCCTCAATTTTGTAACTGAATTATCTCGTAAGATAATCCTATCCTCGCGTCAGAACAGTGGCATCGATCTTTGCTCAGGCAGGAAACTGTCTGACCTGGAATACGCGGACGATATTGTGCTTCTGAATGAAGATACAGGTAAGTTGAAAGCCTTCTTAGATAGCCTAAACAATAGTGTGGCAATGTTTGGGATGCGTTTTGCACCTTCAAAGTGTAAAATACTGTTGCAGGATTGGGTTGGTTCAACACCAAACTTCTTCTTTGCAGGGGAAGCTCTAGCTGAAGTGACTAAATTTTGTTACCTGGGAAATTACATTTCACCGGTTGGACAGATATCAAATGAAGTGTCATCGCGTATACAGAAGGTGCGTTTGGCTTTTGCCAACTTCCGTCATCTGTAGCATCGGCGTGACATCCACGCGACCCACCTACTAAATGGTTGGAGACATTAGGCGATACTGCTAGGTGGCGTAGTTAAATTCGGACTCCTGCTTCTTTTGTCTTCGTGATTTCCGCTTATTGCCTCCATTTCTTCAGATCTTTTTCACTTTATGCTTCTATTCCTCTTGCCTTGGACTTGGCTATGCTGGAACTTAGCAACCGAAACGGGAGCACAGAAGTGCGAGGGTAACGGGTGAGTAAACCGAAACTAAAACTGCTGCCGGTGGAAAAGTCATAATTAATAGATGGTCCAATTATTGTGTCTAATCTTTCTCAAGGCAGTTTTACAGTTTGCATCTTTGCGTTTAACACTCCAAATGTCGCATCGTTTTTTCGGCTTTTGTTACACTTTATTGACAAATTCTTGGCTTTCAACCTGACCAGTGGGCCCGGTCATGCATAACATACTAGGCTTCTTGGATACGGTCTAAGGGTTTCATCCACTCACTGGCAAAATACAATTGGGGATATCAATGGGTGTCGCTACAAGAGGTGCTCTGGCTTCCACAAAACAACTTCACAGACTTAATGCCACTGTTTGTAGACATCATCTTACTCCTTTCATACTCGTATTTTTCGAATTCCCGATAATGATTCCCACTGTAAGATGGCAAACATAACCGCGACCGTGGGTAGATTATTTGACTCGTCTAAACGTATACCATGAGGAAAATATTCATCGCAGTATTCTTTTGTTATCATGGTGCATCCGCGTACTGGACCAGACACATCTCTCCGGTCGCGAAAAAACCACATGACCGTTCCGCTAATGGTGGTTCGCACAACAGTGCTTCGTGTTAGACGCACCCTAAGGGGTTAACCACCGGAGCATTTGAATGACAAACTTGATATCACGGAATGACAAAGGTGACTGAAAAAAGCTATAAATTGAAAGTATATCCCTAATAATTCTCATGGACAAATAATAAGACAAGTAGGTGGTGTCTGGTTGTAATCAGTTTGTGTTCGTGCATTCGTGTGGTAACCTTTCGCCCACTTTCACGAACGTAGGATTTGCCACATATCTCACTTGATTTAGTGACCTCGATCGTTCTGAGTAAAAATGACCGCGTTCTGGACATCATCTTGGATCTATTTTCTCTACGATCTTTTCTGACGTTTGACATCGACCCCACTGTTTTGTTCGGTTGCTTACGTTTTACTGGACTGACTTTTCCGAGGTTCCCGTCGACCTCGTTTTGAATCACTTTCATTTCCGATCCTTCGCCGATTGCACACGCTCGCGGTTCGCTTTCTGCTAAGCTGTTGCGTTCATTTCCGTTCGGTGTATTTCTCGTATCGGTACTGTTTCGGTGCCGCGATATGTAGGATACATCTTTGTATCTGTCAACCGACTTGCGTTTTGTCTATTCGTCCGATAGAGGGGATAATGTTGGTATTTCGCTGTCAGACTGAATAGAAGACGTTCACTAGCCGCGCTCGAAATTCTTCTATGGGCTCTCCGTTTATATCAAAAATCGTTTCACTGACCTGGGTGCGCCGTCCACCGGTGTCACGAATATGTTTAGGCGGTCTTTGGCTGTTACCTGAAGCAGCTGCTATTTCCATTTCTTCGGCTACCCCGACCCAACAACCTTCGCGATCATTCTTGAGGCTTTTCGTAAATTGTTTCTGTAGATGTCCTCGTATCTTATTCATCTCCTTACAGTTCGAGAGCTGGTGCTTTTGCTCCATTATACTAAACGACTCTTGCCAAATCCAGTATCTTTGATGGACATCGGATCTAGGACCACAGATGAAACCTACTGCCACGTGCATCACCTGCTGGATATGGGCCCAATACTCATCTACTTTACTGTTCGTCGTAGATCCTAGCTCACGTGCTAACTTCTGCTCATAATGGGTGCGTACTTCCGGATCACACATACATTACACGGCTAACCGGGTTTGCGGTTTGCGACGATGACCATGGAGTTGGAGAGATAATCGCATCAAAACTAATGCATGGTCCGACTCAACGTACGTGGACCAGTAAAGTCTACAGTTCTTAACAGAACTGTGCCGCCGTTAGCTTACTGCGATATGACCAACCTGACTCAATGTACCTGTAGAGTCAGAGCGCCATGTCGCTGTGCGACGCGAGCTGTGTCGGAAATCTGTACTAGACAAGAACAATCGACTGTCTGCACAAAACTGGAGAAGCCTATCCCCGTTATCTGTACGCTCAGCAGGTAAGGCACAACAACCACCTAAACGAGCTTCTGCCGCACTAATTTTGCCAACTTGTGCATTGAAGTCACCAGCTAGCACTACAATGTCAGAACGTTTAGTGCTGCAAACGAGGGTGGCGAGTTCATCATATAACTCATCTCTCTGCATGTCAGAGCTGCAGTCCGTTGGGGCGTATGCCGAGATGACAAACACGTGCCTACCACATCTACCCTTTCGAACGCCAACTGACTCCAGGAGTCTTACACCACATAAACGACTGGTAACAGGAATCCAGTCTAAGAGGGCAGCTTCAGCCTTGTCAGTCAACATTATTCCTACACTACGTTGACCAGCAGCTCTAGCTACTTCGTTTCCTGAAGTGCGCAGAAAATACCTCCACTCTGCTCGAATCGTGGACACGCGTTTCACTTACCAGCAGAAATCAATCTTCAGAGAATTTATTGTGAAGGCTAGGCACGTCTTCTGACCAGCCCGCATGAGTGTACGTACGTTGAAGGAGCCGAGATTCAGAGGCTGACAAGACTTGAGAAAATGTGAGTTAAAAGGCAGAGAATTATTTCCGGACACTATTTGACAATGAACCATTGCGAGTATCGGGCGTGTCATCAGTGGGAGCATTATGGGTGGATAGATGTGGCAAAGAGAAGTGCTTGGGGACAGAAGGCAAAAGTTGAATAAAAGAGAGGGAATTCACTACCCACCCCGCTCGATGCAATGGGCAGCGCGGTCCTAATTATCCTCTGCGACGATCAATGCAGTATGGAATTCTTTGTCGTCGTGCAGTTCATGGGATGTTGGACGGGTACTGTTAGGGTGTCCAGCCACAAAGCAGGAGAACGATTAGGATTCTCATCCGAAGCCTTTAGCTCTAACAAGAACCTATCTGCAAGGCAGCGGGATGGCTAAGTGGAAACCCATTTGCTTGGATCAATTATTCTCCTACTGATTTTACCGACTGAGTTGCCAGCTCAAATCGACCCCTAACCTGGAGGACCAGGAGACTGGACTTCGTCTGGCCTCTACCCATAATCGGAAAAGTCAGGTCCATAATCTCTTGTGTATTTACCCAACAGTTAGTTTATGTTTCAGCGTAACTTGAAGTGACTGTGAGAATTTGAATTCAGTTCACACCTGTAAAAGATCAGACCAAAATACCTTCAGTCGTTCCTGCTCTTGGCTACTGGGGGGAGAATAAGTATCCTTCAACTCCAATCTCTCACCACCAGCCATTGCCGTAGTTACCAAATGAAAAGTATACGGACCGTGACTTACCTTGACTTTGTGGGCATGAATGAGCTGACTGGCCGATTGATTCTGTTCACAGTTTTTACATGGTAGCCTCCTAGCTGAATCTGGAGGAATGAGACTTATCGTTCATTGCATAAAGCGATAAGTATGCTTCCAATTGGAAGAAACAAATGTGAATTCCGCGCCAGACTTTTCAAAACACGCTGAGACAAAGAAAAGCTCCAAAACACCCGAGAAGAAATAAAAAGACTACTCCTAATATAAATAGCTAACTGTTACGACGGGTGTTAAAGGAAAATACATGACTTATTTTATAACGCTGAATACATTAGCATTGGTTTTTTCACCTTCCACGGTCCTTACACAACTACATTCCTTACTGATCGTTCAGCCAGCCGTCTAGCATTAGTTGGAATCTGAATCCGGGAATGAGGCCCAGATTTTTTAATCGTTCAGCTCGATCTTCGAAGACTGAACAACATCATTCCCATCAGCCCAGTAGATTTTGACAAGAACAGATTTGAGAACAATTAGTGTAACCTGCGAGAAATTGTGTCCTAAATTCTCTTACGCAGAAAAGAATTCGGTGGTTCATTTCTTCTCTTTTCTTCGTAACAGTAGCTTCACTACTGAATATAGAAACGTTCATGCAACTATTTTGTATGCTGTTATGCTGTACACTGCATGTACTGTTTTTGTACTATTCATTGGAAAAGTACAAAGTAGTATGAAGACCGTGTCCTCGCAAAATTCGACAAACTACGTAACAGACTTTGACTTTAGTAGATTGAACTAAAATCAGAGTGTCAAACTTAGAATATCATTCTTTCACTTTTTATCATGTATGATTATTTTTATTTATTGTTTTACGATCTTTCTGTATTACAGCGATAAACCACCAATCAGTCAGGCTGTTATCCGGTTCTCTTTGGCTATTAAAAATATAATGAGAGATCATTTACCACTGTTCTGTTTGTCTTGTAATGTTCACCGTGCCAGACTCTGCTGATCAATAATGTGCACACGAAACCGCATTTCGACTCCCCCGTTCATCAACATTCATGTTTATCACTATCAGTAATGCTGCACGTGCTCGAGCAATGACATTCCTAGTCCGAACTCCATCCATTTTATGCAAATGAGATACAACTTTTCTCTTCTTATCTACAAGCATGTCTGGGTACACCCAAGTATTTGGTGGAATGAGTGTGTCATGACTGAAGGAAATGTGCGCCAACCTCAGAGTTTAGACCAGAATGCTCTCATACACAGCGCATAGATCGATTCGTTTCCGTGGTCCATGACCATCGTCGACTTTATGGACTAAAAGAAATCTCTGTTTGTGCGGTAAAGAGGGACAAGAGGACTTAAAAATGAATACTGCATTGTAAAACAAATAATATAACGCACATATCAGTAATGCAGGTAAATACGATATTATCCTTTTGATTGATTTGTTACTCACTTAGTTTACACAATTATTCGGGACGATAAACTAAACCCAAAACCAGAAGATACAATAAAACTGATGCTACCCGCAGCGGGAAAATTTATTCAGACATAAAACCAAGATGTTCCAGAGAATTCCAATACTGGTTATTAGGAGCAGAAAACAGGAAAAGAACACAGATTTGCCTAGTATATTACTTTACCGGCCGCAGAGAAATGAAGTGCGGATGGGTGGATTGACATTTCTTAGCAAATTTTTATCATCAAAAGCATTAGTCGGAACATTTCCTTGATAAACGGGATGTGTCTTCACTTTATCAGCTTTCAAATCAAGTCGACTGAAGACCATACCGGCGGTGGTCAAACGGTGATCAAAGTGGGCTTTAGACTCTCCTGACCGGGATTCGGATCATGCCGTCATCACCAAAGTCCGTCACCTTCCTCAAGCGACAGCTCCAAATTGGCCACGACTGCCTTCCTGAAATATCGTGCGATTATTGAATAAAAGAATGTCCGTTAGTAGGTAGACAAGGATATCGTATGCATTTTTCGAATTTTCGAATTCTTTTGTCTGTTCTTGAGACGATTGTCTTGATTCACATATGTAAGCGACAACTTTTGTTGTTTTGCTTTGCACGATTTGCTTCCATGTTGTAGGATGTACTTACTACTATGATACCAACAATCATGACACGAGCATTTCGCATTACAGTGATGATAAACATGATAATGTTTTACTCTTTCTATTTGTTATTCAGAAATGGTACAATATTGCAGGAGGGTGGTCACGCCCAATTAGAAGCTGTGAAATGAGGAGCGTGACCGCCATGCCGACTGTTTGGTCGCCACCGCAATATAAACAAAGGTAACATTTTCTCTGAGTTGCTCTGACCAACAAGAGAAATTTGAACATACTGAAAGTATCTACTGCCATACCAGATGTTTCAGTACCATCTTCCCATTCTCAGTCATGCATGGGGTGCAGCAGATTTGTCGTCCAAGCTAGAATTCGAACACAAAAATAGACAACACAAGTTCGCACAAAGTTACGCGTCAAGCCAGAATGCAGTAATGGATCTGAACGGATCAACGTTAGTCATCCCAAGAGCCTGAGAAAGGACATATTTGGCACACGAATAAGCATGTGTTGGCAGCACAACAAGACACAGGCAGAAGCGGTTCGAATGAACTAGGAGCTCAACCGTGTATATAAAGTTACTCGGACCGGAACGATGAACATTTTCAGTTGAAGTGAAAGTAAGGGAATCAACCGATCAACAGACAGCATTGGCATGTGGGAGAGAAATTCAAAGTTCCATAAAATATACAAATTTAGAACTGCCCAAAAAGCAAACGTTTCTATGGAAAAACAACAATCGTGAGGAAGTCTTTGCCGTGATATTAGGGGGACGTGGCTGTCTCCCAACACTTGTATTACACGTAAAAACGGAAGATCCAAATAGATGAGGGAAGTGTGTAAATACGAGGAAACAACCAGATGCAACATATTTCATTGTCGCTGGAGGTTTCCACCTATTGCAGGGTAGCCTCCTAGACTGCATGCTGGAAGCCTGATTAAAGCCCTTCTTGAAAATTTGGATGGACCTAGCTAATGTGACACGCAGTTTCACACTAGATCCATCAACGTGTACCGTACGTACGGTACGCTGCGTCTAAACTCAAGTGCTTAGATGTGTTAGTCCAACCAGAATCGAACGTAGTTTCGGTAAGGTAGAGGTTTGTATATGGACAATTTAGTGTATTTAACCTACAATGGCAGGTTCTTGCCGGCAGGTAGTTGTAGACAATCGAATGGTGTTTTGAGGTCATGGATGACCAAATTGGGTGAAGTTCAAATCGCCTATTTTCACAGTGACTTTTCAAACTTATTTTTTTCATCTGTATGAAAGACTTATGCTATCAATGTTCTAACTGTTCAGTCCAAACACAAATACATAAACAAGTAAAACAAGTGAGCCGTCAAAAATGATAAAAAGTTGAGAAATTGTAAATAGGAGAAGGGTTTGATTGGGATGTTACAGTAAACGGGCGGGGAGAAGAGAACTTGATCAGTTATCATCAGGTGTGTTTTGCTGATTCTGTGGTCATTTTTACCCACCCTTTTCTACTTACCCACTCTCTCTGAAGGTATTCAAGTTAACAAAATGGTATAACCTTCTCCAGATATCAAAGTGAATCCTGGAAATTTCTCTTTTATTATACTTTTTAAAGGAGTAACAGATGATATCCGGTTGGATTCGATATTATCATAGCAGAAAGCGTTGCTCTATACTGGTGGGTGTTTTCTTTGTGGCTAATGGGAACTCGATTGGAAGGGGCCCACCTATCAAGGATCATTTTCTGATTAGAACCGTATGTAAGTGTAACCAGAGAAAAATGGGGGAAATGGCTAAAAGCAGCCTCAGTTTCAACAGAATTTGGAGAACGTTACCATCCCGAGATCACACAGCATCAAAAACAACAGATGACCAACGGGATTCCAAGAGTTCGGTTTGTATACAGTAGTCGTCCAAAAGATGTCGACACTTCATATAACAGTCATAATTTTTCTGAACCATTATTAGCGTAGGCGTGCAGTTTACTCTTGCAATCGGATGAGTAGATTATGACACTCAAACTGTAAATGTAATCAAACGGCTCACTTGCCGATAGTAACATCCCTCCTATTCGTTTTTCGAACCAGATACATCCTACGAAACTATACGTTAAGTATGAACTAAGGCTGTAATCTACTGACGCTTCTGGTGATATTACAGTACATTGCATAATGGATTATTTAGGCATTTGTGTTCGACATGTGAAAACTACGAACTGTCCACGTCATGCGTGGTATTTCAGATTCACACGAGAATATTACTTTTTTCAGTTTAGAAGACTGATATCTCACTATGTGGTCAGACTCTATTGGGAAAAAGCGTATGCGTGAGGACGGTACACAGAAAGAAAACCAGTCACAATGTTATGAGTGCTTATGACCAAGTTCACGAATCTGCTGTAAGTAACGTGAATAGCAAATCGATGTAACCGTTCCATGGTAAGCCGCGACTGGTTAGTTCTCTGAACACGGTTAATTATCTGTAGCTGTCTAAAACGATAATTTAGTTGAGCAGAAAGTGGTCCCTTCGACTGCAGAGTGAACTTGAGGGAGTACAATAGAAAGAAGAATTTCTACATCTGGTGTTTATTACTAACACCGATAAAACAATCGATCCCTCTGGCCAGAGAACCTTTATTCTTATAGCAACTCTTTCAATAAAACACGCGCATATCAATACCCACAAGCAAACACGCATACTGTTTGCGTTAAGTCAACGGTGAAATGGACTGATGTCACTTCATTGCCACGGGCGGCACACATTCATGAAAGCCAGTCGGGCGTTCTGTACGCAGGACAACAACTCATTCAACATCTGACTACTAGGTAAGATTTAACTGCAAAGGTAAAAAAATATATTTCCACTTAGACCTCCTCTGATAGGACATGAATCGGTTTTGGATCATCCCACTCTTGCCGCAGCGTTCCATTATCTAAAGCTGCAAAATGCATTCTAATGGTTGCTATGCTGCTGTTCATATTTTCAGAGTCGCCATTCACAAATACAAGGTCGTCTGCGTATTCTAGGTCCGAGGATGGCTCCGTTATCCCCACACCGGTTCCCGGCCCTTGCCATAATAATTTCGAATGGAAAACTGAAAATAGACTAGGATGGAAATCCTAGCGAACACCACTTATGGTTGTAAACCAGTTGATGAATGATTATTATGAGCATGAACTAAGCCTTCGTTACTTCCGCAAGATAAAAAATTTCTCTGGTGCTTCTATCAGCTTCACGCGGCGTCAGAAAACTGTGACGCCTATTAATCAGTATGAATCATGATAGTACCTCTCTTAGGTGCGTTTTCAATTGGCCGATGTAAACATGCAAGCCCAGCCCGGTCCAAAAGGGGCTTGGTAATCACATGTTCGCTGCCCGCAAGCGAGGCATAATCGGTGGAAGGTTACGCAAGCAAGTTGAACGAAACATTCCCTCTGTGGTTCTCATAAAAAGAGCTATCGCTTTTTTGTAAATCCGTTCAGTCATAAATCTCCATTATTTTTCCCCTGATTATTTGAGAAATTTTATTTACTTCATCCTTCAGTAGGGACGGAGATCACCCATCCAATTGTTGCTATGACTAATCTATCTCACGGACAATCTCCATTTATAACGGAGGAATAATCTATGCCTTCATTGTCTCACCGCGGTGGTGAGCTTACTGAATTGGTCTTCGAAGTGCCAAGCCCATCGCTTGAGACGACGTTCTTAGAAATGGACCACCGTAAATTTGCGCCCGGTATCATTCAGCATACCCGACACAGATGGGGACCAGATGATTTAGCTACCCTCGACATGGCCTAAGTAGGCGCAAGCAAACCACATCACGTCACGTGACTAACACTAAGGTTCAGAATAGCCATATGGTAAGTGCTTTTCGTTGGGCGTCGATCGATAGTCGATTCAGAAGTCCAACTTATGTCAGTCAACTCTCAAAATCCATAGTCGTGTACCTTATTAGGTGAAAACAAATTTCTTAATGTTAATTAATGCAAACAGTAGTACACCTATGGCAAAAAGTCAGTAGTGAAGTAAGGTATGTAACTGTTGTGTTGTTAGTCTACCGACCATGGATAAAATACGATCGAAGTCAGAAATGCCCGAGCGGGTGTATGATGGGGCACCTCTGCTAACCGAGCTCATGTTGCTCGAAACAAGATTGAGCAGAAAATTATAAGTTCTGTGGGTATTCCATTATCAGTAATTGACTTCATTACATTGATTTAGTCTCTTATTTGTCGCCACCAAATAATCACTGTGTTATCGTTCAGTTCACAACTAATGAACAGTCGTCTTGTGATATTTTAGCCTACTGATCCTCGACACAATAGTTTCCTTTCTCTGCTGCTGAGGCATTTTACGTATTTGAACTGAAGTCATTGCAACAATATACATCTCTGAGTTGGCGAGCTGATATAAAGCCTGGCTACTTTTTATAATAGGAATTCTTTTTGCGATAATAGTTCGAAAAGAGAACACAAACTAGCGCGAGTGAGCGGATTATTCAAGGATTCAATTTCATATTAAGTAAAGTGCATTGATAACAAAGGAACCGTTATTTTCTGCAAGTTTATTGTAAAGTGGGTGTGCATTCTGCCTCTAAAGTCTGTCCCAGTTTGAGCGTCTCATTATGTGCAACAGTGATACTGTTGGCACATGGACTCCCACAGTTGATAGTCACTGCAAATTCTGGGGAGAGTTGATTTACCGTTCTTTCTCACGGACATATTTTTCCAGGTACCAGCATCAAAGCGGCTTGCCCAGTGTGGCATGTTACCTTAGACCCATTGGAGACGCTGAGCTACTAAGTAGACTTGTTTGCATTGTTTTGCGTCAAAACTTTCAAGCTTCAAACGAATCAGCTATGCGAACGCAAGTTGCGGGAATTTTGATTCTGACTTCGTTGGTTGGTATACGCTCAGTGGCGATCCGCTGTAAAGGGGCTCCTGACTAACTAAATTGAAAGGGTGGGCAGCGAGGGTGCAGTGGTGAGTGATGTGTACCGGATCGTTCGGTAAATAATGTGCCTCCGAATCACGGGTATTGGTGTAAAAAAACGCTCCAAGGACGCTACGCCAGTTATAATTTTCGGAATCGTTCTGCGGAACCTCGAATAATAGCTCGCCAGTTGTTCCACCTGACTCAAATGTAGCCAAAATGCATGCAGTCCACTTACCTAGCACTGGATTCAGTTGACTCACCTGAAGGACAGGATTAGTAAAGAAGTATACTGGTAGTAACATTAGCATTTTGTCGAACATGTGCCAGATTGGTGGTGATTCCGAGATCCGTGTGCGCTTTAACTGGCTGCACCGTATCGTTGTATCTAATACCTAATTGAATTTATCGAATAACTACTAACCTTATCTATTGCCTTCCTATGCATAAGTCAGTTTACTTGTTTAAGAACGTTGCTGCTAAATACATACCTATTAAATGAAGTCTAACTGCATTTTCACGGTATCCGACTCATAAGAAAATGCGGGTGATTTGGTTGGCAGGCCACTTTGAGTTGCATCTCCTTCATTCGAATCTCTGTGCAGATTAGAGCATCCACCATGGACTTGAAGTACATTTTATAGGCGAGCACATTCACGATGAGCAATCCAAAATTTAGATGATTACTATCGAAAAAATTGGAACCAACGTAGAAAATAAAATTGCACTTGCCATCACATACTTCAACTCTTCTTGATGTTGCAAAGCTTGGAATTACAGTTGATCGTTATCTAATTGCGTTCAGCAATTGATGCTTTAGAGACCTCTGGTTCTTCCGACAAAGAACTTGCAATTTTTTTCTTTTCTGTTCTAACTAACGTTCTGTCGTTTTCTGATGACCGGGTGTTTTGCTGACAGTGTGGTTGATCTATAGGGAAATCCTGTCGGAGGTAATCAATTCGCAAGCTGACTGGTGGATATCATGTTTCCGGGAGGCTTTCTAATGCGTTCCTTTTGTGAAACCCAAAACTCCTAGCGCGATTTCTTTGCGCACCTACTGGATAACAGTCTTAGCACAATTGTGGATTATACTCCCACTTTTGTGTTGACAGATCTTAAGTCAGAGCGAATTCTATTTTCGGCAGATGGTTTTCCAGTCTTCACAAAAGCTTAGGGTTGTCCTGGAACGTCTCTTACCAACAATAACCACCATTTGATCCTCCTAGTATACCTAAATCACTCCAGTGCTTCACATAAAAGTC
Organism: Fasciola hepatica; assembly: GCA_948099385.1. Taxonomy (NCBI): domain Eukaryota; kingdom Metazoa; phylum Platyhelminthes; class Trematoda; order Plagiorchiida; family Fasciolidae; genus Fasciola; species Fasciola hepatica. Next base: position 16,115,988 of record CANUEZ040000123.1, read on the forward strand.
ACACAGGAACATCCATCACGATGACCCGTTCTGATAACATTGCTTCCCTCATTGACTTTCCTTCAGGACTCAACTCTGAATCATCTTTACGCATTACAATCTCCCTCTCGCTCTCTCTCTCTCTCTCTCTCACACACACACACACACATATATATATATATATATATATATATACAGATACGCATACTTTCCTTACTGATAATGACTTGTGCCACGCCTCTACAACATGGTTTTCGTGTAATGGCAGAACTTCTCTTCGTTTTTCAGGTTACAATGAAGAAAAAAGAACTCGCTCCTATATAACTGTCAGACAAAACTACTATATGATAGCTGAGTGGATTATCGACTGACTGGCTTCCGCACATACAACATTTGTTTGTCCAGTTACATTCTTTCAACTGTCAAGCGACTAATTCTATGCTCTAGTTTTGGTTGTTACTTCGCAGCGTCGTTGAGTCAAGGGCAAGAAACATGAACATAAAATGAAAAAGGTCTGAGGGAGACGAAGAGCTCGAAAGGAACTATGCCGCTGGCCGAAATACTATACCAATTAATGTATCCAACCTTCTGGTGGGCTGGTCTCGTGGACCATAACCCGAAAGTCCCACATGTTCTACTTGGACAAGTCCACCGGTCAAGCATTTCATACCTTTCTGCCAGGTCATGGGCTGACGACCTCGACCTTACTTCCAACCACTGCCTGCCTTGAAACACAGCGTACACCAAGAAAGTCTGTCGGTGGACATGTCTAACACATGTCCCAGCCAACTTAGCCTTCATAAGTAGGTTATATTCAGGGATTGTTCCAGTGAATGACCGCTAGCTCCCAACACCTTAGCCTAACCTCAGTATTGTTGACACGGTGTTTTCACCACATTAGAACAGTACTGCGGAGACGTTGATGCTCGCACACCGACAATCATCGCTTATTTTATACCCTTAACGGTCATGTTTCTGGGCCGTATAAACGGACGGATCTAACTGAAGTAATGTACACTCGACCCCTGATAGACAGCTGGATGTCACGCCGGAACCACAGATTACTGAGGCTGGAAAAAGCTAAACGCGCCTTCTGTATCCGATATCCGGCCAATTGGCAACAAAATTTACCTCTTTCAGCTAGGGCTCCCTCTGCCAAGACAAAGTTTGGTGCAGGGCCAGCCCAGTCCTGCAACAGCATTTTAGATTTCGGAGGCGTAAAACACATCCAAAACACTGCTACACAATTTTTCAGACTATCTAGAAAAACTCTCAAACTTAAATGGATCTTCACTCAGAAGAATAATATCATCCGCCTATTCTAGGTCACACAGCTTACTGCATGAGTACAGATCGATGCCATTCTTCTCACACGAGGATAGGGCTAACTCGAGAACCATTTAAAGTACGAAATCGGAAAGGTAGGGCGATATGCATACGTCTGTGGTAAGCCGTGAAGCTTCTGAAAGAAAGCAGTCCGTCAGAAACTCAGCTAGCTAAGAACAGATCACTGAACCAGATTTGTCTACATTGAGAATCATTCCACTCCCATAGGAATTATTCAACGCAAACAATTTTCCACAAGTGTCTATCGGCCGCATCTGCTGCTGCAAGATCATATGACCCGTTTGTTGTTTGCTTCGCTCAACAGTCAAGTATTTCTTGATAACCAATTTATTTCAGATGGTGTCATTTCCTAGTGTTAGTGATCGGGACGGCACTATTATGGAGCAACTAATGGATACACAAACGAAGGCATACCCCACCTTTCGCCGATCACAGAAAGCTACTGTACGCTTCGGTAAACGCGTCTTACGACCTAGCTATAGATATGGAGTGGATAATCATCAATATACCTCACCATGGAAGTTAGAGCCTGTCCAACTCAGTCTAAAGGAAACCAACGTGGACCAACAAGTAAAACCACTTCAATAACTTTACATAACTGCAGACCAAAAAAACAGATCCAATGTTAGACGACAAGAGCTCTCCAATTATGTTCGGGTGATAAAAGGAAAGACGAACTTAGTGTTTCACCCCAAGATCCCACAAAAAACGGATACGCAGAAATTTCTTTAAACAGTATTCTGAAACACTATGGGAGGCATGGCAAGAACTATCGTCGTGGAAAAGAAGCCAGTCTGTCTAGCTTTATCTTCCAAATGAGACATAACAGCGGAATTAGAAACCAGACGTCTAACGCATCGTCTACATATCATAATCACCCTATGTTGACTTCAATCCAAACATAAAGTTTCCTTCAGCGTACTCATTTGCTCCCGTGGAACAACCTCTATCCGCCGCGTTAGCAGGCTCTGAATTGCACAGGGCGATCACATATTGAGGTCATTAATTTCATCATCGGCACCACCTTCTCACACCCTTTGGAAACCGACCACTGGATGAACGTAAGCGGAGTGTTTTTTCGCTGTATTTGATTCAAGACCATTAGGACAAAAGAGTTTAGAACATCTTAGCTACGGCGGAAGCCGTGTCAACTCGTCTGTACGACTTCTATCAATGAGCCAAAAAACATTCTGTCTGAAGGTGCTTATTGTTTGGTGACTTTCTCTCCACGATACTGTGGGCCACTACTCCTCGGAACTGACTGATGGAAGTTGGTGTGAAGTCCCGGTTTGTTACCATGACTGACTTCGTGGTTCTCCACTCGGGGGTTACGACTGATGGCTGCTCGTGACAGTGTAGTGGGTCCTGTTGATTAAGGGATATACCCCTTTGACTGCGCGCATGCAAATGCATGAAATAAGGAAAACTAAAATAACAATCTTAGCGGTGATAGCGATGCTTTGCTACCTGAACCGACTATAAGACAATCCGTTGAATAGTTTTAATTTGGTGTACCGGTCAATGTAAATCAGGCTGCGGGAATTTTACATGATTTCCAGATAGAAGTGTTTCACATCACATGGAAATCTGAATCAGCTAACCGGACTTCGGCTGTGCTGCCGACCAAACATTCCCTTTTCCACTCCTCGTTCGCAGAAGTCAACCTTCAAAGCAGGATTTGCTGGCTCCTATCCGGCATGTTTTCGACTACCCATAACGCTTTTATGTACAGAAAAAGTTACACGACAAGAGCTCAGATGAAGACTCGTGTACGGTCAACTCAAAACAGTTAGGCAACTGGTTCAATATCATGCATCAAACAGGAACAGCTTTTATCAGAATACAGTGGTGGGGAAGCACTCAATCCAACCTCACCGACGTACAACTAGGGATTAGCTTAAACTAAGCAAATGTTCTAATCGGGTTCTCGAGCTGCGTTCAGTGCAAAGACGTAGGCAGTCTAAGATTTGGCAACTTCGTAATCACAACTCTCAGTCCATGCGATACTGAGGCGGTCTGTGAATACTAACTCTCAATAGAAGAATAGATAAGACGAAAACAATTAGTCAAATGTCACAAGATGAAAATCTTAAAGAAACACACAAACGACAAAAGCACAATGTCGGCGATGATCGCATTGGTAACGGTACTATTATTCGTAATCGCAAGGCAAAAAAGGTAAGTCACCATCAGGGTTGTCTCAGGGGAGAAAGGAATGGTACGAGTAAGAAACAGGAATGTTCATGGATATTGGTGGCATAGGAACCAATGTTATGCAGCGGCGAGGCGTGGTACAACAAACAGCCCCGTTGTGATAGGTAGTGGGTAAGCGCGTCGAATGAAACACAAGGGTACCGGATATCGGTTTGATATGTCGTGTTACAAGGAAGTGAGTCCAAGAAAAAAAGACTTGATAACTGTTACGGGGACCCATATTCACCAAACCGTAACAATGTCAACCAACAGTAACAGCTGGAAAGGAAACGATCGATATATTCAACTGCATACCCGTACATCGTGTCGGATTTGGCAATCTCGGCGGTGATTTCACGGACTGAGAAGTACTGAACGACAGGAACCGAAAAGTAAGAAATGAAACAAAACGACTGACATACGGATGGTAAAAAGGCACCAATAAAAAACTGCCTGTGTGGCAGACCTGAAACCAACAGCAACAGTTGTTGGAAACAGATTGGGTTGAAACCAAAGGAGTTAGTTGTACCCTCTCAGAATAGTGAGTCGCGATTCACAGGTGATGTCTGGTTAAGGGAGAACTGGAATACAAAGGCATGGGGGGATGTTGAATCCTCAGAGAGTAATCAGACCGGCGTTGATATCCTCATCCGTTTCATCTTCATCGTCCTCATGCACAAGTATTCCTGTGCCAGCGTGAGAGACGGTTGTTGCCCGATTTACTGGTTCTTTGGAATAGATGTGATTGGTTGACGAACCATGGAGCCCGCTTGCAGGTAAGGTACGATTTTGTCCATTGGCCATCTGGAGCAAGGATGAAGGACGCTGGTCGCTAACAGGTGTCGGAAGCGTAGAAGTACTACCCGGTCGATGGGCTCGATCCGCAAGGCGACCACGGGATTGACTAGTTGGTGGCAGACAATTGGTCTGATCATTTGGACGAACCGTGATGATTAAATTGGAACTGTTGGCTACCATCATATCAGTGACTTGATCCATAGTTTTTCCGAAAACCTCGATGCCATTCACCTCAATAATTTCATCGTTTTCGGCCAATAAGCCGGTACTGTAGGCGATCCCATCACGATCGAGACGGGAAACGAAAAAAGCCGGAACGCTTTCGTAACCGTTAACCGTGTTGTGTTCGCTGATTCCATTGCGAATATAAAGGCCGAAGTTTTTGTTCGGTGTTCGAACCAAACGGACACTGGAGGTGAACAGAAATGACAATCACGAGGTCGATAAGCATAGATTTGGTCGGATTTCAAAATAGGTAGGGTGGGAACATTAGACCGTAGACTAAAGACTTTGACGCAGAAGCATTGCAACAATCCAAACACCAACTGTTGCAGCAAATCTTGTTTGTTAAGGCAGATGATCGAACAGTTGTCCTAGGGGAACCCCTATTTTAAACTAGCCTCCAACGACTAATAACGTCCGCATTATTATCCGACTCAACACTAAGGCTAAACTCGTCAGACCTTATGCGTTTCTCCATTTGGAGCCTCAGGGTCGAAACGACCAGTTATTAATAAAGAGTGATGTTCAAATTGCAAACGTTTCATTATCTGGTGAGACGGCATTACCAGTGCGATGTCACCCTGTTGACTGGTGATGAAATTTTTTTTAATTTAAACGCTAAACAGTAACCCGCAGCTTACAGAAATCAACCTGAACTACGAACACCATCAAAGACCACAGTTTTTGCAGAGTGGCATAGTGGACTTTTGTGGCTACTGGGGTTGTTCGTAATGGCATTCCGAAGTAGAATTAAAAATACAGTCAATTCAAAATTAGGCCGTAATCTGCACCAACTTTCTGACACGAATCGTTCATTTCAGTACGGGTGGTTATGCTTTATTTCGTCATGAGAATCCGCATTATGAATCCGGTTTCTGGAATTTACGTGTTTCTGTATTCACTTTCCTCACAGCTCCAGTTTAGTTCTTTCAACTATAAACCTCGCAATTCTGGGCACCATTTTTAGTTACCAGCTCACAGTACCACCGAGCCGAAGGCAGGACGACTGGACTTGATAAACTGATGAAATAAATTCCAATTAGGCTATTTTTCGCGTCTATATTCTTTCTTCGAAATAAAAATATACGTTCCTTAGTAGTAAGAAAAGATCAATCTACAATGTACGCCTTATATAAAACGAGTGTTGGTGGGATTTTGAGTCTCACATCCTGGCTGCATCGACAAGCTATCTACCGAGATGCACAGATGGTCTACGCGCACAGTTGATGATAACCCATCGCGCGGTAAACTTGGTTTTACACGTATACGTGCAATATAGATTGCGGAAAACACAGCGCCAAGCAACCCTTGTCAAACACTGACACAAAGCAAAGTCAGTTAAATGTGAGGCCCTTAAACTCGACGGGTACGCATGACCCGTATGGAACTAGTCAGTCACCGATACTGATTACTTCACGACTGAGAACAAATCAAAGCAAGAGAAAAGCAAACCCGTCACAAATTTTGCACATTTTTAATCCGATACACAAAGTTCTAAGCGTCTTTCACTATCAATAAACCATCCACATTTTCAGCGCCACCGTGATTGAAATAATAGGCTGAAATCTCAATGCGCACCGGTAATCATGACGACCTTTTCAGAAATGAAAGGTCACAAACGTTATTCAATGTAACTCCGTAAGGGATGATGCATAAATGCCAACATACTCGACAGATAAGTTGAAAGTGATATTCAAAAGTCCACCATGGATTGACGGACTTCGACGAAAGATCAACAGAAGGTTCTAACTCGCCGCTGTAACATGTGTCAGGGAATCGGAAATCTCCCTGAAAAAACATGTCATCGGCGAAGCTGCAATTCGCATTCTTCCAACCCATGGAAAGGGTGCTTCGTTAACACTAACCAACGACAAAGCCCGCATATCTCACACAGCAGTGCAGACATCACACATGAATTAATCAGTCAATCAAGCGTCACGATTCACATCGACCACTGAGAGACAACCTACTATCTACCCTTCACACCCACTCGCCAACGAATCACACGTATGAAACACTGTGATCCGACTCAACTAATCACATCCGCAAACCACGCTGGGAAGTCGATAACAACGCTAATGTGCTCGTGCATTCTCTACCCCTTGCTATGTAAACCGTTGGTTTTTGGTTAAAATTAAACACAGTTTCCGCAGTTGTCCGTGGTTACTCTTCCGTTGGGACTGGACGATCGAGGAACCACTGACCGGGGATAACCCAGAGATTTGCGCACCGACACAACAAAATGAAGCACGAAAGACCTGATGTACCTCATAGTCAACTGAAGTTAGCGAACACAAGAAAGTCTACATTCTCTACACTAAAATGAAAACGGCGGAAATGATATAACCTCGTTTGAAAAAGTCAGCGATTCACTTATATTTCAACAGTGGTCGGTTGTTTTCTACTCTGCCCGTGAATGATTATGGAACAAAATAAAACGTACGATCAACCACTAGCTTTAAATTCACTAGTGTTCAGCCCAGATCTGTTTGAATTCTGTACCGAAGGCACGAAAACGCCTGTATGAAGCAACCAATTAGATACGCAGATCATCTAGCGAAAAACCAGTAAATCAGTGAAGCAACGGTGCCACAGAATTTCTTGCCTCTAAAAAGTGCTGCCCAACACAGGAAATCTGCGGTTTTATAGACACGGATGGATAATAAAATAAACTGTGAAACAAATAACGGTCATCATAAAAATCATCGGCAACCGTAACGGGAGAATGTGAAGCACTTCACTGAACGTCGCGCTGCTTATTACAGGTAAAAATGGATGATTTCCAGCCAATTAAATAAGGAAATCCCATTCTGGCAATTACATAGGATATTCAATATGACTGTGCCCATAACCAGATTATCAAACAATGAGAAATAATAGGAACTGACCAAATCAACCATGTTCACGGACCACTGTGACATTATTCAGTGTCTTCCATCAACTGATGATTTATATACTACATGTTTATTTACCGATATCTCAGCACAGATTAAAAAGGCGTGGATTCATGCAAAACGTGAACCAAAAAAGAATATGTTAAGGAACTTTTCAGGATTTTGAACGAGCTTGCGTAACATAAACGCGACTGACAACAACCCTGTGCCGCGGAGCCCGTGGTCCTCAGTCGTTTAAATGTGAGGGATAGACGGATGCAAGTCTTGACGTCAACGTTGTGACCCACCGGTGAGACGCTATAGCTTGACCATCACGCTGTTTTGTACACCCAACCCCGGGCTCTGTGAGCAAAGCATGACGAGGAAATCAATAGGAAGGCCTACACAGTACGTGCTTTAAACAACGAAGCCGGTAGTGTTACCAGCACATTGAGAACGCGGCACGTCCGGTTCCAAAAACGCTATAAAGAGTGTGGAGTTGCTGATTCAATGATCCCACTGAACTTATGAGATACTCCTCAGACAACGGTGATCGAGAACAGACGGCTGATGAACATCAGTCGCTCGAACAGGCCACGTCTCGCGAACGTAAAGAAGCACACGTTTTACCGAGAGAAATTTCTCGCCATCTCCATAGATGACGAAGGTTGCAAAACACCGACCGAGCCCCCGCTTTTCGGTTTTTTACCTCATCCTCAACCTTCCTATAGCAAGTACACGACTTCCCAAGTACATAACTTTCTCGACTATCACTAACCTACCACCACTTAGGGTTAGTGTGGTGGTGAACCCCTGCAAAATTTTGTAGTGGCAGCCCATTCTATACCGCGACGCGGACAACGCCAGACTGTTCATAATGCACTATGTAGCAGTGACTTCGTCGCAAACCAACGCAATGTCGCCCGAACAGTCTAGGCTTAGAAGTCTGTCCTCAGATACGAGATCAACACCGTCATTTCTTCGATCTTCTCGTGCCTTGCTTTAGATATTTTCGGTCGCAAATTTGAACGGGAAAGATGAGAGTGGAAACTCGCGACTCACGCCACTTCCAACTGAGAAGCAGGGCGACGATGAGAAGTATACCTGAACTTGGTCTGGTGCCTAGCGGTAGAATGCTTGAATGATCTTGACATACTTACAAAGCACTCTCTCTTTAACGAGACAATCCCAGAGGACTCGCCTGTCAGCGGAATCAAGGATTGTTTGGATAAACAAGAATGTGACTACTGTTCTTCAGTAATGTGTGGCGGAGCCCAAATACCTGACGAACAGTGAAAATTTGGTCAGCAGACCCGCGGCTAGGAAGGAAACCGGTTCGTTCTTCTCAGATCTATTTTTCGTGCTCTGGGGACAATCCACGGGGGATTATATAGACTAACAGCATCGACGCGATTAATAGTAGACTCATCCCTCGATTTGTGAAGCAAACTTTGCACGCTCACTTCTTGCAGATTGAGATGACAGATTTACAGTCCCAGATAGCGTAGATGAGACTGGTTGGCTTTTAGATGAGTGATACGCGATCAACCTTGAAGAGGGCTGGAGAAACGTTATGTGGACAAGCGATCTTATGGTTTAACCGCTTAAGCAATTAGAATGCATGCATAGGCGGATGAGACCCACCGGGATTCAACGGCTACCACGGAAATTCGTTCAATCAACAGGGCTGCATGGACCCCTGGGTCGAGGTGACTTCTACTGAATGGCGAACGAACTCCTAGAGAGCTACCGTCAACCATGCACCAAGATCACTAGGACGCGTTGGGTATCCCGGACTGGTAGACCCCCATCCAAAAAGCGTAGGAACCGCTCGTTCGGCCATCGGCTTCCAACACAACTTCCTATTGCCCAACAGGTAGCACTTGGCTGTGCGCGAGCTAGAGTTGCTACCTCGAAAAAAAGCCTAGTGACGCTGTGGAACGCCACTTCGTACCAAATTCCCGAGACCCCTCATTTCATTCGGGACACGTATGAAGCCGGTTCATCCTCTCGCAGCAGCTAGCCACATAAAAGTAAAAGTAAAATAAGTGTTGCATGGGCGATCCGCTCGTGGGACTTGACAGTACAGGCTGTTCACGAAGCACGAGCTGGTACAATCAAACGACTGTGTGAGTAAACTGGCGATGATGACCAGCTGAACTGCTGCTCGATATGTTTCACCCAGCGCACACTACTACATCAGACCCGGAATATTGACCGACCATTTTCGTTGCAGATTGTTTCATTCACGCAAGGCTTCTCGCTGCCCGTGAATTGGAAGGGCTAGAAAAGCTTCCGGACGTTGCAGGTGACAACAGCTTATTCCACCTCGGCTGAGCGTTGGGACCACCAGACCTCACGATCTCTGAGTAAGCTTCCTGCTAATTTTATCCGTAATTGAGTAATGACATTGATTTTCACTACCCGCAAGTTAATGCCGGTGACCATTCAGCAATTCGAGAGATAGTGTTAAGATTCAGTGGGTATTAGTTCAGTCCATGACTAGCTCATGAGATGTGGTATTCGCTACTTTTATAGCGTTGTGGATGAGTTGTCGGCGGTCTGACACACCGACATGACTGTGTGGCTGTGAAACTAGATCGAATCCCTATTGGATCGGAGTCCATCAGAATTCGCCTACGTCTATCCATTGGTAATAAACTTTTGGCTTGATGGTAAAACTACCTATGCGCTCAGCACAAACAAGGGTATAGAGTCCATACATGTGTTTCAATACGACCTTTTTTATTACATACTTGCACATATGTGCAATAGAAGGGGTATACCACATAGCCAGAAACACTCACTGCCGGTGGCAGACGGCTCTGCCGTCACCCGGCTCACTACCACGCCTGATCTACTGAGGCCTTATGCGGTTACCACTTTAAGTCCAAGGATCATGGTTGCCAGTTACCTTCACATTACAAAATCATGAAAATACACAACGACACACGCACTCACTCGTTTGCTCCCTCTTCTCACTCGAAAAACAAGCACTAACACTAACGGAATGAACCATAATATTGATTCTGTGCACCAATTTCTCTAATCTTCCTCTCCCCTTGCCCTATTTTTGACCAAAACCCAAATCTCCCCCTCATCAGACACCACCCAAATCCAATTCCCCAACTATACCTTGCGCTCCTCTTCTTCACCCAAAGCCAGTGTACGTGCCTTTATCCATCAGTCAGTCACCAAATCCAAAATCCAGGACCTTGATTTTTCCAATCGTGAATTCTAGTTGATTTGGCTGAAACTCGGACTTCCTTATTCTATTCACTACTTCTGTGTAAAGTAGGTGTTTATTGTTCGGTAACACAGCGTTATCGGAAAAGATGGTAGTCAGTCGACGTTTCGGTTAACGCGGGTAACCTTTTACAAGATAAATTTGCAACATTGAGCGAGTGTTTGTTACGGATCCCAACTGCCATATCACCATCCTAGAAGATTTTAAGGTATACAATCAAGGTTGGCTGATTCACTCATCGGACACTTTGGCTCAAGGGCGCGAAGCCGAACATTACTCCGTGGTCAACAACCTGTGCCAACTTGTTCACCTACCCACAGGTAGTCCCGATCGAGCCGGCGACCGTGCCCATACCCTTGATCTTATTCTCACTTCTGTTCCTCCTCTGTTCTCAGGCACCTCTGCTCTCTCTTCGCTTGGCACGTCTGACCACTGCATTATTTCCTGTTCCATCAACTTTACTCGCTCCGATCCTCCACCTACCTCGAGGCAAACATTTTAGCGTTACAGTTCGGCCAACTGGGATGATTTTCGCGATTTCCTAGCCTCCTATCCTTGGAATGATTGCTGCTTTACTTCAGACGTTTCCGTTTCCGTTTCTAACTCCAATGACTTTGTTCTTTAAGGTATGCAACTTTTTATTCCTCACTTTTCCAAACCCGGCAAACTCGAAACCACGCATGTGACCGTGCTGTACGTTTGAAGCGTGCAACATTCCACCGCTGATGCCGCTCGCCCACTCCCGACTCCACCACTGCTTCGTGCGAGTCAGGAACAGATGCTCGTCAACCAAACAGAGAGACAAAGAACGCTTCGTCCGCTAGAAAGCCGAACGCTTACTCTCGTCTGCCACCGTTAGCTGAACATTTTGGTCCCTTGCCAAAGCAGTCTCCCGCAATTTTTGCCCTTCTAATTCCCCACCCATCTGTAATTCCTTTCGTGATCTTGTTTGTGAACCACACGAGAAAGCCAAGGTTTTTGTATCCCGACTTGCCTCCAACTCCACCTTATTCACTCGTACTACTCCTCCGGCTCCTTCTCTTTCTTCTGTCTCCCACTTTCAACCTCATATTAGCACTAGGAAAATCCGCCAAGCGCTACATTCTCTGGACGTATCCAAACCACCCGGTCCGGACGGTATACCACACATCGTCCTTAAAATGTGCGCCCCTGAATTTGCCTCTCTCTCTCACGTCGTCTTTTCTGTCTCTCTCTGCACCTTTCTACTTTTCCGATTCCCTAGAAACACACCGTGATTTTTCCTATTCCTAAACGCGGTGATCTTTTGGACCCGGATAACTATCGTCCTATTTCCATCACACCAATTATTTCAAAAGTATTCGAAACTGCCATCTCCGACCAACTGCGTACGTTTCTCGAGCCAATACGGATTCCGACCTCGCTGTTCCACCGGTGATATCCTGGCTCTCATCTCACACTCCTGGTCGGCTGCATTCGACAATCACGGAGAAACACACATGGTGCCGCTCGACATTTCTAAGGCCTTTGACCGAAATTGGCACGAAGGTCTTCTGGTGAAACTACCCTCGTTCGGGTTCTCCTCCGCACTCGTATCGTGGATCAGGTTTCCTCAGTAAGCGACCCATCTCCGTCCGAGTTGATGGGGTTCTGTCCCAGCCATTTCCTGTGAATAATGGTGTTCCCCAAGGTTCAGTACTTGCGCCCACTCTATTTCTTTTATTTATTATTGGTCTTTTATCCACTTCTTCCAATCCGATCTATTCCTTTGCCGATGATGCCACCCTTCATTCATCCCCTTCTTATCGCACTCCTTGCCATGCCAACACCAACATCGATCGTGACCGCGGTGCAATCAATGTATCTTTAGTGCCCGATCTCGAACACATCTCCTCATGGGGATTCCACAATCATGTTGCATGTATTGCTTCCAAAACTTCTCTTCTCTCAATTTCCTAAAACGTCATTCATTCTCCGCTCATCTATCCTTGGATTCAACTTTGCTGCCTGCCACAGATTCTATCTCCCTTCTTGGCTTATCCATAACTTCCTCTCTATGTTGGTCCGCTTTCATACCTCAGTTCGCTTCTCGTGCGGAGTGCAAAGTTGGTTTTCTGTTTCGCGACAGACGCTTCTTCAGACCAGCTCATCTTCTGTCGTACTAAGCTCAAGTCCGCCCCGCACTTGAATATTGCAGTCACGTGTGGGGCTTCGTCTACCTCTGTTTCTCTTCTTGATCGGGTTTAACGTAAGGTCATCCGGCTGATCGACGACCCTTCTTTAACCTTCAATCTGCAGTCAGTAACCCATCGTCGGGCTGTCGCTTCGTTGTCTCTCTTCTACCGGTACTATTTTGGATCTCGTTTGTCTGAGCTTGCTTCGACAGTTTCTCTTCCCAAAACCCCTTCCCGACCATCACGTACCCAAGCAATTAGTCATCTCTGTCAAGTTTCTGTCACTATATGTCGCACTTCTATCATTCAATCTTCTTTCTTTCCCCGGACCGATAAGTTATGGAACGCTCCCTCTTTCTGTCTTCCTACCCACTTACAACCTTTCTCTCTTCAAAAGCAGGGTAAATAAACTGGTTCTTACGTGAATGATCCCCCACAACCCACTTTTAATTTACTTTACTTCCTGATTATGGGGTTTACCCATTATGTTGTTATTCACTTTATGTGTAATAAAAAAGGATAACCGGCAACCAGACTCTGAGAATTGGAGGGGAGGACCACATAAGATTCCAGTAGGTCAGGTGTGGTAATGAGTCGGAAGACAGTGGACTGCTGCCTACCATCAAAGAAACCGGTGAAGACCTACGAGGTTGTACGCAAACTGGCAGACCACCATCCAAAAGGTGTATGAACAACTCGTTCACCGGTCACCGGCTCCCAACACAAAAACTCCGTCACCCGACGGGTAGTATTTGGTTGTGCACGGGCTAGTGTTGCTACTTCGAAAAAAAGCTGAGTAATGCTGGAGACGACATTTCGTATCTTATTTCCACGAATTTATTAACAGTTTCCTCTACACACACCACTCAAGGGCAAATGCCATTTGGGACATCCGTGAAGCCAGCCCATCCTCTCGCAGGGGCTAGCCGAATAAAAACAAAATTAACTGTTGTTGGTAGAACAGGTCTATGACTGGATCCGAACTGAAGTTAGTGGGAGCGTAGACAGCAACAGAAAAGACGCCGGTTGTTGTCACGACTTCTGTTTACACTGAACGAACAAACAAATTGCAGTCTTCTTTATTGAAATACGGTCCCGTAAAGCAACGAATCCCACATCCACGTGACCAGATGCAGAAGCCGCAGTATCTCCTAATAAGCTCAGAGTTAAGGAATGTCCCAAAGGCAAATCGAGTCGAATTACACTGGTGGGATGCTGGATGCGAGTCTCGAACAAGCAACATATACCTATGGGTGGAGAGTCTTGAAGGTGCGCGCTAGAGGTGCTTGCTGAGCTATTTTAGAGTACGTGCTGAAGGCCACAAGCTTAAATGGTATACTGTCTTGGTAATTTATTTGCTGAATCACACAACAAGGGGAGGAACACTGTTCCCATGATCATTGTTCTCGTCAATAGTGAACTGACAAGCGCATGAAAATTTATCCTCAACAGTTGTATGTAAAAAAATGATTCGTGGAAGGGGTGGTGCGATAAGGAGAGGATGAATTTGTCCGACCGCCAGCACCTGGGCCATTTATTGTGGAGGGTGATTTCCCGAGAGAATAAGAATGTGTACGCACGAGAGCAGGAGCGGGTGAGCGTGGATTTCATGTGAAACACGTGGGTTAGACAAAACTCGGCTACCCAAACCGAATTTGTGTTGTCTTAAGAGGCTTTAACTCCTGAACTTTTGATCGACCACTTCTCTCAAGGCAGCGAGATCACGTCATTGACCAGGGAGATAGTTCATAGGCCATTCACAGTGGATCCACGGTCTACAACGCACCTAACGAACCGGTGACCGGTGGCGCGGTTCACACGCCTCTCGTGAAGAACCTTGTCTGGTATATGAAACACGACAAGGTGTGACGGCTCTCTTTAGTGGCAAGCCACGTCTGCTAAGTCGCAGTACTATCCACGAATTAATATGGAGTTTTGTGTAGAATGCTTACCCAGCAGAAAACCAACCACACCTCTGAGCACCACCGCCGGTCGTCCGCGACTGCTTATTTGGTAATCTTAGCACCCGCCTTAATTGCGACCAATCACAAGACTGGCGGTCATTCCCCCAATCCACAACTTGGGAAGGCACCCGGCAGCATACAGCTCCATTCTAACTTCTGTTCTCCAACTAATTATTTGATCAGTTGGAACTCAGCTAGGAATACAAGAAGCTTACTCTCCCAAGTGGTCAGTGCATGTTTGCATACTTTATCTTCACGCCACCTACTCATCGTCATATATTTTGATCTTGGTGCACCAAATACGAATAAGTCGAACTAATTCTGCTAAGGCCGGCAGAAATCTACTGGAAAACTTCATATGTTGAAATCTCAGACATATGTACTTCTATTTCCCTTTTCCTGAGCCCGGCTTGATGTCATCGCTAGGGGAAGCATGACCATAAAGACGCTGCACTTTGACGAGATAGTCGACCGTTTCAATGATACTGTCAGAATTGGCTAGTTCCAAGCTGAAATGGTGTTTCCGTACAGTATCAGTCGTATACTGTGCCGAAGAATATGGAAAGTCCAACGCTTCATCTAGCATCGAATCCGAAATGCAAAAGCCAAGACCAATCCCGAAACTCACTGAGTGTTAAGCAATGCCGACTGAATATATATTTGAATGTGTACCGTAACGTGATTTCGTATTAGTGCAACAGTATTTCCGTTTTACTATCTCCACTGTCCAGTCATTTCTGATCTCGTCGGCGTTATATGAAAGACACTAAATAACGCGCAATGTGTGTGGTTCAGAGATGTAACAGAACAACAGCATTTAAATAGCTTTGAACCAGAGCATCATTACCGTATGCGTTCGGAAATCTGTATGGTGCGTTTGCCAGCTTCCCGTTCTCGGTAAGTTTCTCTAACCTCTCCATCACAAGATGCGCGAACGGATGAAATAGCGGTCCAATACTGTTTAAAATCTATCACTGACATCTTTACGCCAGTACACCGGTCATAGTCAAAGTTATCACGGTGAACTTCAGACCCCTGTCCTCACTTCGAATCCAACCGCCGTCGCAGCCCATCACTTCTTAATTGGAAGCCACTAACTGTTTGTGACCCCCCTCCTGAATTCGTATACCGTAATCAAATAGAGAAAAGGAATTGGATAAAGGATAAATGAAGAATGGTTCTTACTGCTGTCAAGTCAAATGTCGGTTTTTTTTTGGAGAATTGAGTAGTAGGTGGGTCGCTTCCGATCGGCAAACCATAAGTATTTTGTGAGCCTATACGAAAAGTTGCTGATTGTGGAAGCCATCTGGAGCTCAGCAAACGGCATATTGCAGCGTATTCGACCCCAGGTCGTCGGTCATTGAAGTTTATGTTACGTAGACAGGCATTAGATGACGCATCTACTCGAAATAAACAACCGATGGTTTGCGCATAAATGAATCAGATAACCGTAACTCCACAGTTATTTGGTGACCAGCACGAAAAGACAAGCATTTGAAGTTATTAGTATTCCAAACTGTATTCAAGTCATCAGTGAATACAGTCGTAGCATAAAGTAGCTTCATGTAAATGACTTTGACGAGTTTACCGTATAGTCAGTCTCTTGTTAATCAGAATTGGGCATCTACGCTGAAACCATAAATAAACCTTGCTTTGTATAGCGTTTCTTCTGGGCAACGACCAAACCCTGAAGTCCTGCAGCGCGTGAGCGACCGAGCATTCGCGATACATCAACTAACGCCAGTTCCCCTACTTCCTCGTGCACCCCCGTCATGTCATGGCCTTTTTGTGGTGTCACATCTTACGGCCTTGGTCACGATGTGCAATCAGAGCGAGGGAAGAAAGGCAATGGACTCTAAAACATGTCTGAGTCTCCAGAGGTGGTGCAAATTAATTACCTCATTACCAAAGCTAACATCTGCACCAAACACAACGACGAACAACGTTATGGCTTAGACATTGCTGTCAACAAACGCAAACACTGAGGTAAAATTGGCAGTTCAAAACGGAAAGCTACCGAATGTCATTATATAGGACCAGTCATGCCTTGTGACCGAACGGCAAATCACTTACACTGTATAACCATCTCTTTAACGAGATTCAGATGTCACATCAACAATTCAAATAACGAGGACTGACTGGTAGCATCCCACCATTTTTCTTTACCCCCCAAAAATCTACCACCTGTTTTGCAGCTTCTGAAGTATTCGAAACTACTGAACGGTCCTATCTGATCAACAGAAGGAAAGGTCGCAGGCTCAAGCCCGTAGTATACTTGCAAAAGCACTTTACATTAGGATGGGTCAAATTCAGTTCAGTTATGTTCTTTCAACTAATAATCTCTCACTTCTGTGATCTGGTACAAGCTGCTATCTCGTAATACCTCCCCACTGGAGAGCAAAAACAATAGGACAATAAGAAACGAACAAACATAAAAGAAAGCTGTAAGTGATAATCACGAAGATGTAGAGAGAAAACTCAAGTACGAACACGCCATTGGCCACGGGACCTAGCCAATTCACTTATTGTATCCGAGCATGGTTCCAACGCAGCAACAACAATCACAATAATAGTGGATTGGTAGTACAAAATAAAACAAGTTTATTTATTTATTTATTTACTTATCGATAACCCGGTATCATGTACAGAGGCATGGTACCATACAAAAACGCGAAACAGCAAAATAAAAGTGAAGCACCAAAGAGAAAGTTTCTCAGGAGTTCGAACACCAACTGTCACCATATAACCGCCAATCAGCACCACGGTGAGCCATATCCGACAAAGTTTACAGCCCTCTATGTAGTGGATCTCGATGTCCCTAACCATGCAAACGTGAGGAACCGGCAGAGACAAGTCTTACCGTCAACACTTCGATAGACCGGTGCCATGTCATAACATACTCTCCACGCTGCCGTTTCCCGCCAACCTTAGACTCAGCGAATAGAGCGCGACGGGGAAGTCAATGAGGTGGCATACGCAGCACATGTCCCAGCTAGCGAAGCCGATGGAGTGATATCGTAGCACTAATTGGGTACGCGTCACGCCCGGTTCCGTAGATGCGCCTTCGAACTGCGGAACTGCTTATCTGCTGCTGCCACTAAACTCACGAGATACTTCTCAGACATTGATGGTCGAATGCGGACAATCGGTCGACATCGGCCGCTCGAACAGGTCAGGTCTCACAAGCGTACAGGAGCACACTACGCACAGCAGCGTTGTACACCGTATCTTTTATTCAGAGAGGTGACGCGAGTTACAGAACGCCGCTTGAGCCTTCGTTATTTGGTTGTTCACATCGTCTCCAATCCGCCCATCAGCAGTTTTACAGCTTCCCAAGTAGACAATCTTCTCAACAGTTGCTATCCGATCAGTACCGGGGGTAAGTGTGTGGATGGATTCCTGTCAGTCTTGTAGAAGCACTTCACATTTGAAGGGTGAAAAGAACATTCTGTACCGCAATAGAGACGACTTGCGGTTGTCTAGAACACACTGTGCCACGGCAAAATCGTCGCAAACTAATGCGACGTCGTCTGCATAGTTTAAGTCCAGAAGTCCGTTACCAGGTAGGAGCTCAACGCCTTTGTTCATCTGACTTCTTTGTGTCCCTCTTAGGATGGCGCTGATCGCAAAATTGAACAAGAAGAGTAAGAGTGGGCAAACCTTGACTTACACCGCTTCTAGTTGGAACGTAAGGTGACGATGAGTCATATGCTTGTACTCAGCCTGAATTCTGATGATATAGAGCTTGGACGATTTTCACATACTTATCAGGCACTCCCTGTGTGATGAGACAATCCCAGGGGGCTGTCCAATCAACGGAATCAAAGGCTGCTGGGATGTCCAAGAATATGACTACCGTCGGTCTACGATATGTGTGTCGGGAGCACAAGGATCTCACGGATGGTGAAAATTCGACCAATGCACCCACGGTTCGGACGAAAATCGGACTGTTCTTCACGGACCTGTTGTTTGTGCACTGGAAACAATCTATGGAGGATTATTGAAGCGAACAGCTTTGACGCGATCGCGATGAAACTTATCCCTCGATGGTTGGGACAGATGTTTCTAGCCACTTTCTTGTATATAGGGATGACGGATGCACAGTTGCAACTTTCCGGAACACAATCGTGGAGCCAAATCTCGGAGAAGAGGCTAGAGAACGATTTGGAGAGGTGTACACCATCACCTTTGAAGGGGGCCGGAGGGAGTTTGTCAGAACCGCAAGCATCATTGCATTTCAGGAGGTAGAGCGCACGATCGATTTCTTCTGTGGGTGGGGTAATGCAGATAGCCCATGGAGCATGAACTGGTTCAAACGGGCCACGGAGTAAGAGGGGTGGGGGGCGGTACTGAAGACCAGTTAAACTGCTCTTCAAAGTGTTCTGCCCATCGGTCCATGCGTCGTGAAAGCTGATGGATTGGTTGGCCGTTTGCCTCGCAGATCACTTCGCACACTCCAGGCTTCTTGGTCTCTGTGGATCGGATGAGCTGGGAAAGTCCCTGAGCATTGGCGGTGGCAACAGCTTGTTCCATTTCGGCCACTCGTTTGGACCACTAATTCTCTCGGTCTCTGCGCAAGCTTCTAATCAATTTTCTTCGTAGTTGGGCGAGGGCATTGTGGTTTTCGCATCTGGCAGGGATATTCCGGCGGCTGTCTAGCAATTCCAGGGAGCCTGATGAGATCCAGTGCGTGACTGCGACTAATCCTTAAGATATGGTACTCGCTACTTTTATAACGTCCTGAATGTGCTTCCAGCGGTCTGATAAATCATCGTGTGTGGCTACTTAGCTGAGCAGCAAGCTCATTATGATATCTCTCCCGGACCGACGTCCAGCAAAGTTGGTTTACGTCTACCCGTTGATGGCGGACTTTTGACTTGGTGGAAAATCATACTATGCACTTGGCACACACGAGGGCGTGACCTGAATCTAGATGTGTGCTCCAGTACGACCTACAAGACTTCACTGAGCCACACCAGTGGTAGCTCACGGCTATTTGGTCTATTTGTGTTCAAGACTGATTAGCAGATGGCGGTCGCCATGTGACTGTGCAATGAAAGCTGCGTCGGAAGTTCATACTCGACAACAATAGGCGATGGGCCGTGCTCATATGGAGCAGTCGATTGCCGTTATCTGTGCGTTGATGGTTGGCACCGCTTTGGTCTCCAAGCATTCGCTCGTCTGGACCTAGGTGGACAATCTGGGGGCTCAGGTCTAAAGCCAGTACCACTATATCACTATGAGATGCCTTTCCTATAAGTTCGTGAAGATGCTGATAGAATACATCTTTGACTGTATCCGGACTGAAGTCAGTAGGGGCGTAGGCAGCGACAGTAAAAAAGACAACAATTGCCGTCGCGGCTATCGTTAGCTTTGAACGAACCCTCTAACCGAATCTGCTGTCGACTGGGATCCAGCTGCGTAGCGCAGACTCAGCTCTAGTAATCAAAGCGATTCCTACACCCGCCTGACCAGATGCAGAATCCGCGACATCTCCGGATAAGCGTAGATTAAAAGCATATTCTGAAGGCGAATTCGGACAAACTACAATGGTGGGATTCCAGATGCGGGTCTCGGACAAGTAGCAGACGTCAGTGGTCAGTGTCTCAAGGGTCCGCGCCAGAGCTTCTTATTGGCTTGTTCCCATTAAACTGTCTACACTGAAGGTTGCAAGCTTCAGTGGCATATGAGCTACATACAACTGAAGGAGGAGTCTCATTTGCACGTCCAGCGTCTTTATCGATGGCAATCTAAGAAGTACATGGAATAGTATTAATATTGTTGTGTGTAAAAGAGTGAGTAAAAATGGGTGATTTGGTGACAGTTAGTTGGATTTCATATAACATGTGGGCTGGATACTACCCGTTGCCCAGACCGAAGTAGGGGGTTGACTTATGGGGCCCCACCCCGAACCTTTGACCGGAACGTCTAACCTACGAAACAGTAGGACGATATGATGGTATCGTAGCCTTCTGATGGCCAGTGACTTTAGTGGGAACACCTCCGCCACGAGAAGGCAGTGAGTAGGGCTTCCTCGGCAGAAGCTGTAGAAAAAGCACGGTCATCTGACAGCATTTTGAGAGGTGTTTCTTTTTTCACCATACACTATACACTCCCTGATGCATTTTTGTTATTTTATTCGTCGGAGTGATATTTTTGTATTTACGGGACGAGAGTTCGAAACAGCACTCGCGAAACTGAATTTCATTCCGAGCTATGTCCCTCAACGACTCTAACCAACGACAATCCTCATCCCTTGGGCCCCGACCAGGGAGGCAGGAAGCACTAACCGAAGCCAATGTTGATGGGAATGTAGAGCAACCTTGCTGTGTTCTGATGGAGACGACAAAACGGGCAAAAGCTGACCATATGACCTAACCCAACCTGAGCGGTGACGATACAATTGCTTGAAAATGGACGCAATTGTCAGGTACTCCGTTCCTCAACAAACAGTCTCGCAATGCGGTCCTATCAAGAGAGTTGAAAGCCGCGCATATATCTAGAAACACGGTGTCTGAGAGCGAATCTTCAATCGACATATCCACAACCGGCACAAAACCTGGCTTGTAACTCGCGAGTTAGCCGTTTACGCGTTTGGCACATTCTGCAAACTATGGCAGATGCAAGCAGTTTCGAGGATATTGGGATAAGGCTTATGCCCTTACTAGCTAGCGCACTCACTACGCAAGCCCTTCCTAAATATTGGGACAGTAACCGACTCATCTACAAAGAGAGAACCTGTACTGAATTCCATACCTTTGATAATAAAACGTTCTTTAACAAGCCCGGCTCCATCATCTTTAAAAACGGGTGGGAGAAGGCTATTGGAACGATGCGTTTTGTGACGTTCTGACGTTCCGATTTGCCTGCGGGTCCTCGCCTCGATAGTGGATCAAACAATTTGATAGTGTGCGAACGTTGATTGCAGTAGAGTGAACTGAACATGTACGCTGGAAACGTTTTTCACTAACGTCCTACTTTTGAACCGCTTTTTTTACAGAGCAGTGATAACCCATGGCATATTTTTCTATTGCATTCTTGTGCATGAGTACAATGGAGGGGGTGTACCACATAGCCACGAAGGCCCACTACAGCATTAGGGATAAGCCGCAACCAGACCCTGAGAACTGGAGTAGAGAATCACGTGGAGTCCCAAAAAATCAGACGTGATAACCAGCTGGGTGGTGGTGAGTACCGCCTGCCACCAAATTCCCCGATGACGGGGCATTTGGACCTCTGGCCTCCGAGATGGCAAGCAAATACACTAAACCACTGCACCACCACCACCGGTCTCTAATTAAAAGAGAGGGAATTATTAGGCCACCTTCAGGATACCGGGAGTTTCGCGGCTGCCTATACCGTAGAAGGGTATTTTCTATGGGAACCCTAACCGGAGCCTTGGACTCAAAAGTCTCACCCACAAGGCAGTGGAGCGTTAACCCAGCACGGGAACGTGACCGAAGAACCCGTGAAGGAACTTCTTATGGTCTCTCACGTGAGACCTGATGGTTGCAAGTATTCTGTTTTACGTTCGCTGGTGCATTGTTATCGATCGGCGTCACCGGTTGAATAAAAGAGAGAGAACTCTGAGCAGTAGATCACATATAATTACCCACCCCGCTCGTGGCAATAGGCAGCGCGGTCCTGTTTATCCTGTGCGATGAGCGATGCAGTATGGAATTTTTTGTAGCCATGCAGTTCATGGAAGATGCTGAACGAATACTGCTAGGGTGTCCAACCGCAAAGCAGGTGAACAATTAGGGTTCTCAACCAAAGCCTTTAGTTCTAACAAGAACCTGCCCGCAAGGCAGTAGGGTGGCTGAGTGGAAGCCCGTTTGCTTGGATCAACTATTCTTTCACTGATTATACCGACTGAGTCGCCAGCTCAGATCGACCCCTAGCCTGAAGAACCAGGAGACCGGACTTTGTCTGGCCTCATTCACCAGCTCCGCCGGTTCGACTCCACAGCGGATCTCTAAAGGTGGGACTGTCGGTTCGATTATTTTCACAACGGGTAATTAAACGAGAGCCTTCTCCGCGTCACATAGAAATCCTGGAAGCTCATGCGTTCCTCGCCTTTGTCCTTGCGCTTTTGCGTTTCCACCAGAGCCACTTAAGCTTTTGCCGATATTTCGGATCAAGGTTGTGCAGTAGTCAGACAGCTTTTTATTTAGGCGATGTGACTGTCTGTGGTGAACTAAACACTTCTGTTTCATTCTTGGTGTATGGGGTGTCTGAGAGGAGTAGCACCTCTGAGTTGGTTGACTGTCATGTCCCTTGGGGCATTCACCATCTCCTTGGTCTCCATCACTCACCCAGCTCTCATCTATGGCTCCACAAAGCTGAAGCATGCGAGACGGTGTTTGGCATATGAAGACAGCTTCTCCTGAATGGGCGGACGAGACCTACTGATCCAAAGGCTACAAACGAGAACTGTTCAACTGCCAGAACCGGCATTCCAGAGGCAAACGAACTGAACAGCAGGCCACCGGCTCCTCTGGAAACATTCTGGTGCCTTGCAGTCTGCACTTGGGTGTGCAAGGGCTAGAGGTGTAACCTCGAACAGAAAGGCTGAACGGTGCTGAGGCCACCGCTTCGCACCGTACTCCCGCGACTCTACGATTATTCACGTAACCTCACGCGCTCATTATGCTTCAGCGTCCCCGGTAAGCGACGCACCTCGTGTCCCGGCGGTCGATGTGATAAGACAACAAGCTGGGATTATTCGCTACAGGAAAAGAACACACATAGCTTGTTGGAATGTAAGAACGTTTCTAGACCTCGGCAGTCAGTGCATCACAACGCGGACTCTACATGGCTATGACGTAGATATTGATTGCCTCTCGGAAGTCCGCCTGACCAACTCAGGTAGCCGACAAATAAATGTACCGGGAGTGCATTGGCTCTATCACAGTGACCCGGAAAACAACTCCGGTCTCCACGGTGTCGCGTTTGCTCTGAACAAAGCAGCTAAAGACGCAATGATCTCTTGGGAACCAGACTCATCCAGACTCGCCTTGGCACGCTTTAAAGGCTCCCCGCATGACTTGATGGTGATTGCGATCTATGCTCCAACCAATTCGACTGATGACGAAACCAAAGAGGAATTCTAGAATAACTTGCAGGAGGTAATCAACTGGGTTCAAGGAACGATGTACTTTTCATCGCAGGAGATTGCAACGCTCGCACAGGTACGGCCGATGAATCCACTCGCCATATTCTCGGGAAATTCGGTCACGGTCAGCGCTGCGAGAACAGTGGTCGGATGATCGGTTTAGCCGACGTCGACAGAATGGTTGTCTGCAGCACTCGATTTCAACACCCCAAGAAGCACCTACTCACATGGTACTCCAATGACGGTCACACTGCACCAACTGGACCACATTCTGCTGAGAGCCCGTTGGCCTTCGTCTGTAGAGGATTGCCGAGCGTACCGAGGTGCGAAAACGGGCAATAAAAACGGTACCGGCAATGTCCCCCTACGCGCGTGTTTCAAAATGCATCTGTCTACACGTGCTAGTGTCTGCACCCTCCCGGAAGAGCTGTCGTGAGCAATCACAACTCGACCTACCAACGCAACCAACAAACAAGTACACGAAATTTCTGTGGAAGGGCAGTGGATTGGAATGAAGACGACAATTAAAGAACCTACTTGGGAGAACAAAAAGGCGGACAAAAAATTGGACCTCCGAGAGCACGCTGCAGCTGTCAACCAAAGCACACGAAGTCCGACTGGCAGATAGTGATGAACGCTGCAGACTGCAACGAGAGGCCACACGCTCCGCGAAGGCTGATCGCAAAAGACACTGGATAGAAATGGCTGAAAAAATGGAGACCACGTGCGGAACTAGTGACCTTGATAAAATGTTCCGCCTCATTCGCAACGCCTCTAATAGGTTCCGTAAACAAGATTCCCTTCTTCGTGACACAGCAGGGAACCCACTACCCAAACAAATTAGGAAAACAGATCGATGAGTCGAACACTTCGGCCAATTGCTCAACCGGACCAACCGATATCAACCCCTCCAGTCCAGTACAAAAGCAACAGTGACCCGCCCAATACGGCGGAAATCACGGAAATAATTAACAAACTGAAGGACAGAAACGCTGCTGGGGAAGATGGCATCCCTCCAGAAGTGCATAAGGCATGTTCATCGTCATTGATTGACAGGCTGTGTACACTTTTTGGCTCCATTTGGCGAGAGGAAGCATTTCCACCTGACTGGCGAATGTCCATTTTGCTGCCCATTCCGAAGAAAGGTGATAAATCGGCAATGTGAGAACTACCGAGGGATCAGCTTGATCGATGTGGCCACAAAGATCTTTGGTGTGCTGTTACTAACCCGTTTCTCCGAGGCAAGAGACCAACGCACTCGCCCAAACCAAGGGGGTTTCCGCCGTGACAGAGGCTGCGTGAATCAAATCTTCATACTGCGCCAAATTCTGGAGCACTGTTATAAGTTCCAGAAGCCGACGGTAGCTTGTTTCATCGACTTCCGGGTCTCGTTTGATTCGGTTAACTGCAAGTCTCTTTGGACCATAATCCAATCCGATGGGA
The DNA here is from genome assembly GCA_948099385.1 of Fasciola hepatica. Classification (NCBI taxonomy): domain Eukaryota; kingdom Metazoa; phylum Platyhelminthes; class Trematoda; order Plagiorchiida; family Fasciolidae; genus Fasciola; species Fasciola hepatica. The sequence goes on from CANUEZ040000123.1 coordinate 16,141,322, forward strand.
TGCCCGATAAGCTTTTAAGGCTGTTGAAAGGGTACGACTCGACAACTGGTGCTAGGGTTCGTATACACGGTGAAGAGTCCCGCGAGTTCGCATTTACTACCGGAGTTAGACAGGGCTGTTTTTTCTCACCGGTGCTGTCTAACTACGCCATTGATTGGACAATGCGACAGGCATTACACGACTACCCCGGCGTTCAGCCTAGCCAGCAAATATACATCTCGGACGTGGAGTTCGCGGATGATATTGTTGTGTTAGGAGACTCCCTCGCTCCGCCTGTGTACACCGTCTGCACGCCGCTGCGTTCCTCCAATACACACGTTGTCTCGCTCCAGCGTTTTGAGTTCTGCTTTTTTGTGCGCTGCCGAGTATATTCGCAAACGTGTCATGAACCGACGACCAGGGGCTATAGATTCTATACGGGAGCAGGTCCTGACTTAACTTAGTAGAATCCTAAACTGGTGATACGACCAATCCTCGACCGAATCAATTCCTTCGCGAGGTCCATCGGACTTGAAGTAAATTTGACTAAAACAAAAACTTTCGCAACCCATCTAGGCCCGACAATTCAACAACTGCCCATCAATGACCAACCAGTCGAATACGGCCCTTCATTCAAATACCTAGGCTCATCTCTGCTTTCGAACGGTCAGGCAAAAGATGAAGTGGTATTACGGATCGACAGCTTAGAGACCAAAATTCGTATTTACCGTGCCGCCATCCGCCCCGTACTCATCTATGGCTGCGAAACCTGGCCACTACGAGCTGAGGATACCAGAAGTCTGGAAGTTTGCGACCACTGGTGCATGCAGCAAATCCTCAAAGTCAACTGCTTTGATATCGATGCGCTCTCCGTCCTCCTCCAACGTCGACAAATGCATTGGTTCAACCATGCCCTTCGGCGACCCGAATCAGAGATAACCAGACAAACACTCTGTCCCACTCCCTGCCTTAGTTGGCGTTGTCGCCTTGGTGGGCAGCTCAATACGTGAACAAGCACAATAGAGAAAGACGTAGAGCCTCTAGATCTTCGGCCGGTCTATGGAGCCCGGCGATGGGAAAAGGGCTGAACCAAGATCTATGCGGAGCTCGCCACCGACCGTCGCACGTGGTAAGCAATGGTCCGTGATATCCATGGGGCCGACTTATCCTCTAGCAGAAGATAGTCGCATAAAAGTAAAAGTAAGTTTCATCTTGTGTTTCATTCATATTTTTGCTATTGGTTCTCTGATTTCATTCGAACTTTATGATTTGATTCCAAATTGATTAAAGCCTATAAACGGCCATTCCGACTCCTTCATTTACTTCACCTGTGCGTGTTTGTTCGTCGCACTGTCCTCGCATCTTCCGTAATCGAAACGTTGTCTAAGCGCAAATGGTATTTCTTATTGTCTCTTCAACTGCGGCAAGGTTTCCAAAAGACCAATCATAGCTGCAGGAAACTGCGATCAGTGCACCTGTGCCATCACGACGAGACTGCACCTTGGCGTGGTGTTGGCATGCGTGCCTCCATGACCCAAAGAGCTATACAGGATGGGTTCCTTAATCCAAAGAAGCAATCGTGCCTGACAGGTCGATGGGTAGAGGCCAGACGAAGCCCAGTCTCTCAACCAACTGATTGGCAACATCTGGTTCTAACCACTATGCCCCCGAGAGGACGCTCCAGCGAATAAACAAGGAAAGAGGCAGTTCACCGGTCCAAAAACCTCCACTAGATGGACGTAAGAGTGGAGTACCTTGGGTTTCCCTCGACGGTGGAAGTGATCGCACTTCATTGGGCACCTATCGCCCGCCTAAGCTGAGCAGTCCCCGGTCCAAACGATGCTGCTCCGTCCACGTTCCGCCTGCTCCATTCGGTGCATGGGGCTAAGGAGTGAATCCGAAAAGCCGGTCGATAACAAAGCGCCAGCAAACGTAAAACAAAATACTTGCAACCATCAGGTCTCACGTGAGAGACCATAAGAAGTTCCTTCACGGGTTTTTCGGTCACGTTCCCGTGCTGGGTTAACGCTCCACTGCCTTGTGAGTGAGACTTTTGAGTCCAAGGCTCCGGTTAGGGTTCCCAAAGAATAACCCCTTCTGCGGTTTGGGCAGTCGCGATTAGCCCAGAAATCTCCAGTGGTCAATCGGGAAACATTCGTTATCTCTCTGCTCTTCACCGTTTACGTTCCAATTCTAAGTACGTACGAGTAGTCACGATGAGTCGTGACTGTGAACTTGTAGCTCTCGGAAAGGGTAGCAAACTAGAGACAGGGAAAAAAAAGAATCAATTCTCCGATATAAGCATCCTCTTCAATTAGCTGCTTTCCACGTCCGCGAACTTTGTCATACGGGGCAACAGGCTGCCCAAGCTAGGACTCTTGAAATCCTTAAAATAGACCTCTGTGTCTCCGAAACACACATAAAGACCTAACTTCAGTGTTTACACTTTGGTCCTCAGATACAAGCTCGGCTTCTCGTTGCACTCTTCGCGTGTCGGGTGATTTGGTGTCTAGTGCTTGTGGTTACGCTGGCGTTGGCATCGTTCTGAGCGGGAAGGTTGAGCGTGCACTGCTCGACTGGATCCCAGTAGGCTGGTTGGTTGAATGGTTCTGTGCATGTCAACAGCACTAGACTGAAGCGCCAATGCCTGTATGTCGTTTCTGTGTTTCTGCGCGCGCTTCAGCTAGCACCCCGTCGGCGGCCGAAGCTACGTTAAAGCCAACCGTCCCCCTCAGCTGCTGATGGACGATAACCATAACGATCTGCTTTCAGAACAGAATTATCCACCAGGTTATCGATGCAGTCAGATGCCCAGGATCCAGAAGGGCGATGGACAGAGATCAAACAGGCTCTACGTGCGGCTGCTGATACTACTCAAGGTCTTCACCCTCAGTTGCACTGTTAGATGTGCACAGATCGATGCTTCCGGATTCCAGATACGATGAGGCATAGAGATGCCGTGAACGCCAACTGATTCGGAGCCAGAGGAATGACCGTGAGCAGTGGTGGATAGCGAAGTGCAGGGAGAAGGAAAAAGCCGCGGTATTGGGTAACAGCCGCAACCTCTTCGGTCTGATTAGACAAACCAGTCCACGTAAATCAGGCATTCGTGAATTGATCAAAGAGGCGAACGGCTCACTGATTCAAACTCAGGAGCGTCGTCTAATTCGCTGGGCGGAGCATTTCCAGAAGCATTTTGATTGGTCTTCATCCTCGTCAAGTTTGATCACTAGCGCAATGGGTACAGCTCTTGTTGTAGATACCAGTCCTCCATAAGAAACGGAGCTTCTTTGAGAGGTAAACTATCTCAAATGACATAAGGCTGCCGGACCGGATGGGTTGCCTCCGTCTATCTTTAAAGACGGTGGCCCAGAACTTTTACGGAAGTTGACAAAACTCCTCGGTTTGATACGAGAGAATGAACAAGTTCCAAGGAGTTGGTGTTAGTCGATGATCGCGCCGATTTATAAGAAAGTCGACAAGTCCTCCTGTGAAAACCACAGGGGTTAGCATCGCATCCAAACTTCTCGATGGTACTATTCTCCACCGCGTATCCAACGCTCGCAAACAGTGCTCACGTGAGAATCAAGCTGGATTTAGACCTAGTCGAGGTTGTGTTGATCACATCTTCACTGTTCGACGAATTTTAGAACATAGACACACTTCCGTGGGCCCACTTTCTCCGTTTTTTTCATCTTAAAGCGACCTTCGACTCAGTTGACCACAGTTCTCTGGCACTGCCTCTTGTTGAAGGATGTACCAGAGAAATTCATTTCCATCGTAAGATCTCTTTACCTTAATAGCCGAAGCCGAGTTCGGGCTTACGGTGATCTTCCGCCCGAGTTCACCACAAACGTGGTGTACGTCAGGGTTGCCCCTCTCTCCTTTTCTCCTTAACTTTGTGATTGGTATGGTCCTAGAGGCCGCACTTTTGTCAGGTGAGGATAGCGGCATTAAACTTTTCCCAAATGGAAAGATATCAGACCTTGAGTATGCTGACAACATAGTTCTTCTAAGTGAAGATCCAGGCAAATTGAAAGCTTTTCTAGACAGCTTGACGAATCGCGTAGCAATGTTCGGTGTGCGTTTTGCATCTTCAAAGTGCAAGATGCTGTTGCAGGACTGGGTTGGTCCAACGCCAAACCTTTCAGTGTTTGGGGAAACTATAAACGTGATAGACAAGTTGTTATGTGGGGAGCTGCATTTCACCCGGAGTTCGGATATCGGATGAAGTGTCTGCGTTTACAGAAGGCTGGTTTGGTATTTGCCAGCCTGAGTCATCTGTGGCGTCGACATGACATCCGTTTAACTATCAAGGGTCGAGTGTACGCCGCAGCAGTGAGGGCCGTGCTCCTGTTTGGTTCGGAGAAATGACCATTGCGGGTGGAGGAAATACGAAGATTGTCGGTATTTGAACACCGATGTCTTCGTAGTATTGCTCGAATTTGGTGGGAACACCGTGTGAGCAATGCTAAAGTTCGGTGGGGAGTCTTGGGTTTAAACAACAAATCATTAGATGAAACACTTAAGCTCACCAGGCTAAGATGGTTGGGACATGCTTTACGCATGTCCCCTGACAGGATTCCTCGGCGTGCTGTTTGCTGAGGTGGGTACCGGTTGGAAGATGAGTAAAGGTGGTCAGTCCATGACATAGAAGAAAGGTATGAAAAGCCTAACTAGTAGACTTGGCCATTTAGGGCGTGTTAGACTTCCTGGGTGGGGTCCAAGAGACCCTCCCATTCAATGGTTAGATACGTTGGGGGATATGGCTAGGTGCCATGATCAGTGGCGCTCTTGCATCCACAAACTTTCTTTACCAACTTAATCTCAATAATGTAGTTCTCCTTTCATACTCCTTCCTCCTTCATTATTTCCTTTTAAGATTGTCGTTAGGAGATAGCAATCAAAGCCACCGCACTCAGTGCATGGTTAACGGCTGTCTGGACAGAACAGAACAGCCGAGGTTACAGAGCCTTCTGCTATTTCAACAGTAGGAATAAATTGTATTCGGGGAGACGGATTCCCCCTTCGCATTGTTGATATATCAATATGGTTTCCTATTTGTTCCGTTCTGACCTCCTGCTGGATTGCACACTGCAGGAAAACCAATAGCTTGAGTTAACCTACCGTGGTAGTGACTTCCTGAGCTGGAAGGATATGTGCGCAGTGTTTCGCGCCGCCTGCCACGACGCTTTGAATAAGGGCGACTTTAACGTAAGACGTTCAGACCGGAATGTGAGCAACTACAGAAGGTTCTGGGCCAGTGGTCACAGACATCGATGCAATCGTTAAAGCTCCGCTGGATAATCGGAAAGGTTCAACTGCAGTATAAACTGGGTGCAAAACGTTTATACGTGGCTAACTACATACCAAAAGAGCTGCATATAATTCATAGACTTTAGTGCAAGTTCAGTGCAACCGACTATTGCATTCATAGCATCATTTTTACAGTCCGAAGATCCAAAGACCCGGGGCCAGCTAGGCAAGCATGCCTAATAGTGAAAGCTTTCTAAGGGACAAAGCCAGAGATTTACCTCCGCATATAACAATCTGTTAACATTGATATAACGGGAAATGTTCCAAAAACCATATCCATGAGCATGCTCGATCAGATTAGTTCAGTTCATTTAGCAACTAACCTTGCATTGTTGTGCTCTGGTTTTGATTGCTACCCCCCAGCATCGCCTAATCAGGGAGGAAAAGAATAGAAGCATAAGGTGCTAAAGAGCAAAGAAGCAGAAATCACGGAGAAAGAAGCGGTTTGAATGCAACCACGCCACTGGCCGCGACATCTAGTCACATCACAATGTCCTTACCTATCTGGTAGGCGGGTCGCGTGGACCCCAAATCCAGAAGTCTGACGTCCCACTGGGCCAAGTGTTTGCTTACTACCTCTGAGGTCCGAAGTTCGAATCCCTGTCATCACCGATTACTTTGGTGGTACACAGCAATCCAATGTCATTCGGATCGACACCAAAACTTACCTATTGGGACCTTATAAGATTCTTCGCTATCGCAAGCCTCAGGGTCTGGTTGCCGGTTATCCCTAATAGTGCAACGGGCTTTCATGGCTATGGGTTGAATGCCCCTTCCACTGCGCTCATGAGCAAGCATGTATTGAGAAAAAAGTCCACTGGTCAAGGTTTGCATACTTTTCTGCAATGTCGTGGACTGACAACCTCAACCTAACTTCCAACCACTACTTGCCTCGGAACACAGCGTATGCCGATGAAGTATATCGGTGGGCACAAGCAACACATGTTTCAGCCACCTCCACTTGTTTAGATTTTGTGCTTGTTCCAATGAATGACCACTGGTTCCCAATATCTTATATCTGACCTCAGTATTGCTGATACGGTGTTCTCATCATACTCGGGCAATGCTACGAAGACGCCGATGCTCAAACACTGACAGTTCTCGCCTATCTTCAACCCTTAACGATCATGTTTCTTAGCCGTATAGAAGAATCGATCTAACCGCTGCAATGTAGTCTCAACCCTTGACAGACAATTGGATGTCACGCTGCCGCCACAGATGACTGAGATTAGCAAAATCAAAACTCGCCTTTTGTATACGAGTTGACACTTCATCCGACATTCATCTCCACCTGGTGAAATGTAACTGTCCAGTTAAGAAAACCTTCAGCCACAGCTTCATCCATCAATCCAGTCCTGAAGTGGCATTTTGGATTTTAAAAATGCAAAACGCATCCCAAACATTACTACACTGCTATTTAGGTTATCTAGAAAAGCTTGCAAATTACCTGGATCTTCACTCAGAAAAACAATATTTCCCGCGTACTCCAAGTCAGACAGTATACTGCCTGTGCAAAGATTATTTCCTCTATTCTTATACGAGGATGGGGTTACCTCAAGAATAAATTCAATTATAAAATGAAGAGGAAGAGCGAAAGAAGGCAACCCTAACGATCAAAATAGATCTTGATTAGTTTCTTTCCACCGACATCGGGCAAGTGTGTCTGCCTAAGTTCATACATTTCGTTCCCACGACCCATTGTTTTTGATCGAAAAATCAAGTAGTTCAAGTGAAAAGCAAGTATAGAACGAGTAAAAACAATGAGGCCAGGTTAGGTCAGGTCACTGTACTTACAGCTTTAGCCCGGGAGTAACCTACAGGTTCATGCTTTATTGGGCTTTGACGTGAATCCCTCTGAGCTTTGAGATAGTAAGTGGGTAAATACTTTATACTGAAATCACGCTCGAAATATATTCTTGAAAGACATGTCCAAACACCAACCAACCCCTACGCTTCTTTAGAACTGGCTTCAAACATCTGTGGATATCTGTATATTACCACACGCAAACCAGGGAAACCAGAGCAGATAGTGTGGCAAACTAGAATCATGTCACAACGTTCCGAATGAGTAGAGTCAACGACCTAAGAATAGGCTTTATTCAACAAGCAACTGAGGTATGCAATCTGGAGGGTAAAAGAGGAGCGTTAGGATGGTGAAGCAATCAGATAGTTATACAACATTCTCCCCAGCTGTTTAATTGTGAACCACAACAGTTCGAAGATAATTATGCTTCTTGATTTCGTAAGCTGTATGGGCGCGTTCCTTGTCATTTTCGTTGTTGTTGTTGTTGTTGAAGAAGTTTTGGATCTGGGGTGTGTTTATTCTCAGTATGAACAGGGTCACTGTCTTCCTGAGATAGATGTGTAAACGAATCAATCACAATGTTATCAGTGCAGATTGGTTCGTGGGTGTCCGAAAGGGGGCGTGGGTGTCTGTAAGTAAACTGCTTTCGTGAGACACAGATCGGTTTTGACCAGGAGGTGCTAAATTGTGCAGTGAAACAGTCTCTCCTCTTCCGTCCTGGGAACGAACATGTGCATATTTTGGATTGCAATCGATAAGTTTCACTTCATCCACCAGAGGGTCATACTTCGATGATCTCACATTCCGGCGCAGGAGTACGGGTCCCGGTGTAGTGAACCATGTTGGTAATGATATCCCCGAAGTCGACTTCCGGTTATAAGAAAAAAGCCGTTCGTGAGGCGTAGTGTTAGTTGCAGTACACAACAACGGCCAGATAGGATGCTGAGTATCCAACAGCACGAATTCCCACTGGGGTACACCAAGACCCTTTGATTTTAACGATAGAGTTATAACTTTCCAGGCTGTTCCGTTCATTCTTTCACTTTGTCCATTTCCTTATGGATTGTATGGCGTGCTTCTACTAGCTGGTATCCATTTCTCAGTAAGGAATGCTGGGAATTTTGCAGACATGAACGAAGCGCCGCGATCAGCGTGAACGTAGAGTGGCATGCCGAAAAAAATGCGAACAGCTGACAGAAACAATCCATCATGGTGGATGCAAACATGTCCGTGCAAGCAAAGGCAAACGGAAATCGGAAATACTCATCGACAATAGTTAACAGATACTTCCTCTGTGATGAAGGCAAAGGTTCCTTGGAGTCGACATTTAGCCTTTTGAACGGGCGAGTAGCTTTGATAATACTGGGTGGTCTGAGAAATCTGGACTACAATTCGGAGGAGACATTACAGCGAGATGTCATAGATTTCACCTCATCTATTGAGGATCGTAGATTTCTGGAACGAATGAAATGTAGCATTCTGGCAACACTAGGGTGGCACAAGGAACTGTGTAACTTCTGAAGATTTTATGCTTGTGCATGTAACGTAGGACAAACGCGCGATTGAGCGTTGGCAGCTACGTTGTCTTCCCCTTGTCTGTATATGACGTCGAAAGTGTAGCAGGAAAGTTCGATACGCTATCGCTGGACCTTGTCGTTTTTTTTAATTTCACTTGTATGACTATGATTGAACATGAAGGACATTTACCTCTGGTCTGTGATAATAGCAAATCCAGACCCAGTAAGACAGTGATGTCATTTTCTTACTGATTCAACAATGGTATGCGCTTCTTTTTCAATCGCTGAGTTGTATCGCTCACTAGGTGATAAAGTGCGAGAAAAGAAGGCAACTGGTCGTCCATTCTGTGTAAGAGTAGCCGCGGTTGCAATGTCAGAGGCATTCGTCTCCACAACAAGAGGAATGGATTCATCAACAGTTACAACAACAGACCTCTTGATTTCTTTCTTTATTTCTTCTAACGAGTCATAGACGGCTGGACGGGGAGGAAAACAGCGATTTCCGACGAGCGGGTGGATTTTGTCTGAAAAATGGAAGATCTATGAATAGTAGTAAGTAAACAATCCGACGAAACGTTACTGAGACTTTAGATCAGTGGGTACTGGTAGGTTACGTAATGGCTGAAGTCTGTCAGGATCAGGTCGAACGGTTTTGTGTGAAACTTTAAATCCCAATAACCGCATCACTCGAGAATGAATAGTGCTTTTACTCCCATTGAATGTTAGGTTATACTTGCGAGCAGTTTCATACAACCTCTTTTAGTTAAAGTCATGTTCATCCTCCGTGACTCCGCATACGGTTATGTTATCAAGGTAGGCATATGTCCCTTTTACTTTTACTTTTATGCGACTATCTCCTGTAAGAGAATAAGTCGGCTTCCTGGATGTCTCTGATGGTAGCTGCCCACGGGTTCCGGTCTGCGGCAAGGTCTGCGCGCCGAAAAATCCAGTTTTTGCGTCAGTCGCGTACTCCGAAGACGGACTGAAGGTCTAGGCGATCCATGTCCGCCCTAATGGTGCTAACCCATGTCTTCAGTTGGTCATCAAGGCGACATTTCCAATCTGAGCGGGGTGATGGTAGTAGGCTCCTCTTCGTAAGTTCCGTTTCGGGTCATCGTAGGACATGACCAAACCACTGTAGGCGACGCCGCCGGAGGAAAGAAGAAAGTTGTTCTGTGTTCGCTTGGTGTTGACGCACAGCAAAGTATGGGACGCGATCATGTCACTTGATTTTAGCCAGGTAGCGGAGGCACCAGTGGTCGAAGCTTTCCAGTCTATCAGTGTCGTCTACTCTCAGCGGCCAAGTTTCGCACGCGTACGTAAGAACTGGGCGGACGGAAGCTCAGTATATGCGCAGCTTCGTGCGGAGGCTTATTCCGCTGAGACCACAATGATTTGCGGAGTTGTAGGAACGCTTCCCTCGTGCAGTCTACACGAAGCTTAACCTCGTCCCTGACCTGACCGTTTGGCTGGATAGTAGAACCGAGGTACTTGAAGTAGTGCACCTGTTCCAGATTTTCGACATTGACGCGTATAGTGTTGAGCCTTGGAAAGTCGTGGAGAATTTCGTTTTTGTAGTAGTTATCTCCAGACCAACAGCCTTGGCTTCACAAACAATACGATCAAGAACCGGCTGCAGAGTTCCGGGATCCCGTCCTAGAATGGCAATGTTGTCAGCGAATTAGAGGTCTGTAACCAAAGAATCATGGCCAAGTTGTATTCCTCGAAAGTTATCGGGGGCGCGACGCACTAGCCAGTCAATAGTGTAGCTAAATAGGACTGGTGATAGAGGGCATCCCTGGCGGACGCCGGTGTCAACTGGGAACTCTTGAGACTTTTCGCCGTAGGCGCGGATGCGCAGCTGCGTTGCCGAGTAGTATGATCTTATCAATCTGATGTACTTTTCAGGCATTCAGTCGTTTCGCAGTATGCCCCAAAGTGACTGTCTGAAAATGGAGTCGAATGCTGCCCGAAGGTCAATGAAGCACGCTGTGGTGGGTTGTTGGAATTTATAGCGATGTTTAAGGAATCGACGTAACGTGAAGATATGGTCAACACAACCTCTTCTTCTTTAGGTCCTCGTCACGAATTGTCTTGACAATAACCCGCTGGAAACAAGTTGTACCGTTTGTGACACCAAAGGGTATGCGACAGAATTGATAAAGGTTACCACAAGCTTCAAATGCAGTGAACTTCTTCCGGTCTTTTTATTGGTATTTAATTATATGAATTTTGCAAATCCAATGTGCTATAATATCGAGTAGCGGGAAATGTTGTCAATGTTTCCATCTATTCGTGGAAAGTAATAAGCGTCTAGGTGGGTATATCGGTTGGCCGTGTGGCTATAATCAATAACCATTCGCCGTTTGCGGTTTTCATCCGTGGTTACTGAAACTCGTACCAGCCTAGGGGATACAGATGGTTCAACGATGCCATCGCCCAAAAGCTTATTGATTTCGTCTCGAATGAATTTTTCGTCGGTGACCGAATAACGGGGTAATTGGTCTAAAGTTGGAAGCATTTTCACTGAATAGTGATGGGGAATCCATAGAAGAAACACTTGCTAGTGCTAACATTGGTGGACGCAAAGGTACCAATATTCTCAGCTGGACTAGTTGATCTGTGGGCTGTTTGTTCCAACCCCGGTGAATTAGTTGTGGAAGCCGTATAAACACCTTCCGCTTTGTCAATTGTGACCGACATTGAGCCATCTCAAGAGATCGTGCTTGTTCGAACGCCGTTTGCAGATCGAGTGAAATGTTTTTTAAGAGCCGTTGTCGCATTACCTGAGACTGGAGTCCAGTGATGAAAGCACTTCTGATGGCATCTTGATTTTTCTCTGCCGTTACCGGTTTGAAGTTGCAGTCTTCAGCCAACGATTTCAGCTTTTGTAAGAACTGATCTAGACTTACGTTTTTTTGTTGTCGACATGTAGCCAATATATGGCGAGCAATAATCTCATTCTTTGGTTTGATATACAGGTTCGTGAGAGCTTCTATGGCGGCCTGATATAATCATACACATTGGGAGACATAGTTGGCGAAGGTTCTGAGTACTAACTATCAACGATTGCAGCATTGGGGGCAAGTGGAAGCTTTCAGCCGAAGGGTTCAACATTGATTGCATAACTGTAACGAAAACCTGGCTAAAGCTTCTGGACGAAGTAGACTTGATAGCACATCGGGGCTTCTGCATTCATCCGGTGAACAGAGCGGATGGGCGAGAGGGAGAAGTAATGCTTCTCATTGCGCAGAAGCACGAGCAGCTAGCGGGTGAAATCCTTTCAACAGGCAATGTTCAAGGAGTTCCATGTAAAATTAATCTAGGTGCCGACTGTCTGAGGTTTACCTGCATTTACAGAAGTCCATCAGCGGAAAACTATGAGGACACTATGCTCCCAGAATATTTGCACGAACAAACCTCCGGGACTGAAACGGTGGTGATAACCGGGGATATAAATCGTCCCGAAATAGACTGAGAAGCCCTGTGAACTCCGGGGAGTGGATTCGCAGCCCAACTATTGAGCGTCGTCCTCGACCGAGCTTTGATACAGCATCTTCAGGAGCCAACTAGGTGGGGACTGGGGCGTCTTCCTAGCTTACTCGACACTGTCGTGACCTAATTCCCAAACATCGATTTGAGAGTGATAGCGCCCTTAGGTAACAGCGACCAAGGCACCCTCAGGTTCACAGTGAGGACCAAGTCAACCGCTGTCCGAAAAAGAGGTGGAACTTTAACAAAACTGACATCCAAGCCCTGATCAATGCGGCCCTGGGACTAAAATGGGACGAGCACGATACAGCGGAAGAAGAATGAACGTTTTAGGGACAATGCTGTTTTTTATTACACGTCTGCGCATAAGTGTAGTGAAGGGAGCATTTACCTCAGAGCCACGAAGGCCCACTACACTATTGGGGATAACCGGCAAACAGGCCCTGAGAACTGAAGTGGCGAAGAACCATATAAGGCCCCAATAGGTGCAGTTGTAGCTTTAGCTGAAGTTTTTGCTCCGTTGCGCATCGTTAGAACACAGACTAAGTCACCCTGGTCGATGCACCAGGCACAACAAGCACTAAAACGAAAAAGAGGACATGGAATTTGTTTAAGCAAACTAGTGGCCATCAAAAACTGCTACTGTTTAAGAGGGTCTGCACCAATGCCCTAAGGGAACAGATAAATTGTCAGTCAATGTATAAATCAGCACTAGCGACTAAGACCAAGTCCTGTCCAGAGGCGTACTACAGCTACGCGCAATCCAAGTCAGTCTTCAGAGTTGCAGTAGTGTGTGCAGTTGGAGATGACGGGTAGCACTCCACAAGTGACTGTAAGGCGGAAGTACTGAAATGTCACTTCGAGCGGGTAGGTACGGTGGACTCAGATGATTACATCGTTCGTAAGTTAAATCAAACAACAACACAAATGGATGACTTCTTGATATATAAGATTAAGTTGTGGAGGCCATCAGAATGTTGAGTGCCAGAAGGGCTGCGGCATCAAATGGCCTGCAGCCTGTCATCATTGAACCACTGGAAGCAATTATAGCTGAAACCCTAAATCGGTTGTTCAACAGGACCTTGGAAGCAGCAACACTCCCTTTGAATTGGAAGACTGCCGTAGTTGTTCCCATCCATAAGAGTGGGTCGAAGAAACATGTGGGAAATTAGACCAGTAAGTCTCTTACCATTTATACTTAAGGACTTCGAAAAGATCCGAAGAAAAAAGATTATGGCTTACCTAGTGCAAGGTGGTCTGTTGTCGAAAAGACAGCATGGTTTCATGGGAAACCAACCGCGCTTGTCAAACCTGTTCTCTTTCCTAACGAGGCCGCCACACGTTTGGATAGAGGCGAGCTGGAGGAAGTTTGCCATCTGGACTTTCAAAAGGCCTTTGACTCCGCAAATCAACGACTTTTGCTATTGAAGTTAGAGGACATGGGCACAGCCTCCGGAGTAATGGCCTGGATGAGGGCCTACCTGAGGGATAAATCGTTCTACGCTCGGGTGGAAGGTGATAAATTAAACCTGGCCAAGGCATATACTGGGGTACCACAGGTGTCGGTGCCAGGACAATTACTCTTTTTCGTCTACATAAAAGACTTAACCCAGGAAGTTACCAGCCCTAGCTTCCTGTTCGCCGGCGAATTCAAACTTGTGGGAAGTCCTTCGGACTCGAGCATACAGAGGGATCTATCACGTATCTATGAATGGACGAACAAGTGACACCTAACTCTGATTGGAGGAAAATGCAAATACCTACTGCAAGCCGCTCCGGAAGGGGTGCAGGATATAGAAATGCCTGGTCACTACACAATCCGGAGGGTGGAGTAGATATCGGACTTGGGAGTAAACGTACACGAATCCTTTAAGCCTGGCCCATAATGTATTTCTGCCTCAGCAAGAGCGTCTTGTGCACTGTACCAATTAGCCAGGAACATTCGCTCCAGGGAACCTGCGGTGCTGTTGACCATCTATAAGGCGGTAGTTTCACTACACTTGGAAAATTGTGTCTAAGCTTGGTCGTCGTCGCTCGTGCGTGACAGGCAGATAATAAAAAAGTACAATGGCATTTCACGAGGTTCATTGGGAGGTTTAAAAGACTGTCGTATCCAGCCAGACTGGAACAGCTGAACCCGTTCTTGTCAGAAAAGAGACGCCGGAGGGGGGAGCTCATCGATGCACTTAAACATGTAAAGGGACTAAAGCCACCAAAGTCCCTTCTTCTGACACTTAGTCGCAACGTAGCTCTCAGGAGACGAGCTGAAGCTGGCCAAACCACGAACGTATCGTAGTTTCACGGCACAGTCCTTTGCATGTCGTGTGGTAAACCCCTGGAACCGACCCCTAGAGGATTTGGTGGCTGCCCAAACTATAGCAGTGTTCAAGGCTCGCCTGGACCATTGTTGGTCAGAAATCTTTTCTGACTGTTTCTAACGCCAATCTCAATTAAAAGTTCCTTTCAATTTGGCTTTTAGCCGAAAGTCTCCACCCGTTTCCAGTCCATATCTGCATCTTATCGACCGGGTGTTGATCCCTAGTAAAAGATTTGTCGTTCTACTCTTCCTGTTCTCTTTCTTTTCCCTCCGCTGCATTATGTTCCACCACTGCCTCCATGCCTGTACTTTCAGCTGTAACGTTAGGAAGGTCATCTGCTGGCGGAGACACATGGGGATCACGACCAAGTATGCAAGTCGTAAGACTGTCACCTCTTCCAACGGCAACTCCAATATATTTTCCACTCTACTGATACATGTAAGCCAGTTACCAAACCAAATGAACACTACCGGAATATTCATTGTCGCAGCGCAGCGGGATTCACCTAAAGCTGGTTGGTTCAAAAACCTGGACTCATCAATTATGCCAGATTGCAAGTCCTGTGGCCAGACCTGACTCCACGAGTTTAGCCAGTCTTATTATCTCCCCCAGTGCGAAGAAAACCTACTTCCATACACCATGAGCCTCGAAAGCCTCTCAAAAATAATATTGAATGAGGGACAGAGAAGTGCATCAACTCTTACCGGCGCATCGTACGCGGAACAATATCAACGTCCAGAATTGATGAGACAAGATGAAAGTCGTTTTGGAGACTGATTTGCTTGTCCGGTGGTTTGTGTTTATCAATATCACCATAGGAACGAAGAACACTTGCAGCACTTTTGTGTGAACGACCTGATTTGTGGCTTTTGTAGCCATACAGCTCACCATAACTCTCTCCTGGAGAAAATGTAAGCTCACAAAATATTCCGCACCTTTGCGTTGAAGTAAGATTCGTAGGATTGGCTTGGAGACTGCAAGCGCAACTGCGTAATTTTTATCGTTGTTTATGGGCAATAAGTCAGCATTTTTGGGTTCGACGTACTGC
This sequence comes from Fasciola hepatica, assembly GCA_948099385.1. Taxonomy (NCBI): domain Eukaryota; kingdom Metazoa; phylum Platyhelminthes; class Trematoda; order Plagiorchiida; family Fasciolidae; genus Fasciola; species Fasciola hepatica. The sequence goes on from CANUEZ040000123.1 coordinate 16,156,796, forward strand.
ACGACAAATTCTATCCCTTGCAGATGATGCACTCGTTCCAGAAGTGACTTGAAAGTCAAGAACTCAGTAGTAACGGAGGGCTTAATACTGAACCGTCGGAACTCAGCATCGAACTGAAGTGTTATTGGAGAACCGAAACTTTACCTTGCTTTTTACTTCGATTACACTCCCGATGGACATGGGTCAGGAAGATGCCCTCCCGCAACACAATGCGTCCGCAGTGTGACCTATCTCAAGGTCAGGTCAGGTTCAGTTCAGTTCAGTTTGCACAGGACTTGCTGTGGCTAGAGCCAATCGTGTGTCCAGATAGTTGTGTTGTCGGCGCGTTTCCGTAGCTCCCAACGCTGCTTGATTTTCTTTTTCTGAAAGGTAGAAATTTTGTGCAGTATCAGCCCTGGCAGAGTAAGGTGGAAACAATAAGTAAATTGCATCTGACCCTAAAAGCTGCTTAACATAACTCGGGGTATACTGCCACCCAACATAAGTCTACTGCTTTTTTAAAAGCCTTCACGGTTGTGGTATTTATGACCTCTTCCGGGAGCTTATTCCAATAGGGTACCACTCTATTTGAGGTTGCACAGGTATCAGATCAGATCAGTTCAGTTCAGTTCAGTTAAGCTTGCACAGGGCTTGGTGTGGCCAGAGCCAATCATGTGTGCAGGTAGTTTTCTTATCGGCGCGTTTTCGTAGCCCCCAACACTGGCAGACTTTCTTTTTCTGAAAGGCAGAAATTTTGTGCAGTATCAGCCCTGGCAGAGTAAGGTGGAAACAATGAGTAAATTGAGTCTGACCCTAAACATTGCTTAACATAACTTGGGGTATACTGTCACCCATGTCACAGGATACGGAGGCTTGGGGCGAATTTTAGTCCAGTTTCTTGCACCCGAGTTTCCAGTGATCCTCAGATGCTGCAACAGAAGAAAACAGCATTCGTTCCAGTGGTCACGATAACGCGGCAGGTTTCTAGAAGTCCAGCCATCCATACCCTCTTCACAAAAACAAGGGCACCCAGCTAGAAGTACAAGCGACCTTGGGCCTCACAGAAAAATTAGACATGTCAGCATTTCAAACAGTATTCGTCGAACGTGAGCCCATGACGTTCATATTCTTTTGTTCTCTCGCTAGACCGCAGTGGTGGTGCTTGCGTGGATGATACTGAAAGCTTTATACCATTCTGTTGCACCTACAAGCATGGCTTGGGGTGTGGCAGGGAAGGTAGAGGACCATAAAAAAGAGAAAGAGAAAACTGATAACGATAACGAATAATAAAATAATAACACGTGGAAATAGAGGAATACAAGGAAAGGGAGTCCAGCGAATTGGAAATTGGTTAGAAGTAGCAGCGATGCAGTGAGAGCTCTAATGTGCCAGCTTCAGATGTCAGGTACAACACTTCACCGCACTAGGATTCCCTCCGCAAAGCTGCGCAAGCCAGTCTCTGCCACGTATATATTTTGATCCCAAAACAGGTTGCGGACCAGACGTGCTTAGGGTGATGAGTGATGTGTAGCGTCATGATTTGTAATGGCAGGGAAGCAGATCCCTGCACCTCTTGTCCAGGAGTTCGCCCCACTTTTTTTCCTTTTTCCCCTCCAACCCTTGACTTTTAGACGTTTAGGCCTCCTCAATGTTCCCAGGGGCTCTTTTGAAGCCATAAAAGTTTTCTGCAGTCTAGCATGGTACCCCAATTTCTCGTCAGCTTCCGCTGTAGGGGCTCGGAGACTCCCTATATCACATCACACTCTGATCATAATTAGTTAAGACAGGGACCAGCCGGAGAGTACAACACATTGGCCTTTGTTTCTTTGGTTTTGCGGGGACCTTTCACTAGGCCTAGGAGCACCTCTCCAACATAGTGGCTTTTTGGGAAAGACTATAGGGTTGGCGTCTAGCCGCCTTGAGTTTTGACCAACAACAGTCCCTTCCCATATGGTCGTGCCTCATTGGTTGCAGCTATTGGGCTGTGTGAGCGGCCATAGGCATTTTAGTCCGCAGAGGCGTTGTGCAAACGTGTGGAAAACAGGTTTGACGATAGGTATGCCCAATTTTGCCCGGCTATCCTATGAAATAGGGTGTCAATTTACCCTTGTAGGTTAGCGAGAGACACCGGATTTCACCATCATCCACAAGCAAGCGTCTCTGTAAGGTCCAGATCTTTTGTCTCCTGATGATAACCTTTTTTGCTGTAGCTTCAAGCACTGTTAGTCCTGTTACTCAGGGGGGGGTCGTGAGGTAGTTAGCAATTCTACGTTAGACCCCCAAACAAGCCTTCCCAGTGGGCATCTAACTTCCTCTTGAAATCAATGACCATCTGGGCCTCTACGACCGAGGACGGAGGCTTATTCCATCAATTTACTACTCGCTGGGAGAAGAAAGTTGTCCTAACTACCGCATAGCAACGGAGTTTTCACAAGCTTCAGTTCGTGTCCTCCGAACCTATCATTTGTGCTTCTTTGGAACAACTGAAGTCCTCCCCCCCCCAAGTCCAAGAAGCCCCTCATAATCCTGAATACTTCAAAGAGATCCCTCCCCCCCTACCCTCCTCCGTTCCAGCGAGGACAGATTTGTTTTTCTAAGCCTCTCTTTATAAGAACTATTTGGCATTTAAATAGAAATTCGTGTGAATCTCCTTTGCACACATTCAAGTGGTTGCCTGTCACGAATAAGACCTGGATAACAAGCTCGAGCGACACACAACAGAAGAGGCCTTACGTGGGTTGTGTGGAAATGCAGCAGTGCCCAAGGCTTCGGCGAGGCAACGGCTCCGACCAACGGTGAGAGAGCACTATTACCCCTCCTTGCGGTTTCCTAACATTGCCTTTCGGTTCTGAAATAAACAGTTAAAAAAACCAGATCGTTGAGAGTATCAGTCCTTTCCAAAGCCACCCTCTTATCTCCGACCCCATGTTCCCCGGGCTGACCTGAGGGCTGTCTCGGCGAGCTGGCTGCATCTGGTGGTGCTAATTGGGAGCCCCCATTCGGTGCACCACCGGTACACCTAATCGAGGTCGCCCTGCGAGGAACCTTCCCTAGGATGTCCCACCATCTTAAGGTCATCGGCAAACATAAAGTGTGGGCAATACAGCTCGTGAGCCAAGTCCTTTATATATGCCAGAAACAGCAGTGGCCCAAGCACCGGCCCTCTTGGGACTCCGAAGGCAACATTACTCATACTGGACCTGTGACACTCCATCTCAGAGTAGAGTCTCCTTCCTCTGAGAAACTCAGCTATCCAGTCACCCGACGATGGGTTGATTCCATAGGCTAGAAACTTGTGCTCTGGCAGCCTGTGATTTACTTAGTCGAAGGCTTCCTTGAAGTCCAAGTACCAGACCTGCACCTTTTCACCATCGTCAAGCCCCCGTGTAACAGCCGGTCGTGGAAAATCCCCCTTTTTTCCCTCGCGATTCAGTGTTTTTTCCCAACATCACTCATTTCCATACACTATTGACTTGTCTTTACGAACTGGTTGTTTTTCTGTACCAATTGTTGTTTGTTCGCGCCCAGAGCGCTATTTTGGCACATCCTTGCTCAGGACCTGCGTGACGCACGTGCTGTCTGCTCACACGCTGCTATTCGGTTTCTCGTTGTTGAGTCTTTGTGATCGTAGTATTGAGGTTTGTATATTGTTTATGTCATTGTTTATTTTAATAATCTAGTATCGTAGAATTATCACGGATAATCGCCTTCTGATTTCGGGATCCGTTGCGAATTTGGCTACGCATTGCTCAAACGTTCGTAACAATACTCAATAGATCTATTTGGAACGAGGAAAAATCACGCAAAATGCCAAGAAAAGGATCAAAAGCAGTCGAATCCGGACAGGAAGTAATACGGCAAGTCTCTGGGGAGGTTTTGGGTACATATGATTCTTTAGTTAATGCTAGATCGCCTAGTCCTGTCAGTGCTAGCTCATGTGTTATTGAAAGCAATATTGATAGTAAGGATATCGATTTATATAAGCTGAGAATACTAGAACTAGAGCAACAGTTACTTTCGGCTAGACTACAGGCGCATGAAGCAGAGAAGTGTACACAGAAACAGCGAGAGCATGAGACCAGTGACTTCGACACTTCCGATAGGTTAGAGTGCAATAAGGTAGGGAACCCCACGCCGGTCGCCGAATACAAACCACCATCGATCGATCTGCCTAGAGTGGAGTTAACAGTTTTCGACGGGCGAGCTGAGCAATACTGCAAGTTTGTCAAACAGTTCGAGACGTTCGTTGAAAACAAGGTAACCGACCCTGGGCAAAGGCTTCTTTACCTTACTCACTACTGCCGAGGCCGAGCGCGAGAAGCTATCGACGGGTGCACCATGCTCGATCCAGAACAAGGCTACACAAGGGCAAGAAAGATTCTGAGGGACTTGTTTGGCCAACCTTTCAAAGTAGCCCGTAACCTAATAAAGGGCGTGATGGCAGAGGCAAAGAGAACCAAGGGCGACGTCTACACCATGGCCGACCTGGTGATCAAGATGCAGAACTGCTCAATAGCCCTCGACCATTTAGGTTACAGGGCTGACCTAGACGCCATGCACACTTTGGAAGGCATAGTCCGTCACCTCTCTCCCGAACTACAGGGTCGGTGGGCGGAAGAAGCTGAACGGATAAGCCGAGGCGACAGAGAAGCCAACTTCGAAGACCTGACTGAATACTTAGACAGGCAAACGAAGATAGCTGACAGCAGATTTGGCCGACTCATCCGGGACAGCAACCGAGCAAACAAGCCCGGTACTAGCCAAGCCCAAACCCCTGTACGGGAATATCCAAAGTACCAGCCTTGGACCAACACACACGTCATTTCACGAGATGCTACGGCGAAACCAAATTGCAGATCCTGTGGTACTAGCCATGGCCTACCAGAATGCCCCAAGTTCGGCAACGCCACAATAGACGAACGGTGGGGAATGGCGAGGATGGCAGGAGCATGTTTCATCTGTCTCAACACCACGCACCGGGCAGCAGCCTGTAGAACAAGGAATCGATGTGGTTATGAGGGCTGCACGGGCAGACACCATCGGCTGCTGCATCAGGCGAGAATAACCATATCCGAGGCGATTGCCAAGCCCAGCGTGATTTGTTCAACTTCAAAATCTGCCAGTAAACCGGTACGTTTAGGCGTAGTGGCCGTGGGAGTAGTGACTCCGACTGGGATAGTCAAGGCGTTGGCTTTCGTTGATAGTGGATCCGACACCACTTTAGTGAAAGAGCGGTTTGCCGACAAACACCAACTGGCTAAAGGTGCGACGTCGTTAGCAGTGAGCACGGTGGGCGGAACACAGGTAATGACTGCCGGTAGATTAAGGCTGCAACTCATCTCTCTAGACACTAACGAGGAAATTGAACCAACGGAGGCATTCACATTAGCGGATCTCCCCATGCGAGCACCAAGGTCGGTGAACGCAATCTTGACTCGGTGGCCCCACCTGCAGGATGTAACCGTTGTAGACTGGGAAGATGATGAGGTGGATCTCCTCATCAGATGCGACGTGCCAGAGGCGCATTGGGTGCTTGACCAAAGAGTGGGCGACCGCCAGGCACCTTATGCCGTACTCACGGCTCTGGGATGGATGTTATACGGTCCAGTAGGGGTACGCGGTTCCGTGAATTACTTATCCGCCGAAACGGACCGCATAGAGTATCATCTGCAACGGCTGTATGAAAAGGAGTTTCATGACATTGGAGACGAAAGACCGACGTTGTCTCAAGAGGATCACTTCGCTCTACAAACGGTGCGGCAAGGCTCTAGAGGCCTCAAAAGCAGTTCGAGGTTCCCCTCCCATGGCGCACACCGGTCGACCCGTGGACTGACAACAGAAATTATGTTCTCCAACGATTACTACGACTAAAAGAACGCTTCATTGGAGACCAGAATCTGTGGGAACGATACGCGGATTTGATGAAGCGAAACGAGGCCCTCGGCTACGTTGAAAAGGTGCCTGTTAACACCGACAGCAAAAGGGGTATCTGGTATCTGCCTCACCATCCGGTTATCAACCCCAAGAAACCCAATAAACTGCGGGTGGTTTTCGACTGTGCGGCCAAGTTCCAGGGCAAGTCGTTAAACGATCGCCTACTACAGGGGCCTGACTGGACCACACCACTGATCGATGTTCTGTGCCGTTTCAGAGTGGGTAAAGTGGCTTTGTCTGCTGACATTAGGGAAATGTTCCATCAGGTGAAGATTCCGGTAGGAGAACGAGATGCTTTGCGTTTCCTGTGGTGGGAAGGGAGCGACCGGGACAACGCAGTGGTGAATTATAGGATGACCGTCCACCCCTTCGGAGCCATATCGTCACCATTTTGTGCAAACTACGCCCTCCGAGAATCAGCGAACAAACATGGCGATCTAGTACATCGGACGGTGGTAGAAAGCGTCAGCAGGAACTTCTACGTCGACGACTACCTTGGGTCATTCGATGATGTGGAATCAGCTCTAGAGCAGTTCAGGGGTCTGACGAGATTGCTGGAAGAGGGCGGCTTCCATCTAACTAAATGGATGTCGAACGCTTCAGAAGTGCTGAAGGTCATCCCGTATCACGAAAAGGCCGAAAGGGTAAGAGATTTGGACGGCTCTCCACTTCCCATCGAGCGCACTTTAGGGATACAATGGGACGCGGAAACGGACGATTTTGTTTTCGAACTGAACGTTCCCGAGCTGCCAATAACCCGTCGTGGCATACTATCTGCCGTCTCGAGTTTGTTCGACCCGCTCGGTTTCGTCTCACCATGGCTGCTACCCGGAAAGATCTTGCTGCAGCGGCTGTGCCGTAAGAAAGTTGATTGGGACCAGGCACTGGACCAAGGGGACCGGCTGGACTGGGAAGAATTTCTGAACACCTTGAAGAAATTAGGGGACATAAGAATCCCACGATGTTTGACCCCTGGCCATACGACACGGACTGGAGAACTACATGCCTTTTCCGATGCATCCGAAGTCGGTTATGGAGCTGTGGTGTACGGACGATGGTGCGCAAGAGATGGACAATATACCACGAGGATCCTGTTCGCCAAAGCCCGCGTTGCCCCACTGAAGTCGGTCTCAATCCCACGCCTTGAACTCAGCGCAGCCGTGTTGGCAGTCAGGGTGGTGCAAGCTGTGAAGAGATGTTTCGATCTCTACTTTTGGTCGGTGAGCTTCTGGACGGATTCAACGATAGTACTTTACTACATTAACAACGTACGGAGCCGGTTTAGTACTTTCGTTGCTAACCGGCTCACGATTATCCACGATGAATCAGCCACGCACCAGTGGAGTCATGTCAGGTCTGGCGATAATCCGGCCGACCTGTGCTCCCGAGGTGCGAACAACTTCAGGCAACTGGACACGTGGACGAGAGGGCCAAACTTCCTGCAATTGCCCAAACAGGACTGACCCGTGTTCGAATTAAAACTCCCTACGGAATTGGAACTGGAGATCAAAGGCGTAGTGATAGCAACCAACGTCGTCGAAGCGTCGTCCATTCTATCGCGACTGGTCAGGTTTTCTTCCTGGATGAAGACGCTTCGTTCGCTAGTTTGGTTAACCAGGTTCAAGAGAAATTTACTAGTCATGAAAGGGCTACGGCCCTCAGGTCGGATACCGGTCGGCCCGATAGGTCCCGATGAGCTACAAGCGGCAGAGTACGATATTTTCAGAATGATACAACGCGAGGCTTTCGCCCAAGAACTCAACAGGGCGGAAGAAGTGGGGCCGACCAATGAAGACATGCCATCTCCAAGAGGCGAGCTGAAGCGTTTAAACCCCAAACTCATCAACGGACTGCTGCGGGTAAATGGTAGGCTGACCAACGCCCACCTGAACTTCGACACAAAGTATCCTATACTGCTGCCTGCGAGACAACCTGTAGTAGAGCTAATGATTCAACACGTCCACGCCATGGAGGGACATGCCGGGGAAAGTCACGTGACGAGCGTCATCCGAAAGCGTCTTTGGTTGTTGAGAGGACGAGAGACTGTAAAACGCGTAATCCGACGGTGTGTGCAATGCAGGAGACGCAATGCCACAGCAGGCAAACAACTCATGGCCCCACTACCAGAATGCAGGGTGACTACGGGCTGGTGGCCGTTCAGTGACACCGGGTTGGATTATTTCGGGCCCTTGTGGATCAAGTGCGGGAAAAGATTAGAAAAGCGATACGGATGTATCATGACGTGCATGAAATCACGTGCGGTACACCTAGAAGTCGCACATTCGATGACGACCGACTCGTTTCTACGGGCCTTGCAAAGATTTATCAACCGAAGAGGCGTACCGGCCGATATATACTCAGATAATGGATCGAACTTTGTGGGCGCTCAACGGGAATTGCAGCGTTGGCACAAGAACATAAACAGGGACGAACTGCAGAATCGAACCGTGACCTACGGCATACGATCGCATTTCAACCCCCCACAGGCCAGTCACCGAGGCGGCATATGGGAACGCATGATCCGGTCCGCCAGACGGATATTGCTGTCAATCATGGAGCAGCAGCCGCCCGACGACGAGACGCTGAACACCGTCATGACCGAGGTGGAGCGAATCCTGAACAACCGCCCCCTGGTTCCAGTATTGAACGGCGACCCCACCCACCTGGCGCTCACCCCGAACGACTTATTGACGTTAAGGTCGAACGAGGGTTTCCAAGGGCCGGTAAACCTTCGTGGGAGCTACCTCCACGGGTGGAAGCAAGCGAACTATCTGGCCAAGGTCTTCTGGAGGCGATGGCTACGGGAGTACCTACCGGCTTTGCAGACTCGACAGAAGTGGCTGGCCAAAACAAGACCATTCAAAGTTGGGGACGTGGTTATGATCGCCGACGAACGCGCACATTTCAGCGCTTGGTCTTTGGGAGTAGTTACGGAAACCATCAAAAGCACTGACGAAATGATAAGAACGGTGAAGGTGAAGACAGCTAACGGAGTGCTCATTCGTGACATACGCAGTATTAACCTACTCGAGAGCGAAGACGGAGAAACTGATAACCCTGAGGCCTAGTAAACCTTTTTCACACCAGTAATCGAGGTGGATAAAGAAACACCATATATACCACACAATCTCCGTCAAACACGTTAAGGTGCTCGCGGTCTTTTCGTTGACATTACAGAAGGTTCTTTCCGATATGTGGTGATGAGTGCGATTCCATTATACATCCCGATACATACACGCATGCACGACGCACTCTACATCCCGTAAACCCATCATACATGTGACAGTGTTCTTTGTTTGCCTTTTGTTGACGCTACCGAATGCCCCTTGCATATGTGGAAGTAGCGGAGCTCAGGTCACACATACATGCTACATTTACTCGTTTTCTTGCCACCCGGTCTTTTGTTGACATTGCAGAAAGTCCTCCTTTGATGTGTAGTCATACCTGTGATTTCATTGTAACCCCGGCACACACACACGCACACACACACTCAAGCACGTACATCCAGGACCGGACGGCCCCTTACGAGGACAACGTCTATGTGACCATTCACGCCCGCCATCGGTCATTTGGTCTTGTGGAAAATGTAGACTAGCCTCACGTCTATGTAGCCAATGGGTTAGGTGCGACCAGTAGCAGAACGTCGACGACGAGCATTAGACGCGCGCACTGACAGCAGGGCCTAGGCAGGTAGGAAGAATCAGTACCTTTATACCGAACCTTTGACTTTGCTAAGGATCCAGGAGGATTTTGGTGGGCGGTGTAACAGCCGGTCGTGGAAAATCCCCCTTTTTCCCCTCGCGATTCAGTGTTTTTTCCCAACATCACTCATTTCCATACACTATTGACTTGTCTTTACGAACTGGTTGTTTTTCTGGACCAATTGTTGTTTGTTCGCGCCCAGAGCGCTATTTTGGCACATCCTTGCTCAGGACCTGCGTGACGCACGTGCTGTCTGCTCACACGCTGCTATTCGGTTTCTCGTTGTTGAGTCTGTGATCGTATTATTGAGGTTTGTATGTTGTTTATGTCATTGTTTATTTTAATAATCTAGTATCGTAGAATTATCACGGATAATCGCCTTCTGATTTCGGGATCCGTTGCGAATTTGGCTACGCATTGCTCAAACGTTCGTAACACCCCGCGTGGCTTCATTCAGGGGGCACACGAGATTTGTCTTGCACGACCCCTACTTCACAAGGCCGTGTTGATAAATGTAACTGTTATTCCAATCGTGAGTAACGCGCAGCCCAATTAACGAATCCCAAAATCAGAACAAGATTGATTCGCTGACTCTACGGTACTGGATTACCAAATTATGTGCATATAAATATGCGCAAACATCAACTGTACGGCCACAACGTCTAACAACGAGAACCAGAGTTCAACAAAAGATCAATGTCAGGTACCACCGTTACGGCAGTCCGGGTTCGGAGCAAAAATATGCCACGGCCTATTGGCAAAATATAAGCGAATGTTCAAGTGTGGTAGTTGATGCATGCTGTACCTGTTCGAGGGTCAGTAAGATAAAATGCACAGTATCCACAATGCAGGTATGTTCCAACGGCTAGGGAGGATTTCCACACATGTACGTTGCATTGCCCACCAAATTCTCCCATGAAACTGTCAATATCCAAGGAGTATGTAGGAGTAATGATTCGCCCTGACCTACCTAGACCCTAAAGTCAGAGCATAACTAGGTCACCATGGGCTTCACCTACTGTTGGCCAGTAGCAGACACGCTTGCAGGTTTTCTTGGGGTTATGCCCCGTACATCGATGTCTAACAGTTTCATCTAAAGATTATACGACGTTATCGGTATACCAAAAAAGGCTTCGGTGTGATCGGGGTGCGTAGACAGATTAAAGAGCATAGAGAAAAAAGGCTTCCCGGATAAGAATAAAGCACTTGGTAAATTGAAGGATGATAATTTTCGATGGAGAATGGAGATGGGTACAGGGTACTCGAACATCAGGGGGCTCAACGTGTGATGTTATAACCGTAGAAGTACTTTCGGCTCAAAAATTACATCCATTTGAACACAAGTTGGATAATAATACAAATAAGAGGTCCCGGCAATAGAGATATTTCTACAAACAGTTGACAAGCGATTGTTCAAAAGTTTCCGCTACTTCAGAAAAAGCGTAGTGTAGTGTGCTAAATTGGGGTTTCGACAACTGGCTCCACTTCAAATCGTAAACTCCGTATGAAATTATACACAAAAGTACTTCTAGGACTGTGTGGAGGGTTGGGACCTAAAGCAGAATGCGTGAGGGATAAATAAATAAACCCAGCTTCAGCAGACGTGCTTTGGGCTTGATCTGTGGCGTCGACTTCACCCTCGCCAGTACCACCTTCAAGCAAACACATCTTACGGATATCTCGCAATACGTCTCCTCTTTCGTTCTCATCACCACCGTGTGCACAAGGCCTTCTATTTCTGTACGGCAGTCTTTGATCAATCCAATCGGTCATTCGTCTTTAAGTAAGTGGCTGCCCACGAGGATGATGATGTCGCCACTTCTGAACAATATTCCTTTGGAGATCCGCTTTTGCCAAAGCTGCAGGTTTAGTAGGTACTCACTCGTCTGACGTTTCCAGAGAGCCTGTGCCAAATGGTTCACTTGTTTCCATCCTCTGATGTAAACCCCACTTACTGTTTTCGGCGTGAATGTTCCTACTTTTGACCGAAGTTTTAACAGGTCGTTGAGGGTGGGTGCTGGTTCGCCTTCCGGGTCTGGGACTGTCGGTACCAGGGGTCTGTTGTCCAGTATACGTCCTACTTCTGTTAGTAAAGCAGTCAAAGTTTCGTCATCGAGGTTTTGCTGTGAGGTCAGGGCCTGGGGTGTTTTCCAAGTCGATCGTATCAGCCTTTCCCAAACGCCACCTCGAAGACTGGTATAGGGTGTGTTGGAGAGCCATTCTATTCCCTTTGCTACTGTCTTGTTTCGTATTTTGGCGTGGTCCAGGGGGTTTATCCATTTCTTCAACTCCCCATGAACTCCAACGAAGTTCGAGCCATTGCCTGAAAATAAGTTCTTGGGGACTTCCCGCCTCGGGAAGAACCTTTGAAGGGCCATTAGAAATGAATCCGTGGTCATAATACGCACTGCTTCCAGATGGACTGCTCTCGACTGTAAACATGTTATCAGGAAGCCCTTCCTCTTTTGTGTTATCCTCTGCTATTGTACAAGTTACGGGCCGAAGCAGTCGACACCAATTTCCACGAACGGGCACCATCCTGGCTGAACTCTCACGGCTGGAAGGAGGGCCATCATTTGTTGGCCTTCTACCGCATTCCGGCGAAGAAGAATGATGGAGTTGCCCGTGACTCACTTGACAGTCGCTGGTCCCTTTGGCGCCGAAAACCTTTGAAGAATATTGTTCAATAAGTGGTTCACACTTGGGTGTCCCTCGTCTCGGTGTACATGGCCAAAAGGCATCTTGTTACGTGGTGGTCACCAGGTAGTATTATGGAGTATTTTGTTTCGTACTCTATATTTGAACAAGCCAGCCACTCTCCGACTCTCAATAGTCCGTTGGCTCACATAAGATTCAGTCTTTGGATACTGCTGTACAACAGCCCGCCTCCTCTGGTGTTATCATTTATCCTGGCTAGCTCACGGGTCTCGAACTGGAGGGCTTCTAATAATAATAATAATAATACTGGTATACTTCTCGGCCATGGTCGAGATGCACGCTGTAGCACATGATCATGGTGTAACACGTTACTCAACAAGATGGAATATTCACAAATTCAGAATATGAAAGTCATCAGAGATGGAAAAACAAAGCAAGCAACAGTTTGAATGGATCATTCTGATAATTTTTTCGCGTGGCACTTTTGAACCGGTTTCGATTCCGGCCTGGGCACTGGTTCGCGGTGGAGATATCGAAAAATCATTAACGCAGTGCTAAGGACGCATTATGAACGAGAATGATGCAAGCCAAGGAAACCGGAGGCCCACCGAGGTTATGCAGATGGAGTAAATTTTTGAGCAAGAGGAAAAAGGGGGGAAAATTGTAAAGAAGTATGTTCGGGAAAATCAACGCATGCGAAGAGGATAGCGATCATGAAGACAATGCAAACCCTGAATGACGGATTTACCGGAGTTCAATAAACGGAATGAGTTTTGAAGCAGGGGGCATGAGACCAATTTTGTTAGAGTGAACACTGGTGGATATAAGAGAAACAGCAGACCATAAAAAGGTGAGTTTAGATTCAGGATCAGTAACATGTACCATTCTGAAATAAGAAAGCGCAACTGGAGGGTCTTCGAGAAGTGGAGAGTCAATTTCCAGCCGGCTACGGGTCGTAGGAAAGATAAACAGTGGTAACGGATGATAAAGTGGGAAATCTCCGCATGGACTTGAGTTATTATGCTATTTCACTGACAAATATATATGTATGTGTTGACACATTTGCCTTCAGTGTTATTCAGCGTCGTTTCTGGTTACGTACGGCATCGAGTGCGTAAGGTTCGTCTTGCAGGACAATGTATGTGTCGGTCGATCAGTCGAGTGTGGCTGTATAGTAGCGGCATGCGCGTGAACTGGAACTCGTGTTGGTTGCGTTTGAAAACGTTGAACGATCTGATAAGCAATTAGGAGTATTTCCTGTTGTATGGTTTGATTTCGGTCCCAATTGCTATGGTAGGTTCCACTTGAGTCTCTGTCCGTACGAGTCAAAGTGGCATCCTTGGTTAGCCAGTTTTGCGGCTGAGATAGTGGGAGACAGCGAACCTGAAATAAAGGGGTATTGCAGTCTGGACGTGTTTCCAGCTGTGGGTTATGATAATGTAATAATGAATAATAATGGTTTATTTCGGAGACGTCCGAGGCCTGCCAAGTGCATAGTCAGCTGTTTACAAGTGATGGAAAAAACAGACAAAACCCTTGAAAATGTGGAAATTAACATGACAGGAGTTGAAAAAGGGCTAAGAATGAGGGGGGGGGGTTACGTGGGAAAGGAGAGCAGATAGAAAGCAGCAGTCAGGGTGTGCCCCTGCTGCGGATCGACGGTTAATGGAGGCATATAAAAACAAGTAAAGGACGAGGCATAAGAGTGACAGAAACTACGGGGTTGGATGGAAGCAAAGTGGTTAAAATTAGTGGCATTTCCATTTGTTCGGTTCATTGAGGAAATGGCCATAGGTAGTCTAACGTTGAGAACTCAGCCAGATAGATAAAACTGTCTATCGTTGATTGTGTCCTTAATTGAAGAGAGCAGGGTCGGAGGAGGGTTTGGTCTTAGAAGTCGAGGCCCCTCTCGTAAACTATTTCTTCTGCCAAGCATATATTAGATAACTGTAGTGCACGGGTGACGCTGAGATATGGGATGAGTGCCGACAGAAATTGGGACTTGGTTTGTGAAGCTCGAAGGGTGATGGGCAACTTGTTCCAGACTTTAGAGTAGACAAGAAGGAAGAAACGTGACCGTATGGCCGACTTAGCTATACTAGAAGGGACAGTAAAAGGCCTGTGCCGAAGTGAGTAGGGGGTTTCACGGGAGAAGCTTACTGGGTCAAAGGAAAAAGACCGGCTATGGAGCAGGTTATACAAAAAGACTAGGTTTAGTCTTAAGCGGCGGAGCCAGAGTGGGTCAAGATCCAGATTTTGGCATCGTTCTCTATGGCTTACAGACGTGGACCAACCAAGTAGTTGTTTGGTGAAACGCCTTTGTATGCTTTCAATCGCAACTCTGTCAAATTTCGTCATGTTAGAAAATATTATTGTGCAGTATTCGAGCAAAGGCCTGATGTGTGATTTGTAGATGCTGATGATGCTGTCCCGGAGACGAAAGGACCGGAAGAGAAGGGCCACACTTCTTCTAGCCTTGGCCGCTTGGATGGCAGCGTGCTCAGAAAAGTTGAGGGAGCAGGAATAGTTGAGGCCCAAATCGCGGACAGTAGGTCAAATGGCTATTGGGGACCCACCAAGAGTTAAGGATCCAGGGGGCAATTGGAACTTGTAGGTTAGGACCTCGCACTTATCAGTAGAAAAGCTCATCCTCCAGGTGTGGCACCAGTGGTCAAGTGCTGCGAGGTCAGCGGAAATGTTGCAAAGAGTATGGGTAGCATCATTGGAATTGTAAGAGTAAACTATTTTTATATCGTCTGCAAACAATAATGGCGTGCCATGGTGTACTAGATCCAATGCGTCGTTAATGTACATCAGAAATAGGAGAGGACCCAGTACGCTTCCCTGTATAACGCCACTTGTAACAGGTTTCGGTTTAGAAGTATGTCCGTTGGCGAGGACCACTTGCGAACGATGAGCAAGATAAGATTTCAGCCAAGAAAGCAGCGGGTCACCAATGCCAAATGAACGCAATTTGGAGATAAGATGCAGGTGTGGAACACAGTCGAAAGCCTTCGACAGATCTAGGTAGACAACTACTAATGCCTGCCCGCTATCAACAGCCTTAGTGACTAGGTTGAGGAAATCAAACTGACATGTGGTGCATGATCGCGATTTGAGGAACCCGTGCTGCCTATCGCTAAGAAGGTTTGAAGCGAGAAGATGGGTGGTAATGCCATCTTTGACAATCGTTTCCATTATTCTGGAAATGATAGGGGTATGGTTGATGGGGCGGTAATTAGCAAGTTCGTGAACAGGTCCATTTTTATGTCGTGGGATGATGACTGAACGCTTCCAGTTCGACGGTACCAAACTAAATTTCAGTGACAAGGTGAATAGGTTCAGTAGTAAAAGTGGAAGGTCCGATCCACCGTTAATGATTGCAGCTGGGGGCAATCCGTCTGGTCCAGGACGCGCAGATGCTTTATAACGTGAGATGAGCCTGGAAATAACGTTTACTTCAAAGGTTAGGGTAGATAAGGAAGAGCTGGTAATAGCCAGAGGATTTGGGGGTGCTGTGTCTGAGGCCAGGGCCATGGAATTGGCGAAGTAATGGTTGAAGGCCTCAGCGATATCAGAAGGGGAGGTGGCCGAAGTTTTATTCGGTAACACGACATATTGGATCATAGTATCCGTTGTCGAATTCCTAGATTTGTGTGGGAGTGAGAGTTTCAGTGCTTTGTTGGGATGCCTAAGGGCTTTGGATTCTTCGTTGCGGAGCTGTTTTTCCTTTAGGTCCCGGATAATATCAGTAAGACGCGTTAGCCTTATGAAAAGAGAGAAGCCGTGGTTTTGGAGGTAAAGTCTTTGCATCTTAAGGTACTTTTGTTGGAGGGATGCAAGCTTGGACTTCCTAAGGGAGGAGTTTTGGGATATTGGGCTAAGTTTCTGGAGGCAGTTTCCCATGTTAAAGTAAAAGTGATCAGCCGCTTGTTGGGGGTCAGCCGTTAGAAAAAACTGCTCCAATCTTGATTATGGATGAGATTGGGCAGAGGGTTCCAATTTAAACGGACGGGATTGTTGACTGGGGTCAGATAGTCTGGTGGATAAGGATTGAAGGAAAGGTTACCGGCCACTATCTTATGGTCGCTACCCGGAAATTTATTCAGAACGGAAACCGAAAAGTGGGAAACGCTGTGGGTGAATATAAGATCTAGTATGTTGGCGTTTCTAGTAGGGGTTTTAACGTGTTGCACCCAACTCCCAATGTGAGTATGGGACACAAAGTCTATTAGGTTGGGAGGTGCCGTGAGGTTTCTCCAGGATATTTTAGGCCAGTTAAAATCACCGGCCATGATTTTCGCTGCCGAAGGTAGCAGTGAAAGGTAATCAAAGGCTTCAATTAAAGAAGTTAAGTCTGCAATAGTAGATGAGGGCGGGCGATAGATACAGCCAATGCGCATGACTACAGTTGAGAACCGAATTGTGAGCCATAGAGAATCCGGAATTGAGTCGAGTGCGGCATGTCTGATGGGGACTACTGAAAGGGCGTGCTGTACGTACACAAGGCACACACCTCCGCGTCTGTCGATCCTATTTACCCTAAAAACCTTGTACCCTTCAAGCATAATTTCGCTTGTGCTGGTGTGTTCGGTGAGCCAGGTTTCAGTAATAAAGATGATGTCAGGACTGGAGGTTATGACATAATTTTTTAAGTGATGAAGCTTATTTAAGATGGATCGGGAGTTAAATAAGATGAATGACAACCCACTCATGTGGAAGTGAGTGTCAGGGTTAGGTAACGTATGGGAGTTGTTGGTCGAAGGAAGTGCACGGTGAGGGGCGTGAGTTGGAACTATTACCGAAGAGGAGGAAAAGTGAGCGTTGGATGCCTCCGCGATGGCTTCGGAAGCACCAGCCGCCGACGAACCGGAAGTAATTAATTTAGGGTTATTACGGGGTGAAAGAGAAGACCTTAGACGAAGTAGTCCTGCCACTTGTCCTGATTCGTTGGGATCGTTCAATGCCCCAGTGCAGTGATAGAATACGTGGTTATGGAAGGTATTGGCTTGCCCACGTGACAACCTTGGTATTGGTTGTTGTGTGGGAAGAGTAGGCCTCAGAGGGTAGGGACTAAAAGAGTTTGGGGTGGCTTCGCCGCCCATCGATGCGACTTGCCCGGGTGAGGTAGGATAGGAATCGGCGGTTGGTAGTGGGGTTATATGGGGGTCATTAACGAAGGAGGTATTGGTAATACGCAGTGTTGGGTAGTTGGCCTTCGGTGTTCGGTGTGCTGCCGGAGGTATGAACGACTGGTAAGGTGTCGGTATTGAAAAGTGGTTCGTCAGGGCTAGAAGAGACGAAAGATTGTGGGATTGTATACCACAGGGTGGGGAAAATTTACTCGGAGGGGGTTTGTGGATGTATCCTGCGCGTAAAACGCCTGTGGTGGAGCAAAACGAAAATTTTGGTATGGTAAAGGAGCTAGCGGGATAAACGGTGGCGGCACGGAAAAGTTAGGAAATGAAGAGCTAGGCAGATGCAGCTTTGAATAATAGCTGTGAAGTGCTTTGCGAGCATCGTCCGTATAAATGCGCGTAGAGCGGGGATTTCGCTGGTAGGAATTACGGTTTGAGAAACAATCTATTTTGGGAACAGAAACTGTAGGTCCCGGCATTAGTGACATCTCACAAGGGTGTCTGTTCGTTTCTAATCTTTGCATGACATTAGGGGTGCAGCCTGGTGATATAAGGCGGTCGTTGCCTAATGAACTAAATGTTGAGGCCTTCAGTAGGGATGGAGTGTGGGTTGCCGAATTCTGGATTTGCGGCCATGTGTTACCGTTGCTATCGACACTCTCCATTGGGGGCTAAGTGTAGATCGTTACCAACTTTCGGCCCATTGGTGATAAGTTAGATTGCAACGGTGAGGTTGTGTCTTTAGGTACGCTACTTCTTGGCAGCTTGCTTACGGGTGCATGCCCTGAATTCTGACAGGTTTGATTCGAACGAAAATGACCTGGAAATGGTATGGTGCGGTCGCGCGGATGGGTTTTAGTCGTGGCTATGTGGTGTTGACAAGAACGACCATACTTTGATTTATGTGTCGCCCTGGGAGAGTGATGCAAAGTTGTTAGGTCAGGGAGGCTACGCGAGTTAGGTAGCTGCTTCTGATGCACAGAGCTAAGCTGTCTGGCAGGACTTGGTGGATTCGAGTCCCAGGCATCTGCGACACTATTGACGAGCCTAGGGCGCTTGGAGACTGGTGGATTTGGAGAAGGCCCAGGCGTTGCGTCAAGGTCTACATCAGACAGTCGTTGGCTGGTAGACGCTGGTTTCATAGAGTAGGTTAGGGGAATGGCGGGGTTAGGTGTCTTTTGGGCAGATTCCTGCCTTGGATGTTTGCGGGAGTTCGACTTTCTCAGCACTTCTCCTTGTAGTGGCGTTTTGTCAGGTGCTATTCGAATGTTCATGTATGGCGAATTAATAGCAATAATTGTTTATGAATGAACTCACTGGCCGTCAGTGAGTCCGGAAATTGGAAAAGTAGAGGGCATTGATGTCGTTGTGTTTGTTTGCGTAGTCTGCTGCAACGGCATCTAGTTGTGGTTGGCGTATAACGTCGAGTTCGGCTTGGTTCAGCTCGCCCGGCAGTGTCTTCCCCACATTTAATGCGTTCTGTGGTCGTATGCCTTTCAAAATCATTAAGGGTATTTGGCATCCCGTCCACCAGATTACGGCTCACAGCATGTTTATCCAGTCGGGGAAGTGGCACAGTTTTTCTGTTAGGCTTACGCTTCCCGTGGAGTTTGAAATCAGTATCGGTCTTTTCATTTCGATATCGTTATCACCAGGCTTGGGCATTAGTAGCTTCGGTTGCATTTCTTTGGATGCAGTTAGGAAGTACAGTCCCGTGGTCCACATTCACAGCCTTTCTAGTGTTTGTGGGCCCTTTGAGCAGAAGTCGGCCGGGTTACTGGCGGACTGTACATAGTGCCACGGATCGGTCTTCGTCTACTCATGAACCATAGTGAGTTTGTTGGCCACGAATGTGTGAGAGGGAGTTCTGATGTTGTTTATAAAGAGTAGTACCTTGGCTGATTCCGTCCAAAAGTTTGGTTCCCAGTTTATCCGATCAAAGCATCTTCTGATCAGTGTCGCGGCTTTCACGGACAGTACTGCTGCAGTCAGTTTCAGCCTCGCGGTGGAGGCAATCTTAAGTGGAGCCACTCTCGCCTTTGAAAATACTATCTGGCTGTGCCGCCCACCGCTTTCGTCTACTCAGCAGCCGTAATCCGCTATCCCGTACCCTTATTCTGATGCATCTGAAAACGAGTGGATTTGGGCATCGTTCGTACACCTGATTCCTGTCAAGCATCTTGGTATCTTGAACTCACCAAGTTTATTCAGGCTGTGCAACCAGTCGCGTCACGGCTTTTCATCGCCTTCCTAGAGAGGTTCATCCCATCCCAGCCCTCTCTGGCGCAGCGGTTGCAGTGAGCACTTTCACGGTAACGGCTATGGCGGAGCGAAACCTAGAGGAACATGGAGGCTTGAGACTGATGACAGGATCCCTCTCCGTGTGGCTTGTTGTTTGGGTAGGTCCAGAGTGAATACAAACACACAATTTTCGGGCTTCCACTGAACCCCAAGCGTTTACTCCATTTGCTAAGGGAATCCCAAAAGCTCTCTCACACACTCCATTTTCTCGAACTTCGGGAAAACACGGAGTGCTTCCTGGCTGTTTTTAGTACATTTAGTGAGGTTGAATCCTCCTGCTTCTACAGCGGCGGTCAGCCTGGTCATATATAGAAAAGCAGTATCTGAGTCGTCAAAGGAACACAGAAAATAGTGCACGTAAAAATGGTCCACCGTCCTTCCTAACAGACTGCTGGTGCCGCGAAAACGCTTGAGGGTTTCCCGGGAGACAAAACTGGCACGGAAGGGGAATGATACCGTCTCAAGGGGATGTACGGTCAGCCTGTGCTCGTCTGATGCACGATTTGCTTCGTTTTCAGGCCACCAGGGAAGACGAAAGGCATTTCTATCTTCAGCGGGCATCTTCATTTGTAGAAACACCTCACGGATGTCCGTAGAGACTGCCACTTTTCCCAGCCGAAAACGACACAAAACATCGCCTGGTGATGTTATCCCGTCTGGGCCCTGTAGAATTTGGTCGATGAGTGACACACCCTGACATTTCGCGGCACAGTTGAAAACCACCCTGACCTTCCCCGGTTTCTTTGGGTTCACGACCGGGTGATGAGATAGGTACCACCCCGAATTTGCGCTGCTTACCGCTGTATCCACTCTTTCTACATAACCCAGGCCTAATTTATGTTGCATGGCTTGCTTGTGTTCTATCCTTAATTGTGATTCTAGAATTAGCCTGGTTTTGAGGATGCATAATGTTTTAGAGCCATTTCTCTGCTGTTTGGCAAAGGTTTCATGTTGGGTCTCCACGGGACAGGAACCTCGGGACGATCTATTGCATACATGGCGTTCTTGGCTACCATTTTCAAAGCCAATTTATCTTCTCGTGATGGGTCATCTCTATCAAAAGCGACGTCGGCATAGTCGGTTTTTTGCAGCTGTTGGAATACCTGTTCAGTGCTCGCCGTCACCACCAAAGTGCAGATGATTTGGATTTGTTTGCAGCGTTTTTCAATCTGTACTACCATATAAAGTCCAACAAAATATAGTGCGTGCTGCATAAGGGGCCTAGCGGCTTCCTATTCTTTGATCCAGGACCCAGTATGTTTCCGGTATATCACAACCAATCAGCGGCTCAACTTCGTTTTTCTGCCACTCCTCGATCGTAACTCCGTGGGGATGCGGCCACTGAGTCAGAATCGATTGCACTGACTGAGGTGCTCTCATCGGCAGATACTTTATGGCGAATGCTTCTAGAGTCCCTGCCCTATTGTTGTTGACCAAGGAAACGAGTTGTAGATGCAGTCTGGTCCATTGGATGATCTGGGTGCCGCTCACTGTGCTCACCGATAAAGAAGATTGGTTCCCTCTGATCCCACACCTCTCTGCGGATTGCTTCCCCACCAGAGTAGTATCGAAGTCACTGTCTACGAGCGCCAACACTCTCATCACCCCAACTAGGGTTTCTAAGCCGACGGCCATTACTTTTAGGCGAATGGGTCTGGTAATAGGGCGAGACACTGAGCACACCACACATGGCTTCGAGATTTTTTCGGATCTCAATTTCTTGGGTATGTACAGCACGTAATGGTGTTGCCCGTGGCATCCATCCTGGCCACCACTCGCTTTCATTCTGCACACCGCTGCTCGATGTGAATCTTTGAGACAAACAAAGCACGCACCCAGTCTCTTAGCCATTTCCCATCTTTTGTCGACGTCTACTTTGCGGAGGCGGGGGATTCCACTAGGCTATGAAGCGCCCCACAAACCTTACATATGGACAAATTTTCAGCTTCTCGGGATAGCGCGGGTATGTTTGCCCACGGTTAGCCTCTATTAGGGTCCCTGATCCAGCTTCGTGTCGTCGCTGTAGCTTGCTCGTCTCACGCACAAGTTGACCGAAACGGCTGCTTGCTATCCAGGCATGACGGCCTATAAACTGCATCAGGCAATGAAACGTAGTTTCTCTCCCAGATCTGCTGATCCCCTCGGTTTCCTCGGCCCATCTACTATGTAGTTCTGTGGGTAAACTGCGCACTGTGGTCCCCAATGTGTGACGTGCTTTCGGGCCCGGCCGGCAATCTAGTCGATTCGGGGCGGTGCTGAAGTTCCTCTTTTTTATCACCAGACTGACTAGAGAAACTCCCTCGCCTCTGGAACGTCTTGCTTCTGATAGCACGCCATGGATCAACTTCCGAGCTACCTTAAATGGTTGCCCAAACAGGTCCTTCAAGATTTCACGTGCTCAGGTTTAACCTTTTTCGGAATCCAACATTGAGCACCCGTGAATCGCTTCCCTGGCCCTTCCATGACAGTAACGTGGCAGATACAAGAATCTCTGCCGTGGATCAGATACTCCCCTTTCTACAAAGCTCTCGTATTGTTTAATAAATTTGCAGTACTGTTCCGCGCTCCCTTCGAATGGGAAAACTCCACTCTCGGTAAGTCGTTTGTGTGTTCAACTGGCACAACTCGGCTTCAATCGTTCCATGGAATTGCTAGGTTGAATGGTCGCACTCTCCGTGGTCTCCTAGACCATCTCTCCCCCCCCATCTTCGAATTTGCTCTTTCCTAGCTGACTCAGCTCCTTCCCTAGCCTACCTTAGCTGGTTTTCTAATTTTACTATTCTCAATCTGTAAGTATCGTAACGTTTAAGTTCTATATCATTCGCCGAAATACAGAAAGCTGCACTGACAACACTAGCAGACCTAGCAATTTCTAAGGGCTCCGTACCCCCCCCCCCCAAAAAAATAACCCAGGGACTTGCCGGGTTACCACCTGTCCAGCTTCGGTTTGCTTTGGTCCTCTCCTTGGCATTTCTGATTTACTTCCCCTTGAACATTCCAAGTTGAGTACTGTAACGGTTATTCCGATCGTGAGTAACGCGCAGCCCAATTAACGAATCCCAAAATCAGAACAAGATTGATTCGCTGACTCTACGGTACTGGATTACCAAATTATGCGCATATAAATATGCGCAAACATCAACTGTACGGCCACAACGTCTAACAACGAGAACCAGAGTTCAACAAAAGATCAATGTCAGGTACCACCTTTACGGCGGCCCCAGCTCAAGTCAAAAATCTTCCACGGCACATGAGCAAAACATAAGCAAATGTTCCATTGTAGCGGCTGACGTATGCCGTACTTGTTTGAGGGTCAGTAAGATAAAGATCATAGTATCAACAATACCAATATGTGATAGCGATTGGGGGGACCTCCCCATGTGTATATTACACTGATTCCCCGTCATACTTGGTCACTGCTCAATCAAGTATCGCGAAGTTCTGGTTTACACTCCTACCCGTTTCCTGAAACACTCGTTGAACGAGCTCTTTTCTCTGTGGGACTTGTAGAAGCGCATCTCCGAAAGATCCCGATGGTGCTTCCTATAACTCCAAGTCTATTTCTGGGGAGTTGAAGTCCCCCATGACAAGAGCTTCTTCATCCTTGCTGACCTTGCCATTTACCACCAGCAGTTCAGTATCCACCTCTCTGGTAGGGGATGGGCCCCGGTAAACACACAAGAGAGTCACAGGGCCTCACTGCATTTTAATTATACATTAATTACACAGCACATATGGTTATCTCATTTCTATCTCCTCTTGCTGGCACAATCCCTTGGCACCCAGTAGCCTGCCATCTTCTCTATCCTTCCTGAGCTGCACGAAGCCTTCCACGCAAGCGGGAGTGACGAAATCCTGCGGCGTCAGCCACATCTCGGTGAAGGCAACGATCTGCGTATCGCCCAGTGTGGCTGCTAATTCATCCCACTTGTTGTGAATGCTGCAGGCATTTGTGATTATGATCTGCAAGCACCCGGGAGCTGGCAGTCTTTTCTTCTTAAGGCGTTTACGGGATTAGTGGCCGGGCCAATCGAGCCTCCGGAATTCTTTCAGCGGTATGCGTAAAGATCTGCACTCACTACTGCAACTTTGTCAACTCCTTCCATTATGGTTGCACGAATGGATTTGTTCCTTCAGTTGGCTGAAAAAAGAAGTAGAAGATGTGCTCTTCCCACCATCCGAGTGACAGACAACCGTGAATTTAGAGTTCCACCACTTTCGATGCCTCAGAATCGCAGGCATGGACACAGGATACTGAAAAGCCTGGGGTGAACCACACTTTCTCCATACTCCTCAGCATTCTACTTCTGTGGATAGCTCGTCCTACGTAGCCTGTAGCATCTCTGATGAATGCCCTACACATGGTGAGCTAAATATTCCCTCCGTCGGTCTAGTCCACACTCCCACTGCTCTGTTGCTGAAGAAGTTCGCTAGCTCATTTAGCCTAGATCGTGGCTTCCACAATTTCGCTCTATTTCCTCTGGTTCTATGATCAGTGGCCTGTTCAAATTATTCCCCTGCTCTTATGCCCGATACACACTTCAGGATTTTAAACGCTTCATTGAGGTCTCCCCTAAATCTTCTTTCTCCAAGAGAAAAGCGTCCTTAATCCCGCTTTTTTGTTCAAATGATTCCCCCTGTTGTCCTTCAGCTATTCCAGTGGCTAATCGCTGGACCTTTTCCAGGCAGCCTCTATCCTTTGTCAAATAACGTGCCCAAGCCTGCACACAATGTTCCAAAAATGTCCCCACTGCTGCCTCGTACATAGGTATGAACAATTCCACCGACCTGCAGGAGTGCTGAGCGCAGCCCAAAGATTTCACCTCTTGCCTTGTGAGCGGCCAGCTTGCGTTAGTTAGCACATTTGAAGTCCGCAGTCATTTGGATACCCAGGTCACTTGTTGACTGAATCGCCGCAATTGTGAATGGCCCACTTTCCCCCATGACGGTTACTCCCACTGGAGCTCTGGTTAGCAGATTACTCCTGTTTTCTTTCAAGTGCGTATCCCACATGTTTGCCCAGCTAACTACCTGCGTCAGGCTCCATGCTAGTTCACCACAATCTCACCATTCCACAAATATACATCGTCTGCAAAAATGAAACACCGTAGTGACAATCCCTTCAATAAATCTTTTTTGTAGAGAAGAAAAAGTAATTCACCTAAAACTGGCTTTTGAGCTATTCCACTGGTTGTCTCTGCTGCTTTTGGCCTGCGGATTCCCACTCTGACAGAAAACGTCCTGCTTGTTGGGAAGGCTGATTCCCAATTGTGCATTTGCCCTAATATCACAAACGCCTTCAGTTTGCCCATCAATAAACGATGGTTGACTGAATCAAAGGCCTTTGCTGAGGACTACCTAGCGAACGTCGTCCATATTGCCCTCATCGGTCTGGTTTGTGACTTTGTCTAAGAATACTATAACTTTCGAGGGGCAGGATTTGCCTTTCAAAAACCCGCGTTCTGCTTTACATAGCAACTTGTGGCCCAGTAGGTGTTTACATACGTGCTCCCTTACTGGTCGCTCTAAACACTTGCAGAGAAAGCACGTGGGGCTTGCAGGATGGTAATTTTCTTCATCTGGCCGTGACTCTCCCTTGCGGACAGCGACAACTGTAGCTAAATTCCAGTCCAACGGTAGCACCCCTTGGTTAAGCGTGGCACAGTATAGACAACAGAGAAATCCACTGATCGTGGCAGCCAACGGCTGCATGATAGCTGGGTGTATACCATTAGACCCCGCCGACTTGTGTATCTTAGGTCCTTCCAATAATTTCCCAATCTCCCTTTTCACAGATAGCGGGTTGGGAAGGATTGGAGCAAACTCTCGTTTCGGTCGACGTTTGTAGTCCCCCATCTCATGTATTTACACCCACGAAGTACAGGCCTGAGGCTTCTGCTTTGCTTTGATCACCGTTACATATTTCACCTCCGTATTTTAAGGCCAGAGGTCCCACTCCATTTCTAAGCAAGGCTTTTGAATGAACATACCCGTAGTCTCTTTTCGGGCTTTGCTTAACTGCTCCGGTCAATGCCAGTTCAAAAGTCCTCTTTGCCCCCCGTTGGAATTTTACTTCTGAGTTTCTATCCTCTTTGTACCGTAACCGGGCTCTTTCGATATCTGTGGCCTTGAAGATCTGCCAGCTTTCGTCCCTCTTTTTGCGTGATCGTCGAACCGCCGGCGTCCGCTAAGCTGGCTTACCTTTGTTTCAGCACTCCCTCAGCGGGGCAAAGCTACCCTGTAGCCCCAGAAGGTTCTCTTTGTTCCTCTGCACACATTTTCTCCGCCCCAGATCCCTCACCTTCCAACCATCAGTCTAGTTCAGCAGCCCTGGTTCTTATTTCCACCTTGTTTGTCTGCCCAAAATGTATACATAATTTTCCTAAGGCTTCCGCATGCCTGAGACAAAGGTAAAATTCGATGAGGACGTGATCACTTTCACCTAGGGGCATCAGCAAATCTGACCAGTCCATGTCATTTTCATGCTTTGTGATCACTAAGTCAGGCAGCGGAGGCTGCTGTCCAGATCTGTACCTTGTGTTTCCTGTAATGCGCTGAAACAGAGCTCTTCTGTGCATCCAGTCGACAAAGTCTTCTTCTTCTTCACCCGAAATACCGCCACCTGTTGTCCAATCTACTGCAGGCATGTTAAAGCCTTCTACTGTTATAAGCCCGCTCGCTGACGCCTACAGCCGCTGTAGGGCACCGATCAACCTCTTATTCTCGTCCAACGTTGAACCTGTGCCCATGTATACGCACGCAACAGCTGTATTTCTAGTGCGAAATCTTGCGAAGATAGTACACATTTGAGTGCTTGCTGTGCACAAACTCACCTCCGATTCCATATGCACTAGTCCTTCTCTGACCATTAGAGCTATTTCACCACCGGCTGTGTCGTTTCTCCTGTCTTGTCGATAAACGAGATCAGATTAGATCAGGTCAAATCACAGGACTCGTGGCTTTGGCCAGTGTGTGTCTCGTCTCTTGTACTCCAGGGCAGCAATGTTTCCAAGGTGCCTCGGCCGCCATTTAGTTCAGTTCAGTTCAGTTCGGCTTGCACAGGACAGATACCGGCCACGGTTAGTCGAGCGTCCAGAATTCCTTCAGTGGCGTGCACTCTACGTAGGCACCTTCTTCTGCGCCATTTACTTCGTCGATTCTCAGCCAAAAAATGGAAACTCGAAACCTCGCAGCAAATCAACTGAGAGAGTCACTACTCATTGTGGGCTTTCACTGAGTCATCATGTATCGGATGGGAACGCCCAATAATTATATACTTCACATACCGCTGTCTAGTAATATGCTCGAAACTCACTGTCAGAAATGACCTCATTCCACCAAAGATGAAGGGCTCCCTTGAATGCCTGGGCGGTCCCCAGTTCTATTGCTCCTTCTGGAAGCTTATTCCGGTGGCTAACCGCCCAACTGCCAAAGAACGAAGATTTACTTATCAGCCCAGATCGAACTTTTGCAAGCTTCTTCCCATGACCCTTTGTTTTGGGGTCTGCTCCTGTGTTGAACGAACTCTCCGGTCTAAGCCCAGAAACCCTTTTATTACCTTAAATGTCTCCATAAGATCCCCTCGTAATCTTCTCCTTTCCATGGAGAAAATTCTGAGGTCCTGGGCTCTTTGCCCAAATTCTTGCCTCTCTGCAACTCAACCACGCGAGCTGCAGGAGGCTGTACATTCGCCAAACAGGTGGCCTTCTTTTTTATAGAGGAGCGATCATGCTAGAACAGTTTTTAAACGGGGTCTAGCTATAGAGACGTGCACACTGACGTGAAAACCCCTGGTTGTCTTCACGAAAACTTTTATCTCAGTTTGGAAGGGCAACTATGTCTCTGCTCAGCAGCCCTGTGCCGTGAGCCCTCTTTTATTTCACATTATCCGCAAAAAGAGGCTTGGTGACCGTCGAGCTGAGGCCAAATAATTTACACACAGAAGAAACAGTGGCGGGCCTAGAACGTAACCCTGGGGTACTCCACTGGTGACTTCTAATTTAGAGTTCTTGTCACTTACCCTAAAGTAAAGCTTTCTACTGGTAAGGAAGTCACTCAGGTTTTCCTTGATATGCCCATTCGTGCCAAATGACCTAAACCTGATTGGTGAAGGCCGATGGTTCACAAAGGCAAATGACCTGCTAAGGTCAAGATAACATACTTCGGCCTGGTTACCTTCAACCAATCTTCGAGTGACTTCGTCCAGGAATCTCGAGGGATTGATTGAAAGCCATTTGTTTTTAGAAACCCATGCTGTGCTGGGTACAGCATTGAGCTCTCTTGTAGTTGCTTGCAGACATGCACCCGGATGATCTTCTTTAGCACTATGCGTAGTACGCCGGTTAGGCTTACCGGCCCACAGTTACCCACAGTCAACTTAGGTCCACTTTTACGTACTGCCACCAGAGCCGCAATTTTCCAGTCCCGAGGAAGCTTGCGTTGGCCCGAAGTGGACATGTACAGCTTACGTGCAGATGGAGCTGTGATAACCTTAACGGCTTGATGGTTGGTGCTTCGAAGCCATATGGACCGGATGACTTATGAAAGTTGAACTCCCGTAGATACTTGGGAGCGATTCGACCTTGAAGGAAGTGAGAGTGGCTCCTATACGCCGAATACAGAAACTCGGCCGTCGAGATACAAAGAAGCTCAAAAGAATTTTTAAGTTAGCTTTGGCAAACGCAGCCAAAGGAAACTCCAAAAGACGGTTTGGATGTGCTCAATGAAAGCGGTGCCCCAGAAAAGAGATTGAAACGCAAATGTTGGGCGATACGAGAGAAGTTTTCGAAGATCGCGGTAAAGATGGGGTGCCCAGTAGATGCTTTGAAAGTGTGCAGTGAAGGGATGACTCCATCTCGAACACCAGAAAACCCGTGGGAAGCTCCCGAGAAGCCGCATACGGCCACGGCAACGATAAAGGTACTGGATGGGTTTGACGTAAGCAGGTCGGCGGGGCAAGGCGACATATACCCAGCAGCTACAAACCACTGGCTACTGAAGTAAATGGACATGTCTGCTGGCGGTTTTAAACAGCCTTTATGTAAGGCACACAGTCAATCGACTAGAAGGCAGCAGCAGTAATGTCCACTTAAAGAGGCTGTCAGTGACGGCAGGAACAAAACTGGAGGCCCGTAAGCTCGAGTAATGTACTTTGCAAATGCCCAGAAAAGCTGTTTAGAAAAGACGCCCCCAGGCATTTGGTAAAACACAAGCTGCTAAGTGAAAAGCAGTGTGGGTTTTCAAAGGGCAGATCATATCCCTAGAAACTTCGTGGGTTCGTGGACGAAGTCACAGCCCAAAGTAAATTAGGGGAGAAAGTGGAAGTTTTATACCTGGGCTTCCGCAAGGATTTGAATCAGTGAATCACAAACTACCGCCGGGTGAGCTTAGGAATCACGGGACAGGAGGACAGCCGCATAGTTGGATAGCCGACTTCCTGACCGACGGGATATTTTTTGTTGGGTTCGATGATGCTAACCCTGAAAATGTTTGTGATAAGCGGTGTCCTTCAGGGATCAGTTCTGTGACCATTTCTATTTCCCCTTTATTCGATGACTTGGATGAGGCACTGAGGCTCCGTGTTTCATATCTGCTGATGGGGTGAGGCTGTCGGACCAAGTCGGCGGGAGTTACCAGCTAGCAGTATCCAGGAGGTACTCAAGTGGGCAAACACGGGATAATTCGTTTATTGGCAGTAAAAGTCACCTACCTACTAGAAATTAAGTGGGTGTAAACCTAGAGGGGTAAAGTGGAAGGGTAACGTTTGACGCGGTGCATCATCTAAAAAACTCAGTTATCTTCCTGGTTGCGGACTTCAAAAGTGCTGGGCAGAGCGAGCTTGCTTCCCATGATGCTTGTGAGGAGCTCGTTAGACGCTGAGCCCCCGTTGATTTATTTAAGCTTAAAGCTTCGGGAAAGGTTGTGCCAGAGTCAAATAGACTAGTCCTTCAATTTGCACTCTGCGTACTCTACCAAGGTATTCACTGAAGTCATCCGCTCTGATCCGGTGGCCAGTGGAGAAAACGTGGTCCGCAGTGAAGAGTAGACCTGTTCCATATCTTGTTAGGCCATATGTAGCTACAGATCTTCTGTGACTGTTTCCTCCGAGCTCCTGGTCCCACTTCTGAGCTTCGTATAGCAAATCCAATCAAGCTGACTGCGGAAAGCCTTGTGAGGTTCTCTCCCAAGGTTTCTTAATTCAATGGCTTTGACTATGGCAGCCTTCTATCACATCACTCCTTCGTTTCAGGAGTGCAAACTGGCCGTAGAGGGCGCCTACCTATCCCTTTTGTTATGTTCTAGCCTTCCTGGACAGATGCTTCTCTACCGTATCCTATTTCAGCTACACCGCTCTAGTGCCAAGCTTATGTATGTGCTTACCACCGAAATTCCTAACTATCCTCGAGGTTACCCTAGGTTGCCTCATGCACAGGGTGACTATGACAAAAAGGCTATCAACCTGGCCCAAAGATGCACTGCTTTACAAAGGGGATACATCTTTTGGGAGATCCACTATTGCCAGATCCACCGGGGACGGCGCCAATCCAGGCTTATATCAGGTATCTTCCCCAACATTCGTGCAAAGCACTTGCATGCTGCCACCCTAAGAAGGCCTTCCCCCTGCGAAGCCGCCATGAGAGTACGCGAAAGTTTGAAATCAACAAGGACGAGGGCTTTATACTCCCGTTGAATTATTCATCTGGGATCCAGTGTGGTCAAACATCCGTGTAGCTGTTTGCATGCGGGGTCCCGTAGATACAAATGAAGTCGTCGCCTCGGCCGGAAAGGAGGATAGTACCGGCGCACGGCTAGGCATTCCGAGTGCACATTTTGGCCCGAGACTCAAAAAGGATTGTGTCCGGCCTAAAGATGGGTGCTAAACCTTTTCCAAGTTAGCCGTGTTCCCTATCCTGCCGATAGAGAGCGAAGCCGTTATTTAATAAAACCGGCACAAGAACTTTTCTAGAAAGGCACTTATCGGTTACTGCGAAAATTGAAGCTTTCTGTTGCAAAGTGGTCACTTCAGAGGACTTGCGATCTGGCATAATTGATGAGTCCAGGTTTTTGAACCAACCAGCTTTAGGTGAATCCCGCTGCGCTGCGACAATGAATATTCCGGTAGTGTTCATTTGGTTTGGTAACTGGTTTACATGTATCAGTAGAGTGGAAAATATATTGGAGTTGCCGTCGGAAGAGGTGACAGTCTTACGACTTGCATACTTGGTCGTGATCCCCATGTGTCTCCGCCAGCAGATGACCTTCCTAACGTTACAGCTGAAAGTACAGGCATGGAGGCAGTGGTGGAACATAATGCAGCGGAGGGAAAAGAAAGAGAACAGGAAGAGTAGAACGACAAATCTTTTACTAGGGATCAACACCCGGTCGATAAGATGCAGATATGGACTGGAAACGGGTGGAGACTTTCGGCTAAAAGCCAAATTGAAAGGAACTTTTAATTGAGATTGGCGTTAGAAACAGTCAGAAAAGATTTCTGACCAACAATGGTCCAGGCGAGCCTTGAACACTGCTATAGTTTGGGCAGCCACCAAATCCTCTAGGGGTCGGTTCCAGGGGTTTACCACACGACATGCAAAGGACTGTGCCGTGAAACTACGATACGTTCGTGGTTTGGCCAGCTTCAGCTCGTCTCCTGAGAGCTACGTTGCGACTAAGTGTCAGAAGAAGGGACTTTGGTGGCTTTAGTCCCTTTACATGTTTAAGTGCATCGATGAGCTCCCCCCTCCGGCGTCTCTTTTCTGACAAGAACGGGTTCAGCTGTTCCAGTCTGGCTGGATACGACAGTCTTTTAAACCTCCCAATGAACCTCGTGAAATGCCATTGTACTTTTTTATTATCTGCCTGTCACGCACGAGCGACGACGACCAAGCTTAGACACAATTTTCCAAGTGTAGTGAAACTACCGCCTTATAGATGGTCAACAGCACCGCAGGTTCCCTGGAGCGAATGTTCCTGGCTAATTGGTACAGTGCACAAGACGCTCTTGCTGAGGCAGAAATACATTATGGGCCAGGCTTAAAGGACTCGTGTACGTTTACTCCCAAGTCCGATATCTACTCCACCCTCCGGATTGTGTAGTGACCAGGCATTTCTATATCCTGCACCCCTTCCGGAGCGGCTTGCAGTAGGTATTTGCATTTTCCTCCAATCAGAGTTAGGTGTCACTTGTTCGTCCATTCATAGATACGTGATAGATCCCTCTGTATGCTCGAGTCCGAAGGACTTCCCACAAGTTTGAATTCGCCGGCGAACAGGAAGCTAGGGCTGGTAACTTCCTGGGTTAAGTCTTTTATGTAGACGAAAAAGAGTAATTGTCCTGGCACCGACACCTGTGGTACCCCAGTATATGCCTTGGCCAGGTTTAATTTATCACCTTCCACCCGAGCGTAGAACGATTTATCCCTCAGGTAGGCCCTCATCCAGGCCATTACTCCGGAGGCTGTGCCCATGTCCTCTAACTTCAATAGCAAAAGTCGTTGATTTGCGGAGTCAAAGGCCTTTTGAAAGTCCAGATGGCAAACTTCCTCCAGCTCGCCTCTATCCAAACGTGTGGCGGCCTCGTTAGGAAAGAGAACAGGTTTGACAAGCGCGGTTGGTTTCCCATGAAACCATGCTGTCTTTTCGACAACTTACTCTTTTGCACTAATAATAATAATAATAATGGTTCATTTCGGCGACTCCCGAAGCATGCCAGACGGATGATCAAATATTTTGCAGGCAATAAAATGGACAAACATAATAATAATAATGGTTGATTTCGGAGACGCCCAAAGCATGCCTCATGCATGATCAAAATGTTTACAAGCCACAAAACTGACAGAAAAATTATCGAACAACTTAGAAATACGCAAAAGGAAGGAAGGATAGGAAGAATTAGAGAGGAGATGAGAGAGAGATTGATGTATGCACACCAAAGAATATTGGAGGAAATTTAAGTGAACCCAGGCATGGGTTCAAATATGAGCCCGGCAATTTTGAAAATCGGGGTCAGATGGAGCAGCTGGCTGAGCCAATGGGAGTCTCACATGAGCGGGACTGAAAATCGGCGTCAGATACTATCGTTACAAGAAAAGAAGAAAAGAGGAAGGAAGAGAAGAAATGAAGAACAAAGAATTGAGTTGCATGGCTAGGGACTAGGTAGCCATGAGCTCTGCCTTATTGCAACAAATGGAAGCTGTCAATTTGAAACGGTGAGCGACCACTGCAAGACTGAAAGAGTGGGCCGGGTCTAAGCAATGGCGTGGAAGGCTCGAGACACGGTAAATATGGGACAAAGACATAGAAAAATGGAAGCATGACATGAGGGGCGGCGGCATGGTTGCAAGAGAACCGGCCGGCAAAAAGCTGAAGGCAGAGAAGATATGTTGATATATATGTACATATACATATGTATATAACAGAAAGAGAAAACGGAGGTGAAGGGACGGAACACGAAAGTATCAGTGCTTGGAAGAGACACGTAGGGACGGCTCAAATTGTACAAAACTAACTTGGTTCAATCTCGGTGAATTTGTTTATGACAGATGAACATAAGGGATCAACAGAGAAACAGAAATAATTTTGGGAGCAAAGAGGTGGTGACCGTGAGCACAAGTTGACAAAGGAGGGAATACGAATGAGGGGATCGACGAAAACAGGCAAAAGTGAATCTGACAATGTGAAAAGTGAAAGTGTGACATGTGGCGACGGTCGAAAATGGGTGAAGCGGTGATGAACGGACGTACATTATGCAGCAAGAGGATTACCTTGAAAAAGGTTGGAGAAAGCAGAACTAATGGAAGTAGAGTGTGGTTGGAGGAGCGTAAAAGATCAGTGGAGAATGGTAACTTGCATGTTGGAAAAACCGTGGTTCAAAGATGCAGCAGTTGTAGCAGCAAATGACATAGATGAGAAGTAAGTAAGTGGAGGATCAGAAAAGCCAGGCATTGGCAGATTACAAGATTTAAAACTGGAGATGACAATGATGACGTTACGATGATTTTACACTAGGTGGAACGCGAAGAAACAGCGCAGCCGGGAAGTCACACTGACGATGCCTTTGGCGAGCAATATTCGAGGTGGATGATAGTACTGACTGAAGAAAACCAAGTAAGAATGACCAATCAGATCGTTTCTCTGCAGATGACACAGGATGAAGACCGGGAAGAAAAGTACCCGGACAGAAAAGCCTGTGATGGAACAAAAGGCACGATAAATATGTGTGCTTCGGAGTTGTGAGAATGAAACTGGAGGACTGCTTGCTAGCAGGGGATTACACAAGTGGACTGAGCCAGAAGTTGCTAATCGGGACATGGCCTAAGAGGAAGACCAACGGAAGAACTACAGATTCAAACGCGGAAAGTATGGTGGTGGTGAAAGGATAACAAATATGGTCGTAAAATAATGCAGAGTTTGACAAGACGAGTTCTTATATAGTGACTGTTCGTGGTTACGGATATGTCTGGTGAGTATTGGAAGGAGGCATAAGACGGACAAAAAAGGATATCGCAAGATGGTAGCTGGTTAGGTATGCGATCAATAAGCTTTATGAGTAAACGGGAGTACCAACTGAACACAAACTAGAAACCGACAAGGGTGGAATTTGTGGAAAAGGAAATATTTCGGGCTCGATAAGGGAAAATGGACAGGACAAAGTGACATCACTCTGTGACGGCTGTCATGGTGAAAAACGATAGGCACAAAAACAACTCGGTAGTTGTGCATAAAGAAGTAGACCGACACGGAGGGGAAGTGATAAGAGCGCTGAGAAGAATGACAGATGAGCAAGTCGTGGCGGAGGAGGAACAGAAGGATCACTTCATCCGCAGCCTATAGTAGTGAATGGGGTAGGGTGAGCAGAGTTGAAGAGTAAAATCAGCAACCGGTGCTGGTGGGTGGGACTGGCCGTGAGCTGGACACCCAACCTGAAATACACCTCGTGAAGTGAACACAGGAGGTGTGATCCGCCGGCTTCATTGTTTTCACACGTCGTTTCAGACGGCCTGCACACCCGATGTGCCCCGGCCAAAGTGGTGGACTTAACGGCACCCAGCACCGTTAGGATTGGCGTGAAAGTTTGTTGATCGTTGTACAGAGGGCTGAGACGCCACGATAGGGGTAAATGGTCCAGGACCGATTGGTCAGGTCTTGGGAACTTGGACAACAGGGCCAACGGGAACAGCGGGTGTCAGACGACAGCGTAGCATTATTTTCCAGGTGTACCAAGCAGGGAGATAATCAGTATTGTGCCCGAGGTGGTTGGCAGGCATTGAGGATTACTGGAAGGGGAAATGAAATGGAGAGAAGCAGTCTGGATATGGCCCAGCTGGGGATCAACGGTTAATGGTAGGAAGAACAAAAGTGAAACAGGGACTCATTGGTGCAGCGGATCCCTAGGAAAAATTGAAGCCATGGAACGTAAGACCAAAGAAGGACAGGCATAAGTAGGAGACAAGAGATTCAATGTGGCGGTTGTTATTTAACCTCGAGTAGTCGTTCAGTAGAAGGAGGGACTAAGTTCTGCACGAAATTACGGAAGAAGCCTGGCCGGGAGATAGGGTGGGGGCAGATTTGGTGACGTTATAACGGTATGTTGAGTTCAGTTAGTGATCCGCGCCAAGTGGGAGAAATGAGAGTGAACTTTTCAGTTCAAAATTGCAGAGGTAGTGACGAAAGTACGTGTGCTGGGACCTGCTGTGGAAAAGAGACAAGGTAAGCATAATGATATCAAGAAGCGCCGAGCTAATGCCCATTCTGCTGCCATGCAGTGAGAGGCAGAAAAGAAGGCGAGGTGTTGAAAGATGGGGACGTGCGCTGACCGGTAAATAGAGGAGGATTAGTACGAAAAACCAGAATGACGAAAAAGTTTACCATGGAAAATGACGAGGTAGATAGACCTCAATATTTGTCGATTAGTAGACGGACTGAGACAAATATGGGTCTATGGCTCATGAGAATAAGAAAGGAAAAGGTGAACTTTGGATAACTGAGAGCCGTTTGATCCAGTACGAAGTTGGTATTTGATCTAGAGTAATCATTCAATAGAAAATATGGAAGTATGCATGAAGGTGTGCGATAGGTAGACTCAGGGGCGAGATGAAAGGGCGATAAAAGCATGAAACGTTTATGCACACCAAAGTATGTTTGAAAAATTTTAAATGAGCCCAGGGCAAATTCAAATGAATGCATGGTGAATTTCAGAGTCGAGATCAGATGGAGGATCCGACCAGTCCAAATGAAGACAACTGAAAGCTACCAAATTTACATGAGAGAAGCAAAAATTCGACATAAACTCAGTGGTAGCGCTGGGCAACTGAGAAAAAAATTCAAATGCATTTCAGGGTTTACTGGCAATGAAGCATTGCTACACTGCTGTAAGACACGTTTGAGTAATGCATAGCCAAATTCGCAACGGATCCCGAAATCAAAAGGCGATTATCCGTGAAATTCTACGATACTGGATTATCAGATGAACAGTGAAACGAAGCAGTTATAAACCTCAATTGCTCAGTCACAAGGGTTCAAAAAATGAGAACCGGATCGCGACGTGCGAGAAAGGAGCACGTGCGTCACACAGGTCCAGAACAAGGGTATGACAGAGCAAAGCCCTGGGCCCGAACAAACAGGCGTTGGTCCGTAAAACCAAACAGTGCACAAAACAAGTCAATAGTGTAAATGAGTGAGTAATGTTAAGGAAACATGGAACCTGCAGTGGTTTTTTGGGGGGAATTTTCCACCACCGGTCGTTACACCGCCCACCAAAATCCTCCCGAATCTTAGCAGAACCAAAAGTTTGGAATAAGGGTACTGATTCTTTCTACTTACCTAGACCCTGCTGTCAGTGCGCCTACCTCATATCTTGTCATCATTGTCCTACTCACGATGGCATTCCATCCGGCGGCCACACCGACGCGAGGTTACTCTACGTCGTCCATGAAAAAGGCTGGTGGAGGGCGAGCGTGAAGGCGAAACGTAGGTGCTGTCCTCGGGTGAGCTGTTGTGCCTTAGCTGCGAGTGTCTGTGTTTGCGCGTGTGTGTGGGTGGGTGGGTGGCTGTGGGTGTTATGGGTGAGCATTCTGGTACATGGGTAAGTACTAGCGACCATAACTTACGAGGGAGACCTTCCATAAAGTCAGTAATAAACAAGAAACAATCCGCCCTGCGGCGTGTTTTGATGGAGGTCATGAAGTATAAACGTGTATCATGTAAGTGTGTGTGTCACGGTGTACGATAGTTCAATACGTCAGTGTTTCGTGAATGCCCCCACACATGGTGGTTCCTTTACCTACCTGGAAGACACATTTGGGATAGCCTGCTGCGGTTTTCCTTGTTATCGGCTTCTTCATCTTCACTCTCGAAGAGGCTGACACTGCCTGCTTCGCGGATTAGCGTTCCGTGGGTGGTTTCCCCCTTCACAGTCCTTATAATTTAGTCAGAGCCCTCGATGGTTTCTATAAACACGCCTAGGGCCATGTGCTGAAATACGTGTGTTCCTCTGCGATCATCACTACGTCCCCACACTTTAATGGTCTTGGTTTAGCCAGTCACTTCTGTCGACCTTGCAGAGCCTGTAGGTACTCCCGCTGCCATCGCCTCCAGAAAATCTTGGCAAGATAAGTTGCGTGCTTCCATTGATGAAGGTAGCTCCCACGAAGGTTTATCGGTCTTTGGAAACCCTCGTTCGACCTTACCGTCAATAAGTCGTCCGGGGTGAGTGCCAGATGGATGGGGTCGCAGTTGGCTACTGGAACTAGTGGGCGGTTGTTCAGAATTCTCTGTACCTCAGCCATGAAGGTGCTCAGTGTCTTGTAGTCGGGCTACTGTTGCTCAGTGATCGACGGCAATATTCGACTGGTAGACCGGATCAGGCGCTCCCATACGCCGCCGCGATTACTGGCCTGCGGGGGTTGAAGTGACATCGTATACCACAGGCCACGGTTCGATTCTGCAATTCGTCCACGTTCATGTTTTTGTGCCATCGGTGCAGTTCCCGTTGAGCTCCCACGAAGTTCGCCCCGTTGTCGAAGTATATATCTGCAGATAAGCCTCTTCAGTTGATAAAGCATTGCAAGATTCATAGGAAAGAGTGGGTTGTCATTGAATGCGCAACATCTAAGTGCACCGCACGTGACTTAATGCATGGCATGAGACACCCGTATCGTTTTTCCAGCCTCTTTCCACACTTGATCCCAAAGTATCCGAAATAGTCCAACACGGCGTCGCTGAACGGTCAAGCCTGGAGTCACTCCACATTCTGGCAGCGGAGCCATGTATTTTTTGTCCGTTGCAGCGTTGCGTCTCCCACAGCGTAAACAACGTTGGATCACGCTTTTTACAGCCGCCCTTCCTCTCAGCAACCAAAGGCGCTTTCGGATGACGCTTGTCACGCGACCTTACCCGGCATGTTCCCCCACGGCTTGGATGTGTTGGATCATTAGCTCTATCACAGGCTGTCGAGCCCGCAG
Organism: Fasciola hepatica; assembly: GCA_948099385.1. Taxonomy (NCBI): domain Eukaryota; kingdom Metazoa; phylum Platyhelminthes; class Trematoda; order Plagiorchiida; family Fasciolidae; genus Fasciola; species Fasciola hepatica. The sequence continues at coordinate 16,194,969 of CANUEZ040000123.1, forward strand.
CAATGTGGGTTATTTCGTGTCAAAGCTCAGGTGGGAGTTGGTCAGCCTGCCTTCTACCCGTAGTAGTCCGGTAATGAGCCTGGGGTTTATATGCTTCAAGTCGCCTCTCGGAGGTGATAACCCTTTGTCGATTGGTCCCACTTCTTCCGCGCTCTCGACTTTCCGGGTGAAAGACCCCCGTTGTACCATCTTGAATAAATCGTGTTCTGCAGCTCGTAGTTCATCAGGACTTATCGGACCCACTCGTACCCGGCCAGGGGCGGAACCTTTCATGACTAGCTGATGTCCCTTGAACCTGACCAACCAAACTAGTGAACGAAGTATCTTCATCCAGGAGGAAAACCTAACCAATCGTGACAAAACGAATGCCGCTCCGGAGACTGTCGCTGTCATCATTGCGCCCTCGATCTTCAGTTTCATTTCCAGAGGGGGCTCTGATCCGTACACGGGCCAGCCCTGTTGAGGTATTTGCAGGAATATCAGCCCCCTGTCCATGTGCCCAGTTGCCGGAAGTTGGTCGCACCTCGGGAGCACAGACCGGTTGGGTTATTGCCAGACTTGACATGTTTCCACTGGTTCATGGCAGTTTCGTCGTGGATGATCGTGAGCCGGTTAACAACGAAAGTACCGATACGGCTCTTGACGATGCTAGTGTAGTACAGCACTATCGTCGAGTCCGTCCAAAAACTGGCTGACCAACTATAGAAGTAGAAACATCTCTTTACCGCTTGTACCGCTCTGACTGCTAACACGGCTGCGCTGAGTTCAAGGCGCGAGATCGAAACCGTCTTCAGTGGGGCAGCGCAAGCTTTGGTGAACGGGATCCTCGTAGTATATAGCCCATCTCCCGTGCACCACAGTCCGTATACCGCGGCTCCGTAACCGACTTCAGATGTGTCAGAAAAGGCGTGTGGTCCTCCCTCCTGCGTTGTATGGCCAGGGGGCAAACATCGTGGAATCCGTATGTTCCCTAGCTTCTTTAGGATGTTCAGAAATTCTTCCCGGTCAATCGGTCATCTCGGTCCAGTGACTGGTCCCAATCGACTTTGGTACGACAGGGCCGCTGCAGTAGGATCTTTCCGAGTAACAGCCAGGGAGAGACAAAACCAAGTGGACCGAACAAACTAAAGGCAGCAGATAGTATACTACGGCGAGTAACTGGTTGCTCGGGAATGTTTAGCTCGAAAACAAAGTAGTCGGTTTCTGCATTGTATTGTATTCCTAACTTGCTTTTGGTAGGTAGCGGAGAGCCGTCCAGATCTCGAACCCTTCCGGCCCTCTCATGGAACGGAATGACCTCGAGCACTTCCGAAGCGTTCGACATCGATTTCGTGAGATGGAAGCCACTGCAACGGTTATTCCGACTGTAAGTAACGCGTAGTCAACTCAAGACAAATCCCAAAACCAGAACAAGGTGGATTCGTAGTTCCTACGGTACTGAATTAACAAGTTAGACGCATATAAATATGTACAAACCTCGACTGTACGGCCGCAACGTCTAACGAAGAGGACCAGAGCTCAACCTGGCTCGAGTGGATGCAGTGGTTTCCTGCACCTACCGTAAGATCATTTTTGCTCCGCCGTTCACCTTCTAAACTTCATTTTCAGTGCAGTAGGCACTACGACTGCCGGGTCCAGTAAATCAGCCCAAACTGGCGGGATTGTGCGCGTTCGTCTTCCATATGGAAGCTTCTTCGGGCTTGTTCCCACTGTAAGAAGCCTTACAGTGGTACGTAGTCAAGGACGAAACTGATCCCAAAATCAGAACCGGAAATTCTACGATACTAGACTACCGAATGTGCAACGTCAGACAAATACGAACCTGAATTATGCGACCACACGAACTCAGAAAACGAGAACCAAATTGCTGCATGCGAGAAAGGAGCACGTGCCCCACGCAGGTCAAGAATAGGATATTGTGGAGTGGTACGCTGGACGCGAACAAACTGAGGTTGGTTCATGAAAGCATACAGTGCATAAAAACAAGCCAATAGTGTGAATGAGTGAGTGATATCAAGAAAATATGAAGTTGCGGCTTTTCTGGGGGATTTCCCACAACCGGTCGTTACATCGCCCACCAAAATCCTCCCGAACCCCAGCAGAGTCAAAGGTTTGGAATAAGGGCACTGATTCTCTCCACCCACCTTAACCCTGCTGTCAATGCGCGCACCTAATACTTCTGCCGTCATCATTCTACTCATGATCGCACTTGACCCGGTGGCCAGACAGGCGCTATGTTACTCTGCATCGTCCACGAGAAAGACTGGCCAGTGACAGGCATGAAGGGGAAATATAGGTGCTGTCCTCAGGAGAGCCGTCCTGAATTGGCAGCGTGCGCTAGTGTGAATATTTGTGCGTGTGGGTGTCATGGGTGAGGTAGCACCCTGGTATATGGACAAATAGTAAGAACTGCCATCTGCGTGAGATATCTTCCATAATGTCAGTGATAATCGAGGAAGAAACAGCACCGCAGCGTGTTTGATGGGGGTTATGTTGCGTAAATGTGTATCATGTACGTGTGTGTAATTGAGGGTCGGTGTCTGGATGTGTGATCGAATCGCAGCTACTACCACATATGGGAAAGGCCTTCTGTAAGGTCAGCGAAGTAAGATGAGCAACGCAAGGTGTTTGATTGAGACCACGAAGCATAAATTTGTAGCATGTGCGTGTGTGAGCCTGGGGGCAGGTTCGGTTCAGGAAGTCAGTATGTCGTGTACGCCCCCATGCACGGGAGTTGCATTTAACCACTTTAACAACGAATGAGGAACAGATCATTGGGATTCTGTGTCACCGGCTTCTCCTTCTTCACTTTCGAGGAGGCTGATACTGCGTACGTCGCGGACTAGCAGTCCGTTGGCGTTCTTTACGCTGACGGTTCTTATCATGCCGTCAGAGCTTCCGATAATTTCCATGACAACGCCCAAAGGCCAGTCGTTGAAATGGGCGTGTTCATCGGCGATCACCGCTACATCTCCATCCTTGAATGGTCTTGCTTTGATCAGCCACTTCTGCCGAGCTTGCAGAGCCGGTAGGTATCCCCGCAGTTATCGCCTCCAGAAAATCTTGGCAAGATAATTTGCGTGCTTCCACTCATGAAGGCAGCTCCCACGAAGGTTTTCGGTCTTTGGAAACCCACGTTCGGCCGTAACGAGCGACAGGTGGGTGGAGTCACCGCCGGCCACTGGAACCAGTGGGTGGTTGTTCAGAATTCTTTCGACCCCGGTCATGACAGTGCTCACCGTTTCGTCGTCGGGCGGCTGTTGCTAAATGATCGACAGCAGTATCCTCCTGATGGACCGGAGCAGGAGCTCCCATAGGCCACCGCGATGACTGGCCTGCGAAGGTTGAATTGCCATCTTATGCCATATGCCGCGGTTTCGTCCTGAAGCTCGTCCCCGTTCATGTTTCGGTGCTGACCCTGCAGTTCTCGATGAGCGCCTACGAAGTTCGACCCGTTATCGGAGCATATATCTGCTGGTATGCCTCTTCGGTTGATAAGGCGTTTAAAGGCCCGGGGGAAGGAGTCGGTCGGCATCGAACGCGCAATTTGCAAGTGTACCGCGCATGACTTCATGCACGTCACGATGCACTTGTATCGTTTTCCCAACCTCTTTCCACACTTGACCCAAAAAGGCTATGAATAGTCCAGCCCAGTATCACTGAACGACCACTAACCCGCCGTCCCTCTACATTCTGGCAGCGGAGCCATGTATTTTTTGTCCGTTGCAGCGTTGCGTCTCCCACAGCGTAAACAACGTTGGATCACGCTTTTTACAGCCGCCCTTCCTCTCAGCAACCAAAGGCGCTTTCGGATGACGCTTGTCACGCGACCTTACCCGGCATGTTCCCCCACGGCTTGGATGTGTTGGATCATTAGCTCTATCACAGGCTGTCGAGCCCGCAGCAATGTGGGTTATTTCGTGTCAAAGCTCAGGTGGGAGTTGGTCAGCCTGCCTTCTACCCGTAGTAGTCCGGTAATGAGCCTGGGGTTTATATGCTTCAAGTCGCCTCTCGGAGGTGATAACCCTTTGTCGATTGGTCCCACTTCTTCCGCGCTCTCGACTTTCCGGGTGAAAGACCCCCGTTGTACCATCTTGAATAAATCGTGTTCTGCAGCTCGTAGTTCATCAGGACTTATCGGACCCACTCGTACCCGGCCAGGGGCGGAACCTTTCATGACTAGCTGATGTCCCTTGAACCTGACCAACCAAACTAGTGAACGAAGTATCTTCATCCAGGAGGAAAACCTAACCAATCGTGACAAAACGAATGCCGCTCCGGAGACTGTCGCTGTCATCATTGCGCCCTCGATCTTCAGTTTCATTTCCAGAGGGGGCTCTGATCCGTACACGGGCCAGCCCTGTTGAGGTATTTGCAGGAATATCAGCCCCCTGTCCATGTGCCCAGTTGCCGGAAGTTGGTCGCACCTCGGGAGCACAGACCGGTTGGGTTATTGCCAGACTTGACATGTTTCCACTGGTTCATGGCAGTTTCGTCGTGGATGATCGTGAGCCGGTTAACAACGAAAGTACCGATACGGCTCTTGACGATGCTAGTGTAGTACAGCACTGTCGTCGAGTCCGTCCAAAAACTGGCTGACCAACTATAGAAGTAGAAACATCTCTTTACCGCTTGTACCGCTCTGACTGCTAACACGGCTGCGCTGAGTTCAAGGCGCGAGATCGAAACCGTCTTCAGTGGGGCAGCGCAAGCTTTGGTGAACGGGATCCTCGTAGTATATAGCCCATCTCCCGTGCACCACAGTCCGTATACCGCGGCTCCGTAACCGACTTCAGATGTGTCAGAAAAGGCGTGTGGTCCTCCCTCCTGCGTTGTATGGCCAGGGGGCAAACATCGTGGAATCCGTATGTTCCCTAGCTTCTTTAGGATGTTCAGAAATTCTTCCCGGTCAATCGGTCATCTCGGTCCAGTGACTGGTCCCAATCGACTTTGGTACGACAGGGCCGCTGCAGTAGGATCTTTCCGAGTAACAGCCAGGGAGAGACAAAACCAAGTGGACCGAACAAACTAAAGGCAGCAGATAGTATACTACGGCGAGTAACTGGTTGCTCGGGAATGTTTAGCTCGAAAACAAAGTAGTCGGTTTCTGCATTGTATTGTATTCCTAACTTGCTTTTGGTAGGTAGCGGAGAGCCGTCCAGATCTCGAACCCTTCCGGCCCTCTCATGGAACGGAATGACCTCGAGCACTTCCGAAGCGTTCGACATCGATTTCGTGAGATGGAAGCCACTGCAACGGTTATTCCGACTGTAAGTAACGCGTAGTCAACTCAAGACAAATCCCAAAACCAGAACAAGGTGGATTCGTAGTTCCTACGGTACTGAATTAACAAGTTAGACGCATATAAATATGTACAAACCTCGACTGTACGGCCGCAACGTCTAACGAAGAGGACCAGAGTTCAACCTGGCTCGAGTGGATGCAGTGGTTTCCTGCACCTACCGTAAGATCATTTTTGCTCCGCCGTTCACCTTCTAAACTTCATTTTCAGTGCAGTAGGCACTACGACTGCCGGGTCCAGTAAATCAGCCCAAACTGGCGGGATTGTGCGCGTTCGTCTTCCATATGGAAGCTTCTTCGGGCTTGTTCCCACTGTAAGAAGCCTTACAGTGGTACGTAGTCAAGGACGAAACTGATCCCAAAATCAGAACCGGAAATTCTACGATACTAGACTACCGAATGTGCAACGTCAGACAAATACGAACCTGAATTATGCGACCACACGAACTCAGAAAACGAGAACCAAATTGCTGCATGCGAGAAAGGAGCACGTGCCCCACGCAGGTCAAGAATAGGATATTGTGGAGTGGTACGCTGGACGCGAACAAACTGAGGTTGGTTCATGAAAGCATACAGTGCATAAAAACAAGCCAATAGTGTGAATGAGTGAGTGATATCAAGAAAATATGAAGTTGCGGCTTTTCTGGGGGATTTCCCACAACCGGTCGTTACATCGCCCACCAAAATCCTCCCGAACCCCAGCAGAGTCAAAGGTTTGGAATAAGGGCACTGATTCTCTCCACCCACCTTAACCCTGCTGTCAATGCGCGCACCTAATACTTCTGCCGTCATCATTCTACTCATGATCGCACTTGACCCGGTGGCCAGACAGGCGCTATGTTACTCTGCATCGTCCACGAGAAAGACTGGCCAGTGACAGGCATGAAGGGGAAATATAGGTGCTGTCCTCAGGAGAGCCGTCCTGAATTGGCAGCGTGCGCTAGTGTGAATATTTGTGCGTGTGGGTGTCATGGGTGAGGTAGCACCCTGGTATATGGACAAATAGTAAGAACTGCCATCTGCGTGAGATATCTTCCATAATGTCAGTGATAATCGAGGAAGAAACAGCACCGCAGCGTGTTTGATGGGGGTTATGTTGCGTAAATGTGTATCATGTACGTGTGTGTAATTGAGGGTCGGTGTCTGGATGTGTGATCGAATCGCAGCTACTACCACATATGGGAAAGGCCTTCTGTAAGGTCAGCGAAGTAAGATGAGCAACGCAAGGTGTTTGATTGAGACCACGAAGCATAAATTTGTAGCATGTGCGTGTGTGAGCCTGGGGGCAGGTTCGGTTCAGGAAGTCAGTATGTCGTGTACGCCCCCATGCACGGGAGTTGCATTTAACCACTTTAACAACGAATGAGGAACAGATCATTGGGATTCTGTGTCACCGGCTTCTCCTTCTTCACTTTCGAGGAGGCTGATACTGCGTACGTCGCGGACTAGCAGTCCGTTGGCGTTCTTCACGCTGACGGTTCTTATCATGCCGTCAGAGCTTCCGATAATTTCCATGACAACGCCCAAAGGCCAGTCGTTGAAATGGGCGTGTTCATCGGCGATCACCGCTACATCTCCATCCTTGAATGGTCTTGCTTTGATCAGCCACTTCTGCCGAGCTTGCAGAGCCGGTAGGTATCCCCGCAGTTATCGCCTCCAGAAAATCTTGGCAAGATAATTTGCGTGCTTCCACTCATGAAGGCAGCTCCCACGAAGGTTTTCGGTCTTTGGAAACCCACGTTCGGCCGTAACGAGCGACAGGTGGGTGGAGTCACCGCCGGCCACTGGAACCAGTGGGTGGTTGTTCAGAATTCTTTCGACCCCGGTCATGACAGTGCTCACCGTTTCGTCGTCGGGCGGCTGTTGCTAAATGATCGACAGCAGTATCCTCCTGATGGACCGGAGCAGGAGCTCCCATAGGCCACCGCGATGACTGGCCTGCGAAGGTTGAATTGCCATCTTATGCCATATGCCGCGGTTTCGTCCTGAAGCTCGTCCCCGTTCATGTTTCGGTGCTGACCCTGCAGTTCTCGATGAGCGCCTACGAAGTTCGACCCGTTATCGGAGCATATATCTGCTGGTATGCCTCTTCGGTTGATAAGGCGTTTAAAGGCCCGGGGGAAGGAGTCGGTCGGCATCGAACGCGCAATTTGCAAGTGTACCGCGCATGACTTCATGCACGTCACGATGCACTTGTATCGTTTTCCCAACCTCTTTCCACACTTGACCCAAAAAGGCTATGAATAGTCCAGCCCAGTATCACTGAACGACCACTAACCCGCCGTCCCTCTACATTCTGGCAGCGGAGCCATGTATTTTTTGTCCGTTGCAGCGTTGCGTCTCCCACAGCGTAAACAACGTTGGATCACGCTTTTTACAGCCGCCCTTCCTCTCAGCAACCAAAGGCGCTTTCGGATGACGCTTGTCACGCGACCTTACCCGGCATGTTCCCCCACGGCTTGGATGTGTTGGATCATTAGCTCTATCACAGGCTGTCGAGCCCGCAGCAATGTGGGTTATTTCGTGTCAAAGCTCAGGTGGGAGTTGGTCAGCCTGCCTTCTACCCGTAGTAGTCCGGTAATGAGCCTGGGGTTTATATGCTTCAAGTCGCCTCTCGGAGGTGATAACCCTTTGTCGATTGGTCCCACTTCTTCCGCGCTCTCGACTTTCCGGGTGAAAGACCCCCGTTGTACCATCTTGAATAAATCGTGTTCTGCAGCTCGTAGTTCATCGGGACTTATCGGACCCACTCGTACCCGGCCAGGGGCGGAACCTTTCATGACTAGCTGATGTCCCTTGAACCTGACCAACCAAACTAGTGAACGAAGTATCTTCATCCAGGAGGAAAACCTAACCAATCGTGACAAAACGAATGCCGCTCCGGAGACTGTCGCTGTCATCATTGCGCCCTCGATCTTCAGTTTCATTTCCAGAGGGGGCTCTGATCCGTACACGGGCCAGCCCTGTTGAGGTATTTGCAGGAATATCAGCCCCCTGTCCATGTGCCCAGTTGCCGGAAGTTGGTCGCACCTCGGGAGCACAGACCGGTTGGGTTATTGCCAGACTTGACATGTTTCCACTGGTTCATGGCAGTTTCGTCGTGGATGATCGTGAGCCGGTTAACAACGAAAGTACCGATACGGCTCTTGACGATGCTAGTGTAGTACAGCACTGTCGTCGAGTCCGTCCAAAAACTGGCTGACCAACTATAGAAGTAGAAACATCTCTTTACCGCTTGTACCGCTCTGACTGCTAACACGGCTGCGCTGAGTTCAAGGCGCGAGATCGAAACCGTCTTCAGTGGGGCAGCGCAAGCTTTGGTGAACGGGATCCTCGTAGTATATAGCCCATCACCCGTGCACCACAGTCCGTATACCGCGGCTCCGTAACCGACTTCAGATGTGTCAGAAAAGGCGTGTGGTCCTCCCTCCTGCGTTGTATGGCCAGGGGGCAAACATCGTGGAATCCGTATGTTCCCTAGCTTCTTTAGGATGTTCAGAAATTCTTCCCGGTCAATCGGTCATCTCGGTCCAGTGACTGGTCCCAATCGACTTTGGTACGACAGGGCCGCTGCAGTAGGATCTTTCCGAGTAACAGCCAGGGAGAGACAAAACCAAGTGGACCGAACAAACTAAAGGCAGCAGATAGTATACTACGGCGAGTAACTGGTTGCTCGGGAATGTTTAGCTCGAAAACAAAGTAGTCGGTTTCTGCATTGTATTGTATTCCTAACTTGCTTTTGGTAGGTAGCGGAGAGCCGTCCAGATCTCGAACCCTTCCGGCCCTCTCATGGAACGGAATGACCTCGAGCACTTCCGAAGCGTTCGACATCGATTTCGTGAGATGGAAGCCACTGCAACGGTTATTCCGACTGTAAGTAACGCGTAGTCAACTCAAGACAAATCCCAAAACCAGAACAAGGTGGATTCGTAGTTCTTACGGTACTGAATTAACAAGTTAGACGCATATAAATATGTACAAACCTCGACTGTACGGCCACAACGTCTAACGAAGAGGACCAGAGTTCAACAAAGGCCAATGTCGGGTAACACCGTCACGGCAGTCCAAGTTCGAATCAAAATTATGCCACTTCGCTTGAGCAAAATATAAACAAATTTTGAAGTTTAGTGTTTGATGCATGGTGTACTTGTTCGAGGGTCAACAAAATAAAGAGCACAGTTTCAACAATACACGTAAATGAGAACGGCTATGGAGGATTCCCACGCATGCACCTTACAGCCACCCTCTTCTAGCAATTTTGTTAGGTCCCTGAACTGCGCTTGGGCCGAGTCCACATAATAAAATGACCCAATATAGCCGGCGACGTGGAATTTTCCGTTGACGCTATCTACTACCGACCGGTGGGACAGTGCTCCACGCTTGTTCGCTGCTTCTCGAGGAGCGTAATTCGCACAAAATGGTGATGATATCGCTCCGAAGGGGTGGATGTTCACCGTACAGTTTATCACCGCTTTGTTCCGGTTGTTCTGTTCCCACCATGGGAATGGCAACGCATCTCGCTCTTCTACCGCCTTTTTCACTTGGAGAAGCACTTCCGTGATATCGGCGGACAAAGCCACTCTACCTACTCGGAAGCGGAACAAAACTTCGACCAATGGCGTGGTCCAGTCAGGCCCCCGTAGCAGGCGACCGTTTAACGACTTGCTCTGGAACTTGGCTGCACAGTCGAAAATCGCCCACAGATTTTCGGGCTTCTTGGGGTTGAGAACCGGGTGGTGAGGTGGATACCAGACCCCCTTCCGGCCGTCGGTGGTTGCAGGCACTCTTTCAACGTAGCCTAGAGCTTCATCTCGCGTCAATTCTGTGTATCGTTCCCACAGGTTCTGGTCTCAGACGAAGCGTTCTTTCAATCGCAGTGGTTTTTGTAGAGCATAGTCTCTGTTATAAACCCAAGGGTCAGCTAGTGTGCGTCATGGGAGGGGAACTCCGAACTGTTTTTTGAGGCCTCTAGTTCCTTGCCGCACGGCATGCACAGCAAGGCCAGCCTCTTCAGACAATGATCGTCTTTAGTCTCCAATACCGTGAAACCCCTTTTCATACGGCCGTCGCAGTCGATACCCTATGCGGTCCGCCTCGGCTAACATGTAATTTACGAAACGACTTCCCCCTTACTGGACTATATAATATTTATCCAAGTGCTGTGCACAAGGCATAGAGTGCCCGGCGGTTGCCCACACTCTGATCCAGTACCCAATGTGCCTCCGACAAATCGCAGCCGATAAAAAGATCCGCTTTATTGTCCTCCCAGCCTACGACGGTTACATCCTACAGGGGGCCATTTAGTTGAAATTGCGTTCACCGACCTCGGCGCTTGCATGGAGGAGAACAACTAACATAAATGCCTCTATTGATTTAATTCGCTCGTCAGTGTCAAAGAAGATGAGCTGTAACCTCAACCGGCCGGCAATCATTACTTGTGTTTTGCCCACCCTGCTCACGGCTAACGGCGTCGTACTTTTAGCGGGTCGGTGTTTGTCGGCAAACCGTTCCTTCACCAGTGTTGTGTCTGATCCACTGTCTGCCTCTAAACTTATTGGTTTACTGGCAGGCCGTGATGTTGAACAGATCACACTTGGCATGGTGTTCGCCTCTGATGTAGTTTCTCCCGCCTGGTGTAGCAATCGGTGATGTCTGTCCGCGTAAACTTCGTGACCATATCTGGTTCTTGTTTGACAAGCTGCCACCCGTTGCGTGGTGTTGAGGCATATAAAGCACACTCATGCCGACCTCGCTCTCCATCAGTGTTCGTCTGTTGTGGCGTTGATAAAATTCGGGCATTCTAGTAGCCCATGGCTAGCGTCACAGAACCTGAAAGTTGGGTGCGCCATAGCCTCACGTGAAATGGCGTGTAAATTGGTCCAAGGCTGATATTTCGGATTTTCTTGCACAGTGGTTTGAGCCTGACCAGTGCTAGGTTCATTTACCTGGTTGCTGTCCCTGATGAGTCGGCCAAATCTACTGTCAGCTATCTTGGTTTGCCTGTCCAAGTATTCTGTCAGGTCTTCGCAGTTAGCCTCACGGTCGCTCCGGCCTATACCTTCCGCCTCTTCCGCCCACAGACCCTGTTATTCGGGGAGAGGTGATGGACTATGCCGGACTATGCATTGCATCGAGGTCATCCCGGATCTGATATGACACCACTATCAACGTTCGAACCACCAACTGACTTCAATAAAACGTTTTGCAACGTACATATCTAATCTCGTTTCAGTTTTGGTAATGCGGTGCAAAATTACATCAGAGCCAGTCCAGTGGTAAGTCTTAACGAACTTCATTCAAATTTTGTTCATAATTATCCAAGAGGATCTAAGGGCTAGTTCAGCTGCTGCTGATCCCAATCAAGGAATCGTCACAGTCTTCAGTGGAGCTACCGTTGATTCGTAAAACATTGGGGTAAAATAAGGATTTCGTTTTTGATGTCATTTTTCAACGCGCCACCACTCCACAGCCAACTCCAGAAGCGTCACAGAAGACGTAAAGCTATGCTTCTTTGTTAAACAATTCACCTCTAAGAACACAATGCTGAATCTTCAATGTCCAAGATTGTTTCGCAAGCCTCAATTACTTACTTCAGTAAAGTAGTGGGTTTTCCCCGACCGGGTTGTCCCAAACAAGACTTAAAAGGCACAATGATAGAATGGAAGGTGAAACCAAGTTCAGTGGTTTGAACACCGAAGACAACACGGACAACAAAGGGTTGCCTTTTGGGGGGATTTTCAAACGTTGTAAATGAAAAAGGGGAACTTGCCTGCTGTGGAGTTCCGCTCCAACCCAAAAGTTTTCTCCGTCACCGTCAGGCAACCATCGATTTCCAAAGTAGGCTGTGCCAGCTCAAGCTTCGGCAGAATATCCAGCACCTCCTTACAATTAGGCACCCACACAATAATAACAGTTCACTTGAGGGTCATCCAAAGCACTCTGAATTACATGATCATGTGGTACAATTGAGGTCACAAAAGGGATTCGTAGACATTTAATTGGGTACATGCAGCACAAAACAGTTTGGGGGCTGCAGTAGTCCCATGAACAAAGGCCCGGCAAAATTGAATGTAAAGGTCAGACGAAAACATCGCTCAGCAGTAAGTGAAACGGGATTCGTCAGCAGGCACTGAATATATAGATTGAAAGCTCAGAAATTCGGATGGTATCGGCATTAGGTCGCAGAAGATAGCACAATGAGAGAAAAATTTCGTAAAAGCAATGACGAGAAATGGGAAAAGTTATTGTTGACGGATATGCTCTTGAAAAAATAGATCATTTGGCCCGGTGAATAGCAAAAATATAGTACCAAAGGAAGTGCGGGGTGTTTTGTTACGACAGGAGTCGCGTAAACAAGACAGGCAGTCCGATTTACCACAGCATTAGTAACTAATGTAGGACACTCCTGAGCAACACGTAGCCAAATTCGAAACCGATCCCAAAATCAGCACGTGATTATCTGTGAAATTTCACGATACTACATTATCAAATGAGCAATGGCATAAACAGATACGAACCTCAATTATGCGATCACACGAACCCAGAAAACGAGAACCAAATTTCTGCATGCGAGAAAGGAGCACGTGGTCATGCATGTCCACAATAGGATATTCCAGAGCAGCGCGCTAATAGCGAACAAACGGGCGTTGGTTCACGAAAAACATACAGTGCACAAAAACAAGCGAATATAGTGTATGGACAATTGATGTCAAGAAAACATGAAACTGCGGTGTTTCTGGGGGATTTTCCACAATCGGTCATTAGGCTTTCCATCCAGCAAGGAGTTTTGGAGGAAGATTTTACAAAGGGGAGTAGGTAGATGTTTTAACCCGGCGACTCGGTGCAGCAGAGTGAAGAAGGTTGACGGGCTAGTGAAGCTGGATTCAAATAAAAGATTTCCCTGGGTTTTATTGGTAAATACAAGTTGATAGTTAAGCGGACGGAGCGGTTGATAAACGGTGATCTTATAGGGCGATATGGGAGCGGTGCATACGGTAAACTGTAAAACTTGCAGACGACCAAATAAAATGCACGCTGGTAGTTTGACTTGTGGCACAGTGGAAACAACTGGACGGTCAATAACCCGGCGTATATACGGTTCGTTATCAAAAAAGTGTTGGAGAAGTTGCTTTCAAAGTGATATCCAAAGTAGATACTCAGTCGTTAAAAATTGATGGAAATGGTGGCAACGGTTAAATGGTGAGTGAAACTGTGTGCAACTACCGGTGTATCTGAGACCGCTCCGAGATTGACGTATGAGGAATACAGATTTACTATGAAGTGTGCGTAATAGTGGTACATATGTTGGATATCCTACGGAATCAACTACAAGTAATACTCCTCTGAAACCGTCAAAAAGCTCAGGTGTTTGGGTGACTGGGTACTTTGGAAAATGCCTGACGCGGGACTTTGGGGAGACAAAGAGAACAAAGGCAACCTGGATTATGGGTAGTTGATTTCCAGTTAGATATAGAAAATCCTTCAACGGACTGTGGCGCATGTGTCCGACCACGATAATTTGGTAGAACAGTGATAGAGGTTCGCAGATGAGTGAAGTGTGATACGGTTATGGATTTGTCCAGGTTTATCGGTGAATATCATAGCAGGGCCAAAAGTTCGTCACAAAGTGGACGCGAATGGTGGAAGTGTAGCGGACTGATGGAGTCGTATTGTAGTAGTTCATATGAAAAGTTGTTAGGAGGTGCATTTGATTGCATAGCTAGACACGCTGAAGGAGGTCCGGCGCGGGACTCTCTAGAAGCAATTGGACGATTAATATCCTGGATTGTGGACGGTCCATTACCAACTTGACCGCCAGTGGGGGCAAATGAATGATCGGAAATGAAGGAGAAGGAAATACATGAGGTAAAAGGGAAGAGAGCTGATGTCACGCAGGTGAAGCTCTGGAGGACGGACCACTTCGCGCCTTGTGGTGTTGGTAACTGGTGAAAAGCGATATTTGAGTGATGGTTTTGTTTGTATAGACTGAGTGTTTTCACGCAGATTGCCCAGAGTATTAGTGGTCTTTTTAAGTTTTTTATCAGTAATCGTGATGTTCACAACAATGGTATCCAAACGGTGAGGTTGTTTCATGTTTCGAGGCACAGGATCCAGCAACAGGACGGTATGGAATGGAGGCAAAAATGGGACCAATTCAGATAGATAGAAGGCAAGTCGGTGGAGAGGAACGTCGGCAGCAGAAATTGGTGGCGTACACTTCTGAGCCGAACAAAACTCTGTGCATATATCGATTTGCAACGTGACCGGGTGTATGTTAGATCATGTTCAAGAACTTTTTAAGGGCCAGACAGTAGAACCAATACGGTGAAGAGAATGGTGCTTTTAAATGAGCAACGGGTACTAGTAGGTGAAGTTGGCCGTGCGCTGGACACCCAGCCTGAAAATCCTTTCTGGTTACAGGAGGTGCTGTCCGCCAGCCTAGTTTTTCCTACACGTCGTTGCAGACGAACCGCAGGCCCGATGTGCGGGATGCTCCCAGATCAGGATAAATGAAAATCGAAGTAAGGAAACAATAATAGACAGTGAGCCTCTGGGACTAGATTTTTGACTGTAGATAGCGAAAAGACCAGGCATTCTCACTCCTTGTGACCTCTCATAGACTGTCGATGTATGAGAGACTTAAAAGCTTAGATCTTTCTCATAGGCTTCGTCATCGGGTATGTTTACGTTGTGGAGCATCAAAGTCTAGGTAACCGACAGGGAATCTATCTAATGCACATTAAAACCGATAACCGGAGGTGGAACTGCGTACAATAACATATTTCACAAGTTACAGTACACTGTAATGAAAAACTCTGAAAGTAATCCAGTCTCGGTAGCGAGGACTGAAAGGGAAAGAACCCTGGGAGATGGCGGGTATCTAGAAAAACGCGCACAATTTAGTGGATTAGAAGTATATGACCGGCTGTCAAGGGGGTTATACGGAAGGATAAAGTTCGGCTTTATACGGCGAAGCCATAAAGGGTCTAGTTTAAACACAATCAGCGTTTTTCACAAGTGAGGGGTGAGATCCATACAGTCAACCGCTCGATAAAACTTCGTTGGAAGGATTTGATACTAGTTCTGTTTGATTTGCGTACACTAGAAAAGATCGGCGGGCAGTATTCCAATAGAGGCCTGGCATGAGACTTATAGAGGAACAGAATGCAGTTTCGAAGATCGTAGGAGCGAAATATTAGACCTCAGCACTTTCCGGCCTCAGTGAACTGGACAGCCAAATAGTCGGGGACACCGATAGTGCAGGAAAAGCTTCAGCCGAGGTCCCGAACAAATTATTTGCCTGCAATGAATGAACCGGAAACGGCTTAAGACCCTGGAGGTGAGTCGCATTTATATGTGAGTAACTCACATTTGTCGGCATGAAGACTCATCTGCCACGGTAAGCGCCATCCATCGAGTGCAGATATGTCTTCAGAGATGTTTGCGATAGACGAGGAGAGACAGTCAGGCTTGAATGAGTAAAACATCTTGATGACACCGGATGGAAGAAACGGGGTACCAAGACTAACTGAGAGGAATGTGTCGTTTATATACCTGGGGAACAGCCGAGAGCCAGAGAAGTTGCACTACATAACACTTCCTGGAACGGTGTCCATTTAGTGAGCCAATCCGGGAGCGATTAGGCAGGTAAGAAGTGACCCGATAACAAGGGGATAGTAGAGCCAAAGGATCGGATTTTTACCAGAAGAAGAGGGTATAACACGGGGTCGAATGCCTCTAACATATCCGAGTAAAGTGCTGCAAGACCCATTCCATCGTCTGCAGTCTCGATGATGAGGTTCAAAAAATCAAGGGGGCAGGTTGAGAAGGATCTGGACAGAAGGAAACCGCGTTGTCGGGGATTAATAATGTTCAATCTAAAGGGTCATTCCCCAATGTGTTCCCTAGCGCTTTTTTTATTAACCGAGAGAAAATAGGTGTGTGGTTGATGGGTTGGAAGATATTACCAGGTGCAGTTGACCTTTCTTGTGGTGCACCCTCATGACTGTGCATTTCCAGTTTTTGGTGCTAAAGTGTAGATAATTGATAAGGTTATTAGATTGAGCAGTAAATAAGGTGTCAGGTCTGCTCTCAACTACTGCAGTAGGCGGTAATGTATCGGGTCCTGGGTAAAATAACGTCTTGAAAGTGTTTCATAATTGGGATACAATTCAAGCGTCACATTCCACTTTGGACAGAGTTTAGGTGGCGACTTGAGGAAGGGAAGGAGGGCAGCATTGTTATTTGGGGCCATAGTTGAGGCTAAGAATGAGTTCAAGGCCTCGGCAATAGTTAGGGCAGTAGAGACGGATACATAGTCTGTTGAAACTATGCGCAGGATATCTCTGTGATTATTGGAGGTTTTGGCCATTTGCACTAATGACAGCCGAGGAGCTTTGTTCGGGTTTCGCAGAGCCTTTGAATTCTCGTTACCCAGTGACGTTTCTTCAAGCATTTGAACACCAGAAAGGATGCAAGCAAAATGAGAAAGAATTGCAAAATTCTAGTGCTCCGAATACGAGACACTAACCAGATCCCGAGAACAGCCTATGAAACGGGCAACAAGCCAGAACTTCTGGCGCTAGCCAAAGGACGGTAAATTCGGTGGAATAGATGAGGAACGGATCGTATTGAAACAGCGTCGGCCACGTTTACGTCTGGGAGCGATATCGGACGCGAAACCAGCTGGGGGAGCCAAAGGTTCAACCGTCCGCAAGCAGAACAGTCGAAAATGTGTTCTCCGACTGGCAGAAACCAATTGTCTTCACAGTAGGCAGACAAAGAGCACACGGCCCTGTGGCATCGAACGAAATAGAAACATCTTAGATCTTAATGCTAATTGGTTGTGTCTGGGGTAGCTTTTGGTCATTAATTTACACATTGAAGCCCAGCCACCTCCAGGCCGCTATGAAGTAGCTTGGATTTTCATCAATTTTTTGAACCCCTGAGAGGGCGCCGAAGATGATTTATCCTAGGAAAAACTAAAAAACCTACTGGCATACGCATTCAGGGTGTAACCGGCTACCACCTCAGGATGCTGGGTGAAACGGCCCCGACCGTACAATCCAAGTAACAGAGGCATGTTCCAGTCCGCTTCTTGATTTCAGTTGATGATCCGTCCATCCCGGGACTGAATGCTTTACAAGCCTTGAGCAATTCACTCTCGCCTCAAACAGCGTCAGCCACTCCCGCTGATCCTGTAATTCTTCAACAACTAAAGACACAGTGCTCCAACAGTCGCGGTGGAATGGTGGTGCAGCCGGTAAATTTGGAAGTCAATGGTGATCAAAAGTTCATCAAAAGAAGAGTGATACCGTACGTTCAAAGCGAATGTGTTCTGAAAGCACTGAAGCAAGTGGAGCATAAGGGCGCGACCATTCCAATCAGTTCGTCGTCTTGGGCGACTCAGCAGTTCTAGTAATGAAAAGCAATCGGAAAACGCCACGTATATGTTGGGATTGCAGATTCACTTTGAATCCATGGCTACGAAGATGAGTAGCGGCCACTATGGAACCCGAAGATCCTATAAAATCTGTGCTTGACAGTAGATTATTTTTAAAGTTGACCTCGCCGACGCATACCCACAAAATTCTGCTGCTCCCAGAATCGAGACGGCTTAACACCCTCAACATCCCCTGGAGCACGCTCAAACACGACTATCCGTCCTTTGGACCAAGCCTTCCTTCCGGCATCTATCAGACTGCTGTCGACCAAGTTATTGAAGGTATTTCGGGAGTATTGGCTAATCAAAATGATATAATCTTCTTTGGTTCATCAAAAGAGGAATGTGATCTTCGGTTGAAGCAGACCCTGGAACTGTTTTAGCCAGGAATGTTAAGATGAAACATACAAAATGCAAGTTCGGTGTCCGGGAATTGAGTTATCCCGGGTTCTAGGTAAAAGTCAGTGGATACCAGCCGGATCCAGATAGTTTTAAACCTGCTGCCGGAATAGAATCACCAAAGAATCAAAAACACTTGAGGTCAGTCCTTGGTTGCTTGCAATACTATTCCCGGTTCATACCGAACTTCGCGACTGAAGCGCAGTCTTTCCCCCTCACTCAGTGATCCAATGAGTGGCACTGGACGGACCAATACGAGAGAGTCTTGTGGGATCACATGAACAGCATAGATGAACGTCCAACGTTAGCCCCATATGAACCATCCAAATACGCAGCGCTAATCACGGATGCGTCCGAGGTTGGAACCGGTGCAGTGCTTGGGCAAGACGGGTGCCGGACCACCTGTTTTTCTCGACTTCTGGATGCTGCCGAGACAAAATACTAGAAGACAATGAAAAAACAGTGGCTTTAGTCTGGGCGGTAAAACGTCTTCATGAGTACCTGTTTGAGATGAAATTCATAACTGTCACGGACCACCAAGCGCTACAGTTTCTATTCGACTCGAATAAGTCCGTTCCCAAGTCCACAGCCGCCATGATGCAACGGTGGATGTTTGCCCTCACTTCAGATTATTACGATATCCTTCATTGGCCTGGTGAAACAAATCCGCATGCTGATTTCCCACCAAGATTCCCGCGATTCGACACAGATGAACAGTGCTATTTCGTGTACCCTGCAGCTCCAGTGTCCAGGGAGGAGGTACACGAATGCACTAAACGGTATTACTGGTCAGTAATTTCAGCTATTGAGACAAATCACCAACCGGAGGTGAAACGGAAGCTTCCACGGTTTTTCGTGGATCGAGTTGAACCATGCATACAACTGGAGGAATACTGTGTCGTAGCGATCGGTTGGTTATACCTCCCCCCACCCCTGGCTCGGCAAATGTGTTTTGGTGGCCTGAGGTGGATGCGGACATATGTACAACACCCGGCTTGGTTGAACACTGGAGCAATTCAGACAATTACGAGTGCTGTGTGTTCACACCTTGTTGAGTCAAACCATTCCGTAGAGGTGATAAACGCTTTTCGCACAATTTACAAGGTCCGGGGCAAGCAATCAAGACTTGTCAAGTGTCGCATCTTAGCCACAGCCGAAGCCGTGAGCATTCGACTCTACAATCCTCCCCTGTGCGCCCAGAAACAATTTGTGCAAGCACTTAAGCTTCCATGGCCCACTTCTTGTTCCCGAACACGTGTGCAACCACTCGAACATTCTTCGTTGTGATCAATTTCACATGCATACACACACACACACGTGCACAGACAGATTTTGATGATCATCCTCTTTGTTGGTTTGAGTCATGTTTAATGTTATGGATTGGTATGAGTACGAATAACTCAAAAACGAGCTTGTTCACCACGCTGTTTTGTTCTCAATATGTACAACAGCCAAGAATTGTGATGCGTGTCTACACGAAGCAAAGTCGAAACCGAAGGGCCGCAGCCAGTGGCCGGACAGCCACATACCAAGGCAATGTACACAAGCCGACTTCCGCGGTCCGTTCCTGAACAGATACCATGCCCTTGCACAAAGCGACTCATTTTTGCAATGGCCTGAAGTGCTCTTAACATCCAAGCCAACCACGTCGTTCGTAAGCCAGGCTCTAACGAAATGCTTCAGCCGATAAGATACCCCACAAGAGCTCGTCACAGACATTGGTTCCCAGTTCTGTGTATCCAGGTTCGAATTTTGGTTCCATAGCACTGGTTTTCTACATCTTTGAAAGGCACCTCGCCACCCATGTTCTAACGGTTCTGCGGAGATTTTGATACGTACTCTGAAGAGTGATATCACTCCAGCCAACCCGAGAAAGTTACTGAATTTGAGAAGTTTCTGAATAATTTTCCATTGCGGCATCGGAACCCAATGCATTCGACGACGAAAGAAACTTCAGCCACGTTGTTCAAATCAAGCCTCCGGTCATTACTAAGATGCTTGGATTCCAGCGATGAAACACACTTCTAGGCAACCACCTTTGACCAGACAGCGGGATCATTACAATTTAACTGGGTGATTCCAGGGTCAAGACCACGGACCTCTAGGACGCAACAATACACCGGCTCCATCCTAGTGAACTTCACTTCACAGAAACTCCCAAAAGCGCATCACAGAACGTGATCGAGGATGATGATGGTGCTGCCTCAAAAGAAGAAGTGACAGTCGACATAATGCAACTACAATCCACAGCGCCACTCCGAAGATCTGTGAGTCAAGCGAGCCAAGTCGACTGGGTGCTCCTGAAGGAAGAAGGTTTTAGTGATCCACGTTTCTACACAAACGGTCGTGCGTGCTATAGCTTCAATTGCAGTACCCAGCCAATCGCTTAAAGCCGGGCCGTAAACGTTAGATTGTGTTGATACAACAAAATCACCCTGTGATTGGTCAAGAATTTGTCTGCCAAATATTACACAACTATTTCCGTCTACAAACGAGTGAACACCAACCACATGTAACGGAATGCATTTTCGCTATTCTTTTCTGGTCTTTTCCTTCTTCTGTTGCGCGTAGTTCGAGTCCAGGGTTTACCATTAAATACGTTTGGTCGGTTGGGTGTGATTTCTACAGGGAGACGGGCAGTCTTCTCAGGGCATCTGCAGAAATGTGCACAGAAGATATCGGAAGCGTGTTGTGGATCACTAGAGAGGAAAAGCTCATTCTAATAGGCTTGTTGATTGTTCATAGGGAGAGGCTTCCGGGCAGGAAGAGGGGAAGGTTCGGAACAGTGTGATTTCAGGGTAGGCTGTGGATGAATGGGAATTTGGAAGTTAACCGTACTGTGATGGCTACCGGGAAAACGGTGGGCGATTAGGGCAACGTCATGAGAGATGCCGTAGGTAAAAATGCGATCTGAAATGATATTTTTCCTCGCAGGGGAAGGGCTATGCTGTACCCATCCTCCCACAATGATACTTGATACCAATGGTAAAAGGTGCAGATATAAGTAACCAGGTAGGTGAAGTCGCCTGCAATAACCTTCACACTTGAGGGCAGTCACGTGAGGTACTCAAACGCGTCAGTCGGGCGAGGGAGTCCAGAGGGGTTTTCGCCTGGAGTGCGATGAACACGTTCAACATAAAGTTGAGAGCCAGGAATGTGTATGATAGGCCAAAGTGAGTCCGGGATGGAGTCAAGTAGAATATGCTGAAGTGTAGGTGTCTTGAAGGTCTGCTTGACAAATACCAAACAACCTCCGCCGCGCCCGATTTTCCTATACACTCTGAAGGCATTGTAGCCTACAAGAGAAATCTGAAGCCGAAAACCACCACGCGACAGTAACTCACCCATCTGAATAGCGAAAGCTCTCGCATTCTCCGGCGTAGGCAAATACACAAGACAGCCGTCTACATAGCCTGAAAAGGGCAACAAGGCGGGGTGGGACACTTGTACTTCAACGGCCAAACGGGTCCAGTCGCTTATATTACCCCTTCTTCAGACTGCGCTACACCAACATTGATCTTGTGGCTGTTTGATAGCTTCGGCTGCTTCCTGGTCAGCTGTCCGTGGACGATAGCTTGCTCTTTTGGGCATCATATCCACTCGGCTGGTCCGATTGTTTCAATTGATGGCTTGATCGGCTTCCGTTCACCTGGGCTATCTCGCAGCCTGCCGGGTGTCCCGCTACTTCCCTTCTACCAGTCTGTACGTCTCCTTTTGTGTGCTTCGGGAAGTCTCTGACATATTCGCCGACTGTTCTTTTGTTTGTGGCCCTCGGTGAATTAGTCCGTTCAAATGGATTCTCATGTCAATCTCTTGCCTCAGCATTCCCAAGTACAACGGAAGTTATTGTGAGTGGCCCTGGACAAGTAATCCTTATTGTGACGGTTATTCTGATCTTGAGTAACGCATAGTCCAATTGATGAATCCCTAGGTCAGAACAAGATCGATTCGCTTATTCTACGGTACTGAATTTCCACATTGTACGCATACAAAGTTACGTGCAAACCTCAACCGTACGACCACAACGTTTAACAACGAAGGCCAGAGTTCGGCAAAGGCCACTGTTAGGTACAACCGCCACGGTAGTCCGAGTTCAAACCAAAGGCATGCCACAACACAAGCAAAATATAACCGTGTTCAGGTGTAGTGGCTGATCAGTGCTGAGCATGATCACGGACTTACAATATAAATAGCACAGTTTCAGCAATGCTGGTACGTGAAAACGACTGGGGAGAGTTTCCAAGCATGTGCGTTACACCGCCCATCAATTCCTCCCACGAAAATATCAATATCAAGGGAGTAAATAGGGCTACTGATTCACCCTAATCTACCTAGACCTTAGGGTCAGTGCGTAAATCGGTCTCTAGGGGTTACATTTATTGTTAGCCAGTCGAAGACACTCGTAGGTTTTCTTGAGATTATGCTCCATACATCTGTGAAATAAAGTTTCATCCGAAGATGATGCGTCATTGTCTATATACGGGGGAAAACGTTTGGGGCTAATCGAGATGCGTAGGCGGTTTAGGGACAAAAGGACAAAAGGCCTCCCGGCTGAAATTAAAGTACACGTCGAAATAAATACTGAGGATTCTCGACGAAGAATATGGATAGCTACAAGGCGCTTGAAAAATCAGTGTTTGTAGAGTGAACTCATCACAGTCAGGGTAGGTTTGGAGCAAGACTTTAGTCAATTAGAACACAGATTGGATAATAATACGGATTCAAAGTTCCGGAAATAGTGATGTTTCTACAAAGGGCAACAGGTGCCTGTTCCATAGTTTTGGCTGTTTCACGAGCAATCTCATTTTGCGTGCTAACTTGGATTTTCGACAAATCAACTCCATTTTAATTCGTGAACATTGTGTCGAGTTAGGTGCAAAAGTATTTCAAAGGCCGTGCGAGGTGTTGGGACCTACAGAAAAATGCGTGAGGAATGAATAAAGAAATTCAGCTTCATTAGGCATCAGTAAATCTGATTTTGAGCTTTGCCTGCTGTGTCGAAGTAGCCCCCGTTACTATCCTCTTCAAGAAAAACACATTTTAGGGACCCCTTGCAATGCTTCTCCTTTGCTCTTTTTCACCACCACCGTACGTACCAGGCCATCGATTTCCGTACGATAGCCCTTGATCACTCTAACAGGCCATTCGTCTTTATGCAAGTGGCCCTCCACGAGAGAGACGACACCGTCAACTGTAAGCAGCCACTCTTTGGAGGCTCACTTTTGCCTAAGCTAAAGGGTCAGTACGTACACACTGGTCCAAAGTTTCCAAAGCGCCTCTGCCAGGTGGTTCACTTGTTTCCATCCTACGATTTAAGTCTCACCTACAGTTCTCGGCGTGATTTCTCTCACATTTGACCGCAGCAGTAGCAGACCACTAGGAGTGAGAGCCGGTTTGCCTTCCTAGCCTGACAAGGTCGGCTCCGGGGGTCCGTTGTTCAAAATGCGTTCTGCTTCCCTTAGTAATATAGTCGGCGTCTCGTCATCAAAGGTTTGCCGTGAGATAGGGCCGTGAGTATTTTTCTGTTCGATAATGTCACCTTCTCCCAAACACCACGGCGGTGACTGGCACAGGGTGGGTTAAAGTGTCATTCTATCCTCTTTCCTACTGTCTTCTTTCGCATTTTGGAGTGGTTCAGGACGTTCCGCCGTCTCTCTGGCTCCTTGTTGTTTCGAAAGACGTTCCAGGTGTTGTCTGATTGTAGGTTTTTGCGAAAGCCCCCTCGCCTCTCAACAATCCTTTGGAAGGCTCCTAGGAATGAATAGGTGGTCATATTATGCACTACTTCCAGATGGACTGCTCTGGATGGTAAACGTTACCAGTCAGCCATATCTCTTGCGTACTCCTGTGCTGCCATACGAGTAAAGGACCAAAATAATCGACGTTAATTTCCACGAGCGGACACCAGCTCGGTTGAACCCTTACGACTGGAAGGGAGCCATCAGTTGTTGACCTTTTACCACATTCCGGCAACTAAAAAAGACGCAATTGCCGACGACTCTCCTCACTGTAGCTGGCCCCTTGGTCACCCAAAATCGTCAACGAATACTATTCAGTAGGCGGTTCAAACTTGGGCGTCCACCTTCTTGATATACGTGGTCCATCGAACATCTCGTTGCGTGGTGGTTACGGAGACTATTATGAGGTTTTTTGTTTCGTACTCTAGATATGAATTCGTCAACCGCCCTCTAACTCTCTGCAGCCCGTTGGCTCGCATAGGGTTCATTCTTCGAATGCAGCCGTGTAGTAGCCTGCCTCTCGTGGTGTCATCGCCCATCCCAGACAGTTCAAGGGTCTCGAACGGGAAGGCCACCAGGTGTAGTGGGCGTAGGACATCCATTTAGGCTTGCCCCATCTAACCTGGCTCCCAAATTTAACCTGTCATGTGGTCGTGCCTTTCAAAGTCGATAACAGCGTTTTGTGTTTCGCCCACCAGACCACAGCTCTTAACATTTTAATCCAGTCGAGGAAGTGACACAGTTTCTCTGTTGAATTTCTGCTTCCACTGAAGTTTTTAGCCGGTTTTATTTGTTTCATTTCAAAGTCGCCGTCTTCAGGCTTGGGTGCTGGTAATGTTGGCCACATCTATTTAGATGAAGTAAGGAAGTTCGGTCCTTCTGTTCCCATCCGCAGCTTATCTAGCGTACTCAGGCCCGTCGCGCAGAAGTCGACCGGACTACTGGCGGACTGCTTGTAGAGCCACTGATCGTTCTTAGTCGACTTGTGAATCACAGTGAGCCTACTGGTTACAAATGTGTCAAAAAGAGTGTTATTGTCGTTTTTTAATGCAGCACGATGGCTGATTCCGTCCAAAGATTGGATTCCCAGCTCATCTGATCAAAGCACTTCCTAATCGATGTCCCGGCTCCCACCGCCATCACTGCTGTAGGCAACTCTAGCCTCAGAATGGATACAGTCTTCAATGGGACTACTCTCGTCTTTGCGACTACTATCTGATCGTGCTGCCCACCATTTTCTTCTGGGCACCAGTCATAAGCCACTATCCCATAGCCTACTTCTGATGCGTCTGAAGACGAGTTAAGTTGAGAACCGCGTGTACACTCGATTTCTGTCAAGTATTCTGGTATCTTGGTCTCGCCAAGTTGATCTGGGCTGTGTAACCAGTCGCGCCATCGCTTTTCGTCGTCGCCCAGGAGAGGTTCATCCCAACCCGTCCCTCTTTGGCACAGCTATTGCAGCAAGCACTTACCGGTAACAACCGTGGTGAAAAAGAACCCAAAGGGTCATAGGGGCTTGAGACTGATGACAGGATCCCTCTCCGTGTGGCTGGCCGTTTGGGTAGGCCCAGAGTGAACATGAATTTATCACCTCCGAGTTTTCGTCAAACCCTAAGTGAGTGCTCTGTTTGTAAAAGGGATCTCAAAATCTCTCCCGAGCACTCAAGTTTTTCCGATTTCGGAGTAACACTGAGAACCTCGGGGCTGTTTGAAATCCTTTCTGTAAGGTTGGACCCTACCGCTTTTACAGTGGCGGTAGGTTTGGTCATATATGGAATGGCAGTATTTGAGTCGTCAAAGGAACATAGAAAATCGTGCACGTAGAAATGGTCCACCGCTCTTCCTAACGGATTGCTGGTGCCGCCAGAAGGCTTGACGGCTTCCCAGAGGGCAAAGTTATCCCCGAACTGAGGTGATAACTTCTCAAAGAAATAAACGGTCAGGCTGTACCCCTCCGGTGTGTGATCCACGTCGTTTTCAGGCCATCAGAGTAGGCGGAAGGCCGATTTATCTTCGACGGGCATCTTCACTTGTAGAAGCTTCTCACATAAGATGAGAGACAGGCTGCTTTTCTTAGCATGAAATGGCATAAAACCTCGACTAGTGGTGTTATCCAGTCCGGGTCCAGTAGTATATGGTCGTTGGGTGACACCATGAAATCTCTCTGCGCACTCCAAGACAGCCCTGACCTTCCCCGGCTTATTTGGGTTCACGACCGGGTGGTGGGGTAGGTGCTACCTCAAATTTTCCTTCATTGCTGCTGAACCTGCTCTTTCCATGTAACCCAAGTCTGTGTTATGTCGTATGGCTTGTATGTATTCCATCCTTAACTGAGGTTCTTTAATCAGCCCGTTTTGGGGGAAGAGTAATCTTTCCAGAACCGTTTATCGGCCTTTCGACATTGGTTCCACATCGGGTCCCCACAGCGCAGAAAACTCAAAGCTATCTATAGAACACTAGGCGTTTTGGTCTACCATTTTCAGAGCCGACCTATCTTCTCGTGATGGGGCATCTCTATCAATGGCCACGTCGGCACATTCGGCGTTATACAGCGGCTGAGATGCCTGTTCAATATCCACAGTTTCCGCCGAAGTGCATTTGGTTTGGATCCGTTCGCCGTATCTTCTGTTTGTACTGCCATACAAAGACCAACCAAATATTGTGCGTACCGCATAGGGTGCCTTGCGGCTTCCTATTCTTTGATCCAGGACCCAGTCTGCTTCCGGTGCATCACAACTGATCAAAAGATCGACTTCGTCCTTCTTCCACTCCTCGCTTGCGACCCCGTCGAGAGGCGGCCACTGACTCAGAAACGACAGTAATGACTGAGGTGTTCTTATTAGTGAATCTTTTATGGTGAATGTTTCCAGGCCTTCTGCTTTATTGTTGTTGGTCGAGAAAACGAGTTGTGGGTGTATTTTGGTCGATTTTATGGCCTGGATGCCAAGTATTATGCTCACGACTAAGGACGATTTATCCCCTCTGATCCCATATAGCTCTGCAAGTTCCTTCCTCGCCAAAGTTGTATCCAAGCCACTATCTATGAAGGCCAAAGCTCTTATCACTCAGGCTGTAGCTTCTACACGGATTGCTAATACTCCCAGGTGAATGGGCATATTTATAGAGCGAGACGCTGAGTAAACCACACTTGGCCTCGGGAATTTTTTGGCATTCAGTTCCTTAGGTTTATGCAGCAGGTAAAGGTTTTTTCGTGGCATCCATCCTGACCACAACTTGCTTTCATTCGGCATACAGCTGCTCCATTCGAGTCGATCAGACAAAAAAGCACTCGCTCAGTCTCTTAGCCATTTTCCGTCGTTCTTCGAAGTCTACTTTACGGAAGCGAGGACGCTCCACTAGGCGATGAATCGCCCCACAAATGTCACATACCGGCAAATTTTCACCTTCGCGAGATAGTGCGTGTGTGTTTGCTCATGGTTGCCTTCCATTTGGATCCCTGACCCAGCTTTGTGACGTGGTACCAGTCCTAGGTATTCTTCTCGCTTCACGTACAGGTTGACCGGAACAACTATTTGGTAGTCGGGCGTGACGGTTTATAAATTGTGTCAGGTCCTCAAAAGTAGCTTTCAGCCCAGATCAACTGATCCCCTCGGTTTCTTCAGCCCATTTACTCCGTATTTCCGTGAGTAAACTGAGCAATATAGCCTCCAGTGTGTGTAGCGCATTCAGGTCCGACCGATACTGCAGTTTTGCACTTCTATCTCCGGAATGGTCAGGGAAACTGACTCGCCTTTGGAAATTCTTGCTCCTGATAGTACACCATGGATCAATTTCCGAGCCACCTTAAATGGTTGCCTAAACAAGTCCTTCAAGGTTTAACGTACCCAGGTGTAACCTTCTTCAAGGACCAGCGTCGAGCACCCGTGGATCGCTTTTTTGGCTCTTTCACAACAGTAGTGCAGCAGATACAATGATCTCTGCCGTGGATCAGATACTCCCTTTTCTTTAAAGCTCTCGTATTGTTTAATGAATTTGCAGTACTGTTCTTCGCTCCCATCAAATGGGGACTATTCGACTCTTGGTAATTCGATTGCGTGTTCAGCTGGCACAAGTCGGCTCCAATCGTTCCACCAAACCGCCAGGGTGAATGGTCGCAAGCTTCATGGTTTCCAAGGTCATCTCTCGCTCCCGACTTCCCAGTTGTTCTCTTTTGGCCGACTCAACTGCTTTAGCCGCCTGCCTTAGCCGGTTTCGCAGTTCCACTATTCCCAATCTATAAATATCTTGACGTTCAGATTCCTAATCATTCGCTGAAACGCGTGAAGTTGCTCTAACAAGACTGTCAGACCTGGTAATATCTAAGGGACCAATATCAACAATGAATAACTCAGAGACATACCAGGTTACTTCCTGTCCAACTTAGGTTTGCTTTTGTCCTTTTTTTGGCATTTCTAATTGATTTCACCAAGAAGGTTCTAAGTTGAGTAATGCAACGGTTATTTCGGTCGTGATTAAAGAGTAGCTCAATTGTCGAATTTCTAAGTCAGAACAAGATCGATTCGCTTATTCTACGGTACTGAATTTCCACATTGTACGCATACAAAGTTACGTGCAAACCTCAACCGTACGACCACAACGTTTAACAACGAAGGCCAGAGTTCGGCAAAGGCCACTGTTAGGTACAACCGCCACGGTAGTCCGAGTTCAAACCAAAGGCATGCCACAACACAAGCAAAATATAACCGTGTTCAGGTGTAGTGGTTGACGCCTGCCGTACTTTCTCGAGGATCAACTGAATAAATAGCGTGGTTGCCTGAAAAATCCCTTATGGCACATTAAGAATAAACAACGTGGCGATCAAGCTTGTTTTCAGTTATTCGTACTCAGCCAATACATATATATTTATATATATTGATTAGCTGAAAAAGCATGACAAACCTGCTCCGAATACACAATAAGAAATGAACTCTATTTTCTTCGGGGTATTTCCGCTGACAAAGCCTATCCTTAACGGTTTATCGACAGGCCGAAGCGAGGAAATGAAGGTAAATCAAAGGAGATGGGAGCCGCTAAGTAGGCTCTATATGTGCGTTTGCCGTTCAAAGGCGAAACGGAAGCCAAAATTATTCGACGAAGCTTATCAAGAGTAATCAATAAAACGTTCTACTCTGCACAGTTACGAATCCTGTCCTCTTCCAAACAGATAGTGTGTTTTCGATTGAAGGACAGCGCCGAATTCTTCAACCTCGTTTTGTGTGTTTTCTTTCACCTGTTCCTGTGGAAGTAGGTGCGTTGGTCGTACGGATCGGCGCTTACCCGAACTAATTTGTGAACACCGCTCAGCCTGGCTGAACACGGGAGCAATTAAGACAATTACGAGAAATGTGTGCTCACATTTTTTGAGTCAGGCCACTCAGTGGAGGCAAGAAACGCTTTTCGCACCAATTACAAAGTCCAGGAAAGAAATTAAGGCGTGTTAAGTGTAGCTTCTCAGCCACGGCGGAAGCAGTGAATGCCGGTCTCTGCAATCCTCCCCCGTAGGCCCAGGCGTAATTTTTGCAGGCAAGCAAGCTTCCATGGCCCGCATCTGTGGCCCGAACACGTGTGCAACCACCTGAGCATCCCACACCGTGAACAATTTACGAGCCGGCTCGGACTTGTAGAGGTAGTTTTGGATTATCAAGCCCCGTTCTTATTTTGTGAGTCATATATATTGTTATTTAGGGGTGTGAGTACGAACGACTGAATAAAGTATAGTCTCAGCAATACGCGCATTTGGCAAGGACAGGGGGGTTTCCACACATATACTTTACATTTACGCTGCCCGCCCCGATCGTCTCCCGTAATGAGTGACGCGAAATCAGCATCCGAATTGGGGAGAAATGGCATCAAATGGATGAGCTTTAGTTCGACAATCGACTGGATTGACATTCGGTGAACCACATTCCCCCCAAAGGAACTTCAATGCTTCTTTGTCCCTTTTCAGCACTGAAACACTCGGGGAGTGTTATGGCCACTGGAGCTCAGTGATTTTTATCTGTTTTAGATAAAGTAGTCTGGAAGACGTCCATCATGAGTGACATTCAGGGTTCTTTCTTTCTGTTGGTTCTCATTTTATTTATCCTCTCATACAAAACTATGGTCGTGGTCGTCCGTCATAAATTTCGGTTTCGCTCCCTTGAATACGAGGTCGGTCGTCTCATTAATTTCCGAAGATTTATGGTTTGGTTGAAAACGTTCGCCTGTCCATCCCGGCAGATTACTGTTTACGGCTCACCTGGGATAGAGCTTTGTCAAATGGGTGTTTTTTGTTTCTATGACCGATTACGATTGGGCTCGCGACGTAACAATACTTCTCCTGCGAGCCTGGACCACAAATACCGGGAAGTTGTAGCGATAAGCATTTACTAGTTTCGAATTTATGCATAGACACTGATTTAAACGCGATAATGGGTGCTTTGGTAAAAGGAATTTGACTGCGCAGTCGGCCATGCTGTTCACTCCAAATGCCTTGCGCAACTACCCGGCATCCCGGCTTCAAATAACACTGCGTAGGTTGATGACGCCAAGTTTTAGTTGTGCTTTCCATAGTCGCCTGCTTTTGCGTTAGGTCAAACGCTTTAGTACCATTTCCCCGCTCGTCGGTGTGATATTCCACAGCGAAGGCATAGGGAGGCGAATTTTTTAGTGAGTCATGAATTTTTGGTGCTGTTCAAGTCGCCCATCGAAAGGGTTAGACTCCAGACTTTCCAGGTCAAAAGGCACAGTACCAGTAGTTTTAGGCAGTTCAAAGCTTTGTGATCGTCCACAACGTTACCATGTCTTTGGCATCACGAGCAGAGAGATTCTTCCGCTGACCCTCCGGGGTGGTACCTTTGTTTATCCAGCTCCAATTCCCTTCTAGTTCGCCACAGTCCATGTTCTATTTCTATCACTCTTATTATACGGGAATGAAAGTCAGGTTGGTGGCCAAAACATGGACAACTCGGCCGACGGATGGCTTCTGTGCAACATACAGAGCTGGAAGGTGCCGTTTCTGGCGACCTGGTATTGAACTTATTTTGAAAAAGGAGTCGTTCAAAAGAGTCGCAACTCGAGCAACCCGTGGTTAACTCACAATAATTCCAAAACAAGAACAAGAAAGATCCGTAGTTTCTTCGTCACCAAGTTGGAAATCACAAAAGTATTATTATATACAAACCTCGATCATGTAGATGAATAGACCTGAATGTAGAACACAAAGGTACAGCTCCCGTGGTCCTAACACGGCACTCAGAGACTGTTCAAGGCCAAATTCGAAAGTTTCACACAAACAAACAAACGTGTAAAAATGTTGTGTACGGACGAGCCTAGCAAATTAAAGTCGAGTAAATCCACCTTTACAAAGGATATCGACCACTGGGAAGGATCTTCTTTATTGATCATTTTTATCCCGACAAATGTTCGGCGGAGTTCGGCAGCAGTGTACCGAAAAGCAAGCCTCCATTTCTTTAAAAATGTCCAAAGTTGACATTCCTAATATGCCTGTATTCCGTTACAAACCAATCATCTATCTGCCGCAAACAACAAGGAATTGCCCTATTCTGAAGTGAACAGTGTAGCTTCCGGATGTAGTTTTGTACGTAATTCCTCCAACCGGGTAACCAGGGGTAACTCTGAACCTCGCTCTCAGCAACCAGTCTACTAAATCTACCTCGAGAAATCTGTGCCGCTCGGGATATTAAATACTGCAAGTCTTGAGACCTGGGTTCATCTCTTCTCCTCAAGTTACCGTCAGCAGTCCCTGTCCAAAAATTCTTGGGACTTGTAAGTAACACTCGAGTAATCCTTTCTATGGTCTACGGTGAACTAGAGTCTCATATGCAACTCATCGATGACATTCGATGACAACTTGGCCAGAACATCCATAAGAGGCTTCGAAAGTTCCAGTAAGCCGCCAATCGGCGAACGAGCCAGTACGTGATGTTGTCCATTCACTTTCTGTGGGATTTCTCTGAACCGATTGTCACCAGTATTCCGGAAAACACAACACACACCAACACCGCATCCTCTGCCTGTCCGTTACGGTGGTGCATCAGATAATGTAAAAGCTGGCCATGGTCCCTAATTCCGCCCTTTGTCGGAAATTTTTTAGTTTTACCGCGACAGTGGCTTTTCCTGATTGCTCAGAGAGTGACTTTTGTTTGGTGCATTGCAAACTGGGCATTCCGCTTGGCGCAAAATGCCCCTTATACCACCAAATAAAGAAAAATAATCGAGATTTCCTTGTTGCACGTTGTACCAATATACCGGCTGCGTTTCCCGGGGAACTGGCTCTTGGCATAGCTGCAGCAGGAACTGATGTGACAGTGTCCAAATCAGCAACACGAAGGCACAATCTCCTGCAGATCCGCCAACCGGGTTATTTGATGAAGGGAGACGCGGGTCCATTGGCTGACAACTGGAAGCTGTGGTGAATGCAATATCAGGGTTTCCGGACTCTGTCGGCAATGGAGAACGAATCGTAGGCTATCTCACTTGATTTATTTCTTCAGTTCATTGGACTAGTGGCTCTTCGGATCATCGCTGGCTTTTCATGTGATTCCAATGAGAATAGTAGTGACTGAATGACGACGATGCTTAAACTCAAGCGACATTGTCTTGGTGAGTACAGCGAAACATATGAGTGTTTTTCTTTAACCAAAGAACACAGAAGCCTGACAAATCATTTGGCACTTTTTGGTGTCGGTAAGAACACAGATAAGATCAGGCAATTTTCGTAACTGCCTAGAAGAGCGCCTAGTTTGAGATCGGATGAGATTACACCACCCCACCGTGATCGAAAGGTTGTTAAAGATTCCAAAATTATCACAGCAACAGTGCGTTAACATCTGCCGAGGTGAATAAGCAGCCAAAAAAGGCGTGGAAATGATGATTACCTCAGAATCACCCGGTTTCTACAAAATATTAGAGACACGCACAGTGCCAAAGGTGGAATGTCAATTTTGTGGAAAAACTACATTTTTGGGGGGAAGAAAATTGTCCGGCCTGGGGAGAAAGTGTGGTTGACTCGAGAAATGTAACCGTTCCGCTTCAAAATTCCTCTCAGGACAACAGCGGATAGAAAACAAAACCATCATAACACAGGTCGAGTGGAAGGGGTGCAAATGCCAGCAAAGCAGACGGGCGTCTTTGCCAAGGTGGTGGTGAACGCAGGAGAAGTGGATTTCCAGCAGGAAGCGGGGCAAAGGTGAACATCATGCCTATAAGCGCACTGTCTAATATTACACCGACACCGACAGAGAAGGAGTTCATTACGTGGGACTGCGACAAAGTTCAGCGAAGGAGAGAGGCAGTGCTGAAAGTCGTCGATCCCAAGGATGGACAGTTATCACTTATAAACTTTGGTATAATGGACCAGAGTTAAGTTCTCTTCCTCGGACGTGAATCTATCGATAATCTGGGTTTGGTGTCATTCCATTATGATTCATTCATTGGCCATGTATCTGATAACATCGAATATTGCTGGAAAAATATGCTTCCTTTTTTGCTGGGAAATAAAAAAGCCTTCCGGAAGTGGCGGGATTTAGAAGTATATGGATCTGCAAAACCCGCGGCAATACCAACAAGGCGTATTCCATACGCAGTGAGAGAACGACCTTGGTGCTAGGTGGACACTCTCACATCGAAAGACGTTTTGATTAAAGTTGAGGAACCAACAGATTGGATGAGTCAAATGATGGTGGTATCGAACGTATACGGGAAAATTGGCATTTATATTTAGCCCAAACCACTGAACAAAGCACTCAGGAGAAGGCACATTTCGTTACCTGTTGTTGACGATGTCTTTCCTGGGTATTCAAACACGCGTTGCTTTACAAAAGTTGATTTGGTTTCAGTGCTTTGGAATGTGGATTTGTATAAAACCTCGAGTCTCTTGACCACGTTTGGCACACTATATGGCCGGTACCGTCGGATGCGGCTACCTTCTGGCCTGAAGGTATCCAGCAAAATATTCCAGAAGAGGGCTCTGCAAACAGTGAACGACTTACCTGGAGTACTTTGTGTGGCAGATGATATTTTAATTTTCGGCAAAATTATATAGAAACAACAGAAGGGTCGAGTCTGTTCTGCAATGATCCATCCGTGATGGAATCAGACTGAAACGAGACAAGTTGACGTTTTGTAAACAGCAGCCAAGTTCCACGGCCACAGTACCACAGGCTTGGTGACGAAGACGGATCCGGGTAAGGCAACCGAGATTTTAAACATGCCGGCAAGAACCACTGCGAAAGGAGTCCCACGTTTTAATAGGATCATCAAGTGCCTGCGCAGATTCTTATTCGAGATGGCAGAACTGACGAGAGCGATTTGCCGACTGACACACAAGGGAGAGAAGGGGAGCTGGTCAGATGAACAGCTATTAGCATTTGGCCGCACCAAGCAGCTTATCGTGAAGGCCCCAGTCCTAGCCTATCACGATCACGACTTACCTCTACACACACAAAGTGATAGCAGTCAACCTGGTTTTGGAACCGTTCCTTTGCGGAAATGGCTCCAGCTTGATTATCGTAGGACGGCGCTGATAAGTTACTACCACAAATAAGCACAAACTGAAAAAGAATTTCCGGCAATCGCGTATTCTCTGGAAAAGTTCATTGGGTACGCTTCAGGGGAATTACGCACATATATTCAGATCACAAGCCATTGAGCATGATCGCGAATAAGCAACTACATCGAACGCCAAGAGGACTCCAATCGACGTTAGTTTGTTTCCAAAGGAATAACTATAAACTTTACTATCAGCAAGGTTAACTGTACCGCAAGATTTCCAGAAAGACACTCTGCATCCGTTACACTGTTAACAAGCACGTATCGATGGGTGTATCACCTGGGCCACAGATTCATACTACTGGCCTGGTATAGCAGAACAGATTGAATTGGTAGAAGCCAATTGCCAACCGTGCGGACTATTTCATCGGCGACAAAAAACAGAACCGACGGAGACGCGTCCAATACCTGACCGGCCTTGGCCAATTGTGATGTTGGATATATTATGCCATAGAAAAGGACTGTTACTTGGTGACCTTTGGTTACTACACTCAGTTCTTCAAAGCTGGCCCCCTGAAAAAAGAAGCAAGTTCAAAAATTAGCAACAAACTCCGAGCCGATTTTGCACGACGAAACCTCCTTTCGACTGACTTCCAGTGGTGGTCCTCAGTTTCGCAGGACGGAACTCCGGCACTTCTCGAAGATGTGGCAGTAAAACCATTACATCACCAGTCCGTAACACAGTCAGTCTGACGGTAAAACAGATAGGGCTGCCAAGCAGGCGGAAATGATACTCAAACAAGTCTGAGAGCTGCGATCAATTTATCGCTCTGCAAGAGCTTCGAAGTATGCCTCCTGCGCCGGTGGGTGTGACGACCGGTTGTGAAAAATCCCCCAGAAAAGCCGCAACTTCATATTTCCTTGATATCACTCACTCATTCACACTATTGGCTTGTTTTTATGCACTGTATGCTTTCATGAACCAACCTCAGTTTGTTCGCGTCCAGCGTACCACTCCATAATATCCTATTCTTGACCTGCGTGGGGCACGTGCTCCTTTCTCGCATGCAGCAATTTGGTTCTCGTTTTCTGAGTTCGTGTGGTCGCATAATTGAGGTTCGTATCTGTTTATGCCATTGCTCATTTGATAATGTAGTATCGTGGAATTTCACAGATAACCACGTGCTGATTTTGTGATCGGCTTTGAATTCGGCTACGTATTGCTCAAGCGGCGTCTTGCAATACTCAACTGGTCAACTCGGAACGAGAAAATACTCAACATGCCAAGAAAGGGCTCGAAGCAATTGGAATCTGGACAACAAGTAATACGACAAGTCACTGGGGAGGTTTTGGGTACTTTTGATTCCTTAATTAATGCTAGGTCACCTAGTCCTGTTGGCGCTGGCTCATGTATTACTGAGGGCAATGTGGATTGCAAGAATGTTGATCTATTCAAGTTGAGGATGCTGGACCTAGAACAACAATTGCTATCGGCTGGGAAGCAGGTCGAGGAAACAGAAGGGCAGTGTAGACAGAACGAGCGTGGGCAAAAGGCTAACGGCTGCGATCTATCCGACAAGTCAGGACAAATGAAAATAGGGAACCCTGCGCCGGCAGTCGAATATAAAACATCGACGCAACCGACGATCGATCTGCCAAGATTAGAACTGACAGTTTTCCACGGGTGATCTGAACATTACTGCAAGTTCATCGGGAAGTTCGAAACTTACGTCTATAACAAGATAAGTGACCCCGGGCAAAGGCTCCTCTATCTGACTCATTGTCATCCAGGCGGAGTTGGGGAAGCTATCAATGGGTGTACAGTGCTCGACCCGGAGCAAGGCTGCACACGAGCGAGGAAGAGTTTGAGGGACCCACTCGGCTGGCCATTCAAGGTAGCCCGTAATCTAATGGAGGGCATGATGGTAGAGACCAAAAGAACAAAGGTCGACGTCTACACAGTGGCCTAATTAGTGATACAAATGCAGAACTGTTCAATAGCCCTTGACAGTTTAAGTAACAGGGATGATGTCGATGCAATACCGAACTACAGGGTCGGTGGACGGAAGAGGCGGAAGGTATAGGCCGGAGCGACCGTGAGGCTAACTGCGAAGACCTGACAGAATACTTGGACAGGCAAACCAAGATAGCTGACAGTAGATTTGGCCGACTCATCAGGGACAGCAACCAGGTAAATGAACCTAGCACTGGTCAGGCTCAAACCACTGTGCAAGAAAATCCGAAATATCAGCCTTGGACCAATTTACACGCCATTTCACGTGAGGCTATGGCGCACCCAACTTTCAGGTTCTGTGACGCTAGCCATGGGCTACTAGAATGCCCGAATTTTATCAACGCCACAACAGACGAACACTGATGGAGAGCGAGGTCGGCATGAGTGTGCTTTATATGCCTCAACACCACGCAACGGGTGGCAGCTTGTCAAACAAGAACCAGATATGGTCACGAAGTTTACGCGGACAGACATCACCGATTGCTACACCAGGCGGGAGAAACTACATCAGAGGCGAACACCATGCCAAGTGTGATCTGTTCAACATCACGGCCTGCCAGTAAACCAATAAGTTTAGAGGCAGACAGTGGATCAGACACAACACTGGTGAAGGAACGGTTTGCCGACAAACACCGACCCGCTAAAAGTACGACGCCGTTAGCCGTGAGCAGGGTGGGCAAAACACAAGTAATGATTGCCGGCCGGTTGAGGTTACAGCACATCTTCTTTGACACTAACGAGCGAATTAAATCAACGGAGGCCGTTGCGACTATCCCGATGTCTAGGGCTGTGAATCTAGCAGTAACTTAGTTTCACTAGCGACACGCACGATATGGGCAGAACACGATTACGAGCAGCAGAACAATTTCCAATCAAATGACCGTGTTTATCGATGATTCGTGATTCTAAATAATACAATAAGCATAAATATACAGCAAATAAACGACTTACAGCCAGGTGAGAAACCAAGAACAATGGGCAGTAAGCTTCCGAAAATCGGGACAGCGCAGTAAACAGGCAGCTGAACGAAACTGTAGCGCAGTTCGGTTGTGGTACAATCGATAAATCAAGAACGTTTATCGTCAAAGATCAATAAATCGATTACAAACGCGTGAATTGGACTGTGGTTGCAATGGTAAAAAGTGTCATTAACAAATGAGTACAAATAATCTAAGTCTGTGGAGTAAACAAGAGTACGTGCTAACATGAATGGGCGAATCCGGCAATAGATCTGTTAATGCTGTTGACATATGACGGCCAATAGTGGAGTGCACTGACAGAACGCTAAGACTGGGAGTTCGAGCCTCCGCTCGGCAGTACAAATGAAACACTCAGAAAGATTATATAACAGTAGAAGTGTAGACCTTCGGGAAAACAAGGTTACGAACAAATACGTGAACTGTTCATGTAATAAGCACCATGAAACTCAAGTATAAACTGATGTGATACCTTAGAAACAGGGAAAATACATTACGAATGTCCGGGGTTCACGATGCTACTACTAATAAGTAACTAAACAGAAGGCAGAAGGACAAACTCTTATTACGATTCCTAATTAACAGAGGCATTTATGTTAGTTGTTCTCCTCCATGCAAGC
This sequence comes from Fasciola hepatica, assembly GCA_948099385.1. Classification (NCBI taxonomy): domain Eukaryota; kingdom Metazoa; phylum Platyhelminthes; class Trematoda; order Plagiorchiida; family Fasciolidae; genus Fasciola; species Fasciola hepatica. The sequence goes on from CANUEZ040000123.1 coordinate 16,232,951, forward strand.
GCCGAGGTCGGTGAACGCAATTTCAACTAAATGGCCCCCTGTAGGATGTAACCGTCGTAGGCTGGGAGGACAATAAAGCGGATCTTTTTATCGGCTGCGATTTGTCGGAGGCACATTGGGTACTGGATCAGAGTGTGGGCAACCGCCGGGCACTCTATGCCTTGTGCACAGCACTTGGATAAATATTATATAGTCCAGTAAGGGGGAAGTCGTTTCGTAAATTACATGTTAGCCGAGGCGGACCGCATAGGGTATCGACTGCGACGGCCGTATGAAAAGGGGTTTCACGGTATTGGAGACTAAAGACGATCATTGTCTGAAGAGGCTGGCCTTGCTGTGCATGCCGTGCGGCAAGGAACTAGAGGCCTCAAAAAACAGTTCGGAGTTCCCCTCCCATGACGCACACTAGCTGACCCTTGGGTTTATAACAGAGACTATGCTCTACAAAAACCACTGCGATTGAAAGAACGCTTCGTCTGAGACCAGAACCTGTGGGAACGATACACAGAATTGACGCGAGATGAAGCTCTAGGCTACGTTGAAAGAGTGCCTGCAACCACCGACGGCCGGAAGGGGGTCTGGTATCCACCTCACCACCCGGTTCTCAACCCCAAGAAGCCCGAAAATCTGTGGGCGATTTTCGACTGTGCAGCCAAGTTCCAGAGCAAGTCGTTAAACGGTCGCCTGCTACGGGGGCCTGACTGGACCACGCCATTGGTCGAAGTTTTGTTCCGCTTCCGAGTAGGTAGAGTGGCTTTGTCCGCCGATATCACGGAAGTGCTTCTCCAAGTGAAAAAGGCGGTAGAAGAGCGAGATGCGTTGCCATTCCCATGGTGGGAACAGAACAACCGGAACAAAGCGGTGATAAACTGTACGGTGAACATCCACCCCTTCGGAGCGATATCATCACCATTTTGTGCGAATTACGCTCCTCGAGAAGCAGCGAACAAGCGTGGAGCACTGTCCCACCGGTCGGTAGTAGATAGCGTCAACGGAAAATTCCACGTCGCCGGCTATATTGGGTCATTTTATTATGTGGACTCGGCCCAAGCGCAGTTCAGGGACCTAACAAAATTGCTAGAAGAGGGTGGCTGTAAGGTGCATGCGTGGGAATCCTCCATAGCCGTTCTCATTTACGTGTATTGTTGAAACTGTGCTCTTTATTTTGTTGACCCTCGAACAAGTACACCATGCATCAAACACTAAACTTCAAAATTTGTTTATATTTTGCTCAAGCGAAGTGGCATAATTTTGATTCGAACTTGGACTGCCGTGACGGTGTTACCCGACATTGGCCTTTGTTGAACTCTGGTCCTCTTCGTTAGACGTTGTGGCCGTACAGTCGAGGTTTGTACATATTTATATGCGTCTAACTTGTTAATTCAGTACCGTAAGAACTACGAATCCACCTTGTTCTGGTTTTGGGATTTGTCTTGAGTTGACTACGCGTTACTTACAGTCGGAATAACCGTTGCAGTGGCTTCCATCTCACGAAATCGATGTCGAACGCTTCGGAAGTGCTCGAGGTCATTCCGTTCCATGAGAGGGCCGGAAGGGTTCGAGATCTGGACGGCTCTCCGCTACCTACCAAAAGCAAGTTAGGAATACAATACAATGCAGAAACCGACTACTTTGTTTTCGAGCTAAACATTCCCGAGCAACCAGTTACTCGCCGTAGTATACTATCTGCTGCCTTTAGTTTGTTCGGTCCACTTGGTTTTGTCTCTCCCTGGCTGTTACTCGGAAAGATCCTACCGCAGCGGCCCTGTCGTACCAAAGTCGATTGGGACCAGTCACTGGACCGAGATGACCGATTGACCGGGAAGAATTTCTGAACATCCTAAAGAAGCTAGGGAACATACGGATTCCACGATGTTTGCCCCCTGGCCATACAACGCAGGAGGGAGGACCACACGCCTTTTCTGACACATCTGAAGTCGGTTACGGAGCCGCGGTATACGGACTGTGGTGCACGGGAGATGGGCTATATACTACGAGGATCCCGTTCACCAAAGCTTGCGCTGCCCCACTGAAGACGGTTTCGATCTCGCGCCTTGAACTCAGCGCAGCCGTGTTAGCAGTCAGAGCGGTACAAGCGGTAAAGAGATGTTTCTACTTCTATAGTTGGTCAGCCAGTTTTTGGACGGACTCGACGATAGTGCTGTACTACACTAGCATCGTCAAGAGCCGTATCGGTACTTTCGTTGTTAACCGGCTCACGATCATCCACGACGAAACTGCCATGAACCAGTGGAAACATGTCAAGTCTGGCGATAACCCAACCGGTCTGTGCTCCCGAGGTGCGACCAACTTCCGGCAACTGGGCACATGGACAGGGGGCTGATATTCCTGCAAATACCTCAACAGGGCTGGCCCGTGTACGGATCAGAGCCCCTTCTGGAAATGAAACTGAAGATCGAGGGCGCAATGATGACAGCGACAGTCTCCGGAGCGGCATTCGTTTTGTCACGATTGGTTAGGTTTTCCTCCTGGATGAAGGTACTTCGTTCACTAGTTTGGTTGGTCAGGTTCAAGGGACATCAGCTAGTCATGAAAGGTTCCGCCCCTGGCCGGGTACGAGTGGGTCCGATAAGTCCCGATGAACTACGAGCTGCAGAACACGATTTATTCAAGATGGTACAACGGGGGTCTTTCACCCGGGAAGTCGAGAGCGCGGAAGAAGTGGGACCAATCGACAAAGGGTTATCACCTCCGAGAGGCGACTTGAAGCATATAAACCCCAGGCTCATTACCGGACTACTACGGGTAGAAGGCAGGCTGACCAACTCCCACCTGAGCTTTGACACGAAATAACCCACATTGCTGCGGGCTCGACAGCCTGTGATAGAGCTAATGATCCAACACATCCAAGCCGTGGGGGAACATGCCGGGTAAGGTCGCGTGACAAGCGTCATCCGAAAGCGCCTTTGGTTGCTGAGGGGAAGGGCGGCTGTAAAAAGCGTGATCCAACGTTGTTTACGTTGTGGGAGACGCAACGCTGCAACGGACAAAAAATACATGGCTCCGCTGCCAGAATGTAGAGGGACGGCGGGTTAGTGGTCGTTCAGTGATACTGGGCTGGACTATTCATAGCCTTTTTGGGTCAAGTGTGGAAAGAGGTTGGGAAAACGATACAAGTGCATCGTGACGTGCATGAAGTCATGCGCGGTACACTTGCAAATTGCGCGTTCGATGCCGACCGACTCCTTCCCCCGGGCCTTTAAACGCCTTATCAACCGAAGAGGCATACCAGCAGATATATGCTCCGATAACGGGTCGAACTTCGTAGGCGCTCATCGAGAACTGCAGGGTCAGCACCGAAACATGAACGGGGACGAGCTTCAGGACGAAACCGCGGCATATGGCATAAGATGGCAATTCAACCTTCGCAGGCCAGTCATCGCGGTGGCCTATGGGAGCTCCTGCTCCGGTCCATCAGGAGGATACTGCTGTCGATCATTTAGCAACAGCCGCCCGACGACGAAACGGTGATCACTGTCATGACCGGGGTCGAAAGAATTCTGAACAACCACCCACTGGTTCCAGTGGCCGGCGGTGACTCCACCCACCTGTCGCTCGTTACGGCCGAACGTGGGTTTCCAAAGACCGAAAACCTTCGTGGGAGCTGCCTTCATGAGTGGAAGCACGCAAATTATCTTGCCAAGATTTTCTGGAGGCGATAACTGCGGGGATACCTACCGGCTCTGCAAGCTCGGCAGAAGTGGCTGATCAAAGCAAGACCATTCAAGGATGGAGATGTAGCGGTGATCGCCGATGAACACGCCCATTTCAACGACTGGCCTTTGGGCGTTGTCATGGAAATTATCGGAAGCTCTGACGGCATGATAAGAACCGTCAGCGTGAAGAACGCCAACGGACTGCTAGTCCGCGACGTACGCAGTATCAGCCTCCTCGAAAGTGAAGAAGGAGAAGCCGGTGACACAGAATCCCAATGATCTGTTCCTCATTCGTTGTTAAAGTGGTTAAATGCAACTCCCGTGCGTGGGGGCGTACACGACATACTGACTTCCTGAACCGAACCTGCCCCCAGGCTCACACACGCACATGCTACAAATTTATGCTTCGTGGTCTCAATCAAACACCTTGCGTTGCTCATCTTACTTCGCTGACCTTACAGAAGGCCTTTCCCATATGTGGTAGTAGCTGCGATTCGATCACACATCCAGACACCGACCCTCAATTACACACACGTACATGATACACATTTACGCAACATAACCCCCATCAAACACGCTGCGGTGCTGTTTCTTCCTCGATTATCACTGACATTATGGAAGATATCTCACGCAGATGGCAGTTCTTACTATTTGTCCATATACCAGGGTGCTACCTCACCCATGACACCCACACGCACAAATATTCACACTAGCGCACGCTGCCAATTCAGGACGGCTCTCCTGAGGACAGCACCTATATTTCCCCTTCATGCCTGTCACTGGCCAGTCTTTCTCGTGGACGATGCAGAGTAACATAGCGCCTGTCTGGCCACCGGGTCAAGTGCGATCATGAGTAGAATGATGACGGCAGAAGTATTAGGTGCGCGCATTGACAGCAGGGTTAAGGTGGGTGGAGAGAATCAGTGCCCTTATTCCAAACCTTTGACTCTGCTGGGGTTCGGGAGGATTTTGGTGGGCGATGTAACGACCGGTTGTGGGAAATCCCCCAGAAAAGCCGCAACTTCATATTTTCTTGATATCACTCACTCATTCACACTATTGGCTTGTTTTTATGCACTGTATGCTTTCATGAACCAACCTCAGTTTGTTCGCGTCCAGCGTACCACTCCACAATATCCTATTCTTGACCTGCGTGGGGCACGTGCTCCTTTCTCGCATGCAGCAATTTGGTTCTCGTTTTCTGAGTTCGTGTGGTCGCATAATTCAGGTTCGTATTTGTCTGACGTTGCACATTCGGTAGTCTAGTATCGTAGAATTTCCGGTTCTGATTTTGGGATCAGTTTCGTCCTTGACTACGTACCACTGTAAAGCTTCTTACAGTGGGAACAAGCCCGAAGAAGCTTCCATATGGAAGACGAACGCGCACAATCCCGCCAGTTTGGGCTGATTTACTGGACCCGGCAGTCGTAGTGCCTACTGCACTGAAAATGAAGTTTAGAAGGTGAACGGCGGAGCAAAAATGATCTTACGGTAGGTGCAGGAAACCACTGCATCCACTCGAGCCAGGTGAAACAGTCTGGATCCAACCTGTAGAACCGACGAAACAGTCTTGAACGAAAGGAGAGATACTACGGCGCGTAACAAAGAGACCGTAACTAATAAGCTCTGAAGATCTAGGACTAGAAAGAATGGGGTTTATCCGAGAAAACCCGAAGAGGATTTTGGTGAGGAAGAGAAAACCAATGGAGGCGGTGACAAAGAAGAGGACGAGGAAACCAAAAAGCGGTAACGAATAGACCGATTCAGGTAGCATCAAAAATTCATCCGTCGGACAGGGGCAATCACCATCTAGAACTCGAAGTGGACAAAGTTACCAGCTGGTAGGCGAGAGAATTTTTTAAAGAGGGAAGGTGTTCTATACATTTTTTGTTTAACCACGTAAATGTCTTTCCCTGATTGCTCATAAAGTGACTTCCGTTTAATGCACTGCAAATCGAGCATTCTGCTTTGCTCAAGGGGCTCCTTACACCACCGAATAAAGAACAATAACTGAGCTTCCCTTGTTGCACGTTGTACCAATATACAGACTGCATTTTCCGGGGAACTGGCATTTCATTCACCTCTAAGGTAATATTCGAACGGGTACACACGCCACCAGTAGGCAGACGAACGGACCAAAGACGGTTCCAGTCCCAATCTAGATGAATCCAAACGACAGCCCTCTACGGATTTTGCCACTGGAACCACGGGTGTCGATTCTGATGCTCGTTTTGAACAACTCAGTCACTCAGGTAGCGAGATGGGTGCTGAATGCCTATTACTTTACCTTTGGTTTCATCTCTGGGGACTAGTTTTCTTTCTTCCCCGGTGGCACCAAGAGTAATTTCGCAATTCCCCCCCCCCTCATTCCTCACTTTGAGCAGCTTAATCTGTCCATTTAACTCCAACTACTCCGTGACCTACCTCTCCTTCAGTTTAGCGTGCGACAGACCAGCCCTGGCTCTACGGGAAGCCGAAATTGCCTCAGAGCAATCTCGTGTACTAGAGCCCGTGCACGAAGCATCACAAATACATAAGGACAAAAGGTTCTGGTCACCTGCTGGGCACTATCTTTCAATTAAGAATAATTTACAAAGCTTATGAGCAATTGCTTTTCTTGGAGATCGCCAAGGTTTCTGAGCACTATGAAGCCCAGCCAATGAAAAGCTTGGGCGACACTCAGCGACAAATTCCGACACCATTCAAAACACGTTTGGTTCCAAATAGCTAGAGCTCTATGTATAACAAATCAAATAATTTTACGATAACCAAGCCTCAAAAGCTTTCGTTCTGGGCTGATGCGCTCGAAAATTGAGCGACAAATCGACAACTGCAGCTAAATTACAACAAGCCTTTGGAAGCAGAAGGTGGAATTACCAAACACAGTCACATCAAATTTCAAGCTCAGTTACTAACCCCCGAATCAAAGTGGAGGACCCGATTTGTGGCAAAGGTTCCGTGAAATAAGGAAACAATCGGAATTAGGGTAAGGATAGTTTATGCAAGTGAAAAATGTTTGTAATGCGAATGTTTATGAAAGACACGGGGTTTCCTGAACCCCTTACCAGCACTAATAATAATGCCAATGAATGGCTCAATAAATCGTGCCAGCTTCGAAAGCTGAGGCATCTAGCCGTTTACGTTACCGGGGACACTGAAATATATTGCGCCCTTAGCAGATAAAAGTGAATGAAGAGATAGTTCACAAAGTACTGGCAGATGACAAGACCGCCAACTTTTTAAAAAGCCGTTGGGCAATACGTAGCCAAATTCGAAACCGATCCCAACATCAGCACGTGGTTATCTGTGAAATTCCACGATACTACATTATCAAATGAGCAATGGCATAAACAGATAGGAACCTCAATTATGCGATCACACGAACTCAGAAAACGAGAACCAAATTGCTGCATGCGAGAAAGGAGCACGTGCCCCACGCAGGTCAAGAATAGGATATTGTGGGGTGGTACGCTGGACGCGAACAAACTGAGGTTGGTTCATGAAAGCATACAGTGCATAAAAACAAGCCAATAGTGTGAATGAGTGAGTGGTGTCAAGGAAACATGAAAATGCAGCTTTTCTGGGGGATTTCACACGATGATCTTTACAAACTCCTTGTCTGAGTTCAATAAGACGGTCATTTTGCTTTCTTATTGGCAAGCGACTAGGAGAATGATCGCATGTAAGGGGATCACACTTTGGATCAACAAGACGGACTAACTGTTGATAAGAATCAACCAGTCAGAAGGAGATTTGGTCGTGCGCACGTGATGAAGCAGTATACAAGCTTAGCTAGACTCCTGTCCGGATAGGATTGACGTACGTGTGCCTGAGTGTGAGTGCGTGGCAATTGGATCCAAACGACAGCCAGTTGGTGGGGGGAATCTGGACCCACGTAGAGTGGTCTGTGTAACAGCCGGTCGTGGAAAATCCCCCTTTTTCCCTCGCGATTCAGTGTTTTTTCCCAAAATCACTCATTTCCATACACTATTGACTTGTCTTTACGAACTGGTTGTTTTTCTGTACCAATTGTTGTTTGTTCGCGCCCAGAGCGCTATTTTGGCACATCCTTGCTCAGGACCTGCGTGACGCACGTGCTGTCTGCTCACACGCTGCTATTCGGTTTCTCGTTGTTGAGTCTTTGTGATCGTAGTATTGAGGTTTGTATATTGTTTATGTCATTGTTTATTTTAATAATCTAGTATCGTAGAATTATCACGGATAATCGCCTTCTGATTTCGGGATCCGTTGCGAATTTGGCTACGCATTGCTCAAACGTTCGTAACAATACTCAATAGATCTATTTGGAACGAGGAAAAATCACGCAAAATGCCAAGAAAAGGATCAAAAGCAGTCGAATCCGGACAGGAAGTAATACGGCAAGTCTCTGGGGAGGTTTTGGGTACGTATGATTCTTTAGTTAATGCTAGATCGCCTAGTCCTGTCAGTGCTAGCTCATGTGTTATTGAAAGCAATATTGATAGTAAGGATATCGATTTATATAAGCTGAGAATACTAGAACTAGAGCAACAGTTACTTTCGGCTAGACTACAGGCGCATGAAGCAGAGAAGTGTACACAGAAACAGCGAGAGCATGAGACCAGTGACTTCGACACTTCCGATAGGTTAGAGTGCAATAAGGTAGGGAACCCCACGCCGGTCGCCGAATACAAACCACCATCGATCGATCTGCCTAGAGTGGAGTTAACAGTTTTCGACGGGCGAGCTGAGCAATACTGCAAGTTTGTCAAACAGTTCGAGACGTTCGTTGAAAACAAGGTAACCGACCCTGGGCAAAGGCTTCTTTACCTTACTCACTACTGCCGAGGCCGAGCGCGAGAAGCTATCGACGGGTGCACCATGCTCGATCCAGAACAAGGCTACACAAGGGCAAGAAAGATTCTGAGGGACTTGTTTGGCCAACCTTTCAAAGTAGCCCGTAACCTAATAGAGGGCGTGATGGCAGAGGCAAAGAGAACCAAGGGCGACGTCTACACCATGGCCGACCTGGTGATCAAGATGCAGAACTGCTCAATAGCCCTCGACCATTTAGGTTACAGGGCTGACCTAGACGCCATGCACACTTTGGAAGGCATAGTCCGTCACCTCTCTCCCGAACTACAGGGTCGGTGGGCGGAAGAAGCTGAACGGATAAGCCGAGGCGACAGAGAAGCCAACTTCGAAGACCTGACTGAATACTTAGACAGGCAAACGAAGATAGCTGACAGCAGATTTGGCCGACTCATCCGGGACAGCAACCGAGCAAACAAGCCCGGTACTAGCCAAGCCCAAACCCCTGTACGGGAATATCCAAAGTACCAGCCTTGGACCAACACACACGTCATTTCACGAGATGCTACGGCGAAACCAAATTGCAGATCCTGTGGTACTAGCCATGGCCTACCAGAATGCCCCAAGTTCGGCAACGCCACAATAGACGAACGGTGGGGAATAGCGAGGATGGCAGGAGCATGTTTCATCTGTCTCAACACCACGCACCGGGCAGCAGCCTGTAGAACAAGGAATCGATGTGGTTACGAGGGCTGCACGGGCAGACACCATCGGCTGCTGCATCAGGCGAGAGTAACCATATCCGAGGCGAGTGCCAAGCCCAGCGTGATTTGTTCAACTTCAAAATCTGCCAGTAAACCGGTACGTTTAGGCGTAGTGGCCGTGGGCGTAGTGACTCCGACTGGGATAGTCAAGGCGTTGGCTTTCGTTGATAGTGGATCCGACACCACTTTAGTGAAAGAGCGGTTTGCCGACAAACACCAACTGGCTAAAGATGCGACGTCGTTAGCAGTGAGCACGGTGGGCGGAACACAGGTAATGACTGCCGGTAGATTAAGGCTGCAACTCATCTCTCTAGACACTAACGAGGAAATTGAACCAACGGAGGCATTCACGTTAGCGGATCTCCCCATGCGAGCACCAAGGTCGGTGGACGCAATCTTGACTCGGTGGCCCCACCTGCAGGATGTAACCGTTGTAGACTGGGAAGATGATGAGGTGGATCTCCTCATCGGATGCGACGTGCCAGAGGCGCATTGGGTGCTTGACCAAAGAGTGGGCGACCGCCAGGCACCTTATGCCGTACGCACGGCTCTGGGATGGATGTTATACGGTCCAGTAGGGGTACGCGGTTCCGTGAATTACTTATCCGCCGAAACGGACCGCATAGAGTATCATCTGCAACGGCTGTATGAAAAGGAGTTTCATGACATTGGAGACGAAAGACCGACGTTGTCTCAAGAGGATCACTTCGCTCTACAAACGGTGCGGCAAGGCTCTAGAGGCCTCAAAAGCAGTTCGAGGTTCCCCTCCCATGGCGCACACCGGTCGACCCGTGGACTGACAACAGAAATTATGTTCTCCAACGATTACTACGACTAAAAGAACGCTTCATTGGAGACCAGAATCTGTGGGAACGATACGTGGATTTGATGAAGCGAAACGAGACCCTCGGCTACGTTGAAAAGGTGCCTGTTAACACCGACAGCAAAAGGGGTATCTGGTATCTGCCTCACCATCCGGTTATCAACCCCAAGAAACCCAATAAACTGCGGGTGGTTTTCGACTGTGCGGCCAAGTTCCAGGGCAAGTCGTTAAACGATCGCCTACTACAGGGGCCTGACTGGACCACACCACTGATCGATGTTCTGTGCCGTTTCAGAGTGGGTAAAGTGACTTTGTCTGCTGACATTAGGGAAATGTTCCATCAGGTGAAGATTCCGGTAGGAGAACGAGATGCTTTGCGTTTCCTGTGGTGGGAAGGGAGCGACCGGGACAACGCAGTGGTGAATTATAGGATGACCGTCCACCCCTTCGGAGCCATATCGTCACCATTTTGTGCAAACTACGCCCTCCGAGAATCAGCGAACAAACATGGCGATCTAGTACATCGGACGGTGGTAGAAAGCGTCAGCAGGAACTTCTACGTCGACGACTACCTTGGGTCATTCGATGATGTGGAATCAGCTCTAGAGCAGTTCAGGGGTCTGACGAGATTGCTGGAAGAGGGCGGCTTCCATCTAACTAAATGGATGTCGAACGCTTCAGAAGTGCTGAAGGTCATCCCGTATCACGAAAAGGCCGAAAGGGTAAGAGATTTGGACGGCTCTCCACTTCCCATCGAGCGCACTTTAGGGATACAATGGGACGCGGAAACGGACGATTTTGTTTTCGAACTGAACGTTCCCGAGCTGCCAATAACCCGTCGTGGCATACTATCTGCCGTCTCGAGTTTGTTCGACCCGCTCGGTTTCGTCTCACCATGGCTGCTACCCGGAAAGATCTTGCTGCAGCGGCTGTGCCGTAAGAAAGTTGATTGGGACCAGGCACTGGACCAAGGGGACCGGCTGGACTGGGAAGAATTTCTGAACACCTTGAAGAAATTAGGGGACATAGGAATCCCACGATGTTTGACCCCTGGCCATACGACACGGACTGGAGAACTACATGCCTTTTCCGATGCATCCGAAGTCGGTTATGGAGCTGTGGTGTACGGACGATGGTGCGCAGGAGATGGACAATATACCACGAGGATCCTGTTCGCCAAAGCCCGCGTTGCCCCACTGAAGTCGGTCTCAATCCCACGCCTTGAACTCAGCGCAGCCGTGTTGGCAGTCAGGGTGGTGCAAGCTGTGAAGAGATGTTTCGATCTCTACTTTTGGTCGGTGAGCTTCTGGACGGATTCAACGATAGTACTTTACTACATTAACAACGTACGGAGCCGGTTTAGTACTTTCGTTGCTAACCGGCTCACGATTATCCACGATGAATCAGCCACGCACCAGTGGAGTCATGTCAGGTCTGGCGATAATCCGGCCGACCTGTGCTCCCGAGGTGCGAACAACTTCAGGCAACTGGACACGTGGACGGGAGGGCCAAACTTCCTGCAATTGCCCAAACAGGACTGGCCCGTGTTCGAATTAAAACCCCCCACCGAAGTAGAACTGGAAATCAAAGGCGTAGTGATAGCAACCAACGTCGTCGAAGCGTCGTCCATTCTATCGCGACTGGTCAGGTTTTCTTCCTGGATGAAGACGCTTCGTTCGCTAGTTTGGTTAACCAGGTTCAAGAGAAATTTACTAGTCATGAAAGGGCTACGGCCCTCAGGTCGGATACCGGTCGGCCCGATAGGTCCCGATGAGCTACAAGCGGCAGAGTACGATATTTTTAGAATGATACAACGCGAGGCTTTCGCCCAAGAACTCAAGAGGGCGGAAGAAGTGGGGCTGACCAATGAAGACATGCCATCTCCAAGAGGCGAGCTGAAGCGTTTAAACCCCAAACTCATCAACGGACTGCTGCGGGTGGATGGTAGGCTGACCAACGCCCACCTGAACTTCGACACAAAGTATCCTATACTGCTGCCTGCGAGACAACCTGTAGTAGAGCTAATGATTCAACACGTCCACGCCATGGAGGGACATGCCGGGGAAAGTCACGTGACGAGCGTCATCCGAAAGGGTCTTTGGTTGTTGAGAGGACGAGAGACTGTAAAACGCGTAATCCGACGGTGTGTGCAATGCAGGAGACGCAATGCCACAGCAGGCAAACAACTCATGGCCCCACTACCAGAATGCAGGGTGACTACGGGCTGGTGGCCGTTCAGTGACACCGGGTTGGATTATTTCGGGCCCTTGTGGATCAAGTGCGGGAAAAGATTAGAAAAGCGATACGGATGTATCATGACGTGCATGAAATCACGTGCGGTACACCTAGAAGTCGCACATTCGATGACGACCGACTCGTTTCTACGGGCCTTGCAAAGATTTATCAACCGAAGAGGCGTACCGGCCGATATATACTCAGATAATGGATCGAACTTTGTGGGCGCTCAACGGGAATTGCAGCGTTGGCACAAGAACATAAACAGGGACGAACTGCAGAATCGAACCGTGGCCTACGGCATACGATGGCATTTCAACCCCCCACAGGCCAGTCACCGAGGCGGCATATGGGAACGCATGATCCGGTCCGCCAGACGGATATTGCTGTCAATCATGGAGCAGCAGCCGCCCGACGACGAGACGCTGAACACCGTCATGACTGAGGTGGAGCGAATCCTGAACAACCGCCCTCTGGTTCCAGTATTGAACGGCGACCCCACCCACCTGGCGCTCACCCCGAACGACTTATTGACGCTAAGGTCGAACGAGGGTTTCCAAGGGCCGGTAAACCTTCGTGGGAGCTACCTCCACGGGTGGAAGCAAGCGAACTATCTGGCCAAGGTCTTCTGGAGGCGATGGCTACGGGAGTACCTACCGGCTTTGCAGACTCGACAGAAGTGGCTGGCCAAAACAAGACCATTCAAAGTTGGGGACGTGGTTATGATCGCCGACGAACGCGCACATTTCAGCGCTTGGTCTTTGGGAGTAGTTACGGAAACCATCAAAAGCACTGACGAAATGATAAGAACGGTGAAGGTGAAGACAGCTAACGGAGTGCTCATTCGTGACATACGCAGTATTAACCTACTCGAGAGCGAAGACGGAGAAACTGATAACCCTGAGGCCTAGTAAACCTTTTTCACACCAGTAATCGAGGTGGATAAAGAAACACCATATATACCACACAATCTCCGTCAAACACGTTAAGGTGCTCGCGGTCCTTTCGTTGACATTACAGAAGGTTCTTTCCGATATGTGGTGATGAATGCGATCCCATTGTACATCCCGATACATACACGCAGGCACGACGCACTCTACATCCCGTAAACCCATCATACATGTGACAGTGTTCTTTGTTTGCCTTTTGTTGACGCTACCGAATGCCCCTTGCATATGTGGAAGTAGCGGAGCTCAGGTCACACATACGTGCTACATTTACTCGTTTTCTTGCCACCCGGTCTTTTGTTGACATTGCAGAAAGTCCTCCTTTGATGTGTAGTCATACCTGTGATTTCATTGTTACCCCGGCACACACACACACGCACGCACACACACACTCACACGCACACACACACACTCAAGCACGTACATCCAGGACCGGACGGCCCCTTACGAGGACAACGTCTATGTGACCATTCACGCCCGCCATCGGTCATTTGGTCTTGTGGAAGATGTAGACTAGCCTCACGTCTATGTAGCCAATTAGTCAGGTGCGACCAGTAGTAGAACGTCGACGACGAGCATTAGACGCGCGCACTGACAGCAGGGCCTAGGCAGGTAGGAAGAATCAGTACCTTTATACCGAACCTTTGACTTTGCTAAGGATCCAGGAGGATTTTGGTGGGCGGTGTAACAGCCGGTCGTGGAAAATCCCCCTTTTTCCCTCGCGATTCAGTGTTTTTTCCCAACATCACTCATTTCCATACACTATTGACTTGTCTTTACGAACTGGTTGTTTTTCTGAACCAATTGTTGTTTGTTCGCGCCCAGAGCGCTATTTTGGCACATCCTTGTTCAGGACCTGCGTGACGCACGTGCTGTCTGCTCACACGCTGCTATTCGGTTTCTCGTTGTTGAGTCTTTGTGATCGTAGTATTGAGGTTTGTATATTGTTTATGTCATTGTTTATTTTAATAATCTAGTATCGTAGAATTATCACGGATAATCGCCTTCTGATTTCGGGATCCGTTGCGAATTTGGCTACGCATTGCTCAAACGTTCGTAACAGTCTGGGCCAAACGAGGGTTGAATGTGAGTGTGTACTTTGGTTTGATGAATAAGGATTATAATCTATACAAATGAACTGGGCCTAGGTCATGCACAGGTAAAAAGCCTTTATCCGATAAGCTGCGCCAACGATAAGGCAGGTGTAAACCAAGCCGCGAGTGGAACGCACAACCGAAGGGAAATAGGAGAATGTCAACGAGACCAGATCTGGCTGCGTGGAGTGGAAAAACAGACAAAATAAAAATAAAGGCAGAGTTCTACAAAACAGAATCGGCAGTAAGAGTGTGGAATAGGTCAACTAAGGAAGTGGTTCTGGTGAGAGAAGTAAAGCTTTTGGAAAGGAACCCGGAGGCTGAGTGGGACGATATATTCTCGAAGGTAGAACACTGGGGCTCCAGGGAAAACTGCGTATCACTTAACTCCCATCAGTTTTCCTGTGTGTCATTGCCTATGAGCTGGGGCACAAAAAGTGGTGGAATGCTTACACCACAGTCGTCTCTCACCCGGAAGTTGAAAACTGTTTATATTTTCGTGCTTTTAAGTCATACTGAAGTAACGAGCTACCTTTTGTTCAACACAACAAAGACACGGGACTAAATACCCACCTCCGTGAGCAGTTCTGAAAGAATTCTGGAAGTTCGGCCGGCCTCGGTCACTATCGGCAGTTTGGATCCTGACCTGGCCCGACCTGACTTGTTCATTGGGATTCACGAGGACTGACGGGCCGGCAATTGTAGTTTTCTAATGAGCCGGGTACTGTCCAGTGCTTTTAGTCAGAAAGAATCTGCTAAAACTACACACATGTTTCTTTCGTACGGGGGACCTCCGATCAATTATAAAACCGCTTTGGACCCGTTAGCCACGCGAAGTCACGGGGAAGTGACGCTGTTTAGGAAGTGAGTTCTAAAAAAGGGGGAAGTTAGTGAAAAGGGATAAGGGAATCCGCTCAGAAGGCCCTGTAAAAAAGAAACGGTCGAGTGTTTTGTGCTTTTAAGTGAACAATCTGACAGGCAAGCGAACTGTCGGTTTGCTGTCTGCAGAATACATCGCCTCACATTTTTATTCGTGCATTTGCACTGCATTTCGTGTCTAATAACCTAATCTGTCAACTTCATTTCGCCAATTCGAACTGCGACCCCCATTTGCCTGCTTACACGTCAGTTACTAGTTCTTTTCCGGGGTAAACAGGATGCCTCCGCACCCATTGTTAAGAATACGCCAGGCGGTGATGCCAGGGAAGTTTTGTGTGGAAACGCGATATACCAGAGGCTCAGTCGATAACAGAGAAATCACGGGCTGTGCGTGTAGTTTGTGATTTCACATGGAATGTGGGTGGCTAGCAAAGCGGAACTACCCAGTGTACCGTAAATACCAAGTATTGACTTATATATGCAGAGAACGTGAAACCAGCTTCAAGGACATCGTAAGCTATTGTTTGGGCCGGGAAGGCGGTCAGGGCATAAGGACAGACAGCCCACTACAGGCGGTAGAATAATCCGCCCCAAGTTGGCGACAGCCAGATGGTTCACAGAATGAAGACAGCGTTTTCCGGAGAGTCGCAGGAAGGCAACCCACAGACAGCGATTGTCGTAGCTACAGCTGGGGATCCGAAGCTGTTCCGAGAAAGAAATGATAGCACGTGCACAAATTAAGCGCTGGCTGCCCAGAGAAAGAAGCCCCGAAACAGGTGAATACTTTTGAAAGGAAAAACCGCGGGGCAGGGGAAGGTGGAGTCGGAAACAGAAGCGGTCGGTGAGCTTCGAGAAGAGAAAACGGCCCTCGAAAGACTGCTAATGAGAACTGCGACGGAATTTCGTGGGCTGCAGAAATCAATTGAGATAGCACTCGGGGCAAACTGAAAAGTGGCCATAGGCGGCATACCGGAACCCCACGTGAAGAAAGGCATGCTTCTAGAGAGGGAGAGAGAGAGAGAGACAGAGAGACAGAGGGAGGGAGAGAGAAAAAAGCCCACAGGCACCACACAACCTTCCGGGGAAGGTGGACATCCGCAGATATGTCGCCCTCAAAAGAGTGGAGGTGGCCTGTGTCGAAAGGAAGGGGCAAGTGCGAGCCGGGCCTCACTCTTTTAGAATATGCCAATCAGTGAGTTGGAGCCAAGTTTCTAAGCATGTATGATACCATGTAGTATAGCGCAAGTGGGGTCATCCGGGTTTCACCCGAAGGTACAGATCTTCATAAAAAGCAGACGGAGCCCGAAGACATTCCAGCAGCAGGATACCACACGACGCTGATAAGGCCGCCTCAAATACGAGTCCAGAGGACTCATCAGCCAGTGTCGGCAATTAAGGCTACAACGGCGGCCACTGCAGACCGAACTGAAGAGGTATGCACAAAGAACACGGCGAAGCAAACAGCGAAGCACTTTTCTCTGGAGGCAAGCAGGCCGCAAGTTGATAGGTCAGCAAGTGAAAGCAAACTAAATAGTAGCAATGAGGTTAGCAAGACCGTTATGAAGAAGCGGTAAGTGCCCTCGGGCCTGAAGCCCGGGGAGTGACAGACTTTCTCTGACGGATCAAGAGCAAATCGGAGAAGGGCGAGGCTACTCGTGGTCTGCACGAAAGCGGCGAGTGTAGGGAACAAGTGGCCAGAATTCTGGGCTAGGGCAGAAGGTACGGATATCAAATCGCTCACCGAAACACGGTTGCAACCGAGCGAAGGTGTAAATGGACTGTGTCCGAAACAATGAACAGCCTGTCGTATCGGTGAAAATGAAGTTCGTGTGGGAGGTGGGGTTCTCGTAATAGTAGCAGATCACCATAACCCCTATGGAGGTGCAGGGCTCGTTTCACCAAAGGAGAAAGCCGCAAAGATAGCCGTCGCGATGGAGACACGTGAAATCTCGATAGGGTGTATGTACCGGAATCCAGGACCACATCGGGAGGAAGATGAGGGATTGTAAGTCAATTCTGGCGAATCGAGCAACGCGTAGCCAATTCAAACGAACCAGAAAACAAGAACTAGATTGATTCGTAGTTTCTACTGTACTAAATTGAAATTCGCGAAAGGTGCAGATATATACAAACCTCAAGTATGCAGCCGAATAGACTCCACAGTAAAACCCGGAGGTTCAAAGCCCCGTGGCTCAAGCACGACAGTCAGAAATGGTTCAATACCAAATTTAAACGCCTCACATGGCTAAACAAACGTGCAAAAGTGTGGTGAATGGACGCGCTTTTCAAAGTAATGTCAAACACAGTCTAATGCACATTTAACGTAGAACATTTGAAAGGATTTTCGGTATTCTTTCTTTACAAGGACTGTTGTCATATCCTAATGGGTTGAAAAATTAAGGGCGAAGATATCTTATAGTAGGTGGTTTTTCCTCATCAGAAGTAGACCGGGAAAATGAAACGGCCCCGGACGGAACTTCTGGAGACATATTGGGGAATTTTATTGGACGGAACACTATTTTCAGCTAGTGGAGCAGGTTATTAGATAGAGATATGGTCACACACGATCACCCGTTGACTTAGCGATCAGGAGAGCTCCTGATTATCTAGAAACACCGGAGGTGGTGGACCCGGTTGGCGAGAGCAACCAAGGTATCCTGAGAACGATAGTGAATCTCTCAGGGGTGAGTGAGAAATTTCTCCTGGACAAAAAAATAAGGGCAGTGGGAACTCGCTCTGCGGGCCAGGTGGCTGGTACCAGTAGGGGGAGACTGGGGAGGCACAGTGGAGGCACTTCAGGGAAAAACTGTTAGAAATCACCGATGGGGCATCTCTCTTGGGGAAAGTAAGGAGGAAGGGCACCCCTCCATGGTAAAGCAGTCGTGTAAAAAGGGTTATCAAGCAAAAGCAGGCGGCCTGACAAAGGTACGCTCTTCCAAATCAGCATCGAGTCTTCTTGCTATGCGGGAAGCCAGAAGTAGGGCTGAGAGAGTGTGACTGAAATGCGAGCGAAGCTAAAAACAATTACGTGCCATCGAATGCCACCTTGCGAAGAGCAGAAGGGGATGCCAAGGAAGAAAACAGGGCAAGTGCGTGCAAGAAGCAAGAAAAGGCTGAGAGTCTACTGCCATTCTTTTAGGGAATATATGGACCGGATCAAGGAGCCCCCGGAAAACCCATCAGACAAAACACGCACATCCCAGAGGTGATGGGCCCCGAAGTTTGTGAGAGGGGGATGACAGACAGCAAGGACACAAGCTCCTGCTCGCGAAAGACTGCTTTAGAACAGGGATTAGGAACCATTCGTTTGCTGTGAGGTCTGTCAACGAGTGAAGCGGCTTCGGTGGACACCTTCAAACACTGACCGGACAAGGCTTGGGATGGATTGTTTGGTGAGAGTAGCGAATAGAACCAACTTGTTACATTTCTGTCCCTCACCTTTTATCTGTGTTCAGTCTTTTTACCCATGAGGCCATTGGCCAAGCAGAGCTGACAACTAACAGCTTGATCCTACAGCCAAGACCGGAATGAAGTACAGCAGCAGGTCTAACACAAAATTCCTGCCCCACAGTTCCCAGAAGTGCCTAGGAACAAGAGAAAACTCTTCATAAGGTCGAAGCGCCAGAAGATCAAAGAGCTCGCTGGTGGAAGAAACTGGACGGTCTGGCAGACTGCAGTCCAGTCCTGGAAACTGAACTGAACTTACGGAGTTATTTGTTTAAACACGCCAATTAAACAGGAGGTGTGGTCTCCGCTCGCTTTGGGAATGCAGTCAGGTGATGGAATTACCGATGATTTTCAACGATTTTTGAAGTCCCTCGATCCGGTAAGGTAAAATATAAGATCTTACTAGGAGTTCAGAAGCCACAGTCCACTCTGCGTTGTTTTGAACGTGGGGTATGTTCGTTAAATCTGCAAGTGATTCCATTAGGACTTCTATACATTGCATGATTCGGATGCACTCCTAGTCGCAAGAGAGTACCTGTTAAATGTTTCACTGGTGAAACACTATAAAAAGGGTAACTCTAACATTTGAACGGGTTGGTAGGTTCATGTTCTAGGAGGCTTCTGTCATCCCTACATTTCCGTCAAGAAGTCAAACACGGATTTTCTGAGGTTTTTTCTCCTAAAACGCCAGTATCGTATTGAAATCTATTGCGCATCCACGAAGCTTGGAAGAGACAATGATTGGGTTCTCAAAGTCAAGGTATTAAGAGTTCTGCTGGCTAACGTTTCCCGAGTAGGCTTCACCGGGAAACCTCTCATCGCTTGATGATTTACTCTTGGACTGCACGAATTCTGTCGAGTCCGCTTGGTTATCGGCTTTGAATCTCAGGTACACTGAAGACAACGTTGTAAGTTCAACTTGAAAGTATTTACCTGCATCTCGCACGTGGCAACCGTGCTAGCATGCAAAAGTCGAGTTAAAAGCTAATGTCCTAAATTTGGGAAATTCGAGTCCATTTCAAGGTAAATATCTCTCGGAAATCGGAATCGCCCGTTGGTTTAGGTGTCTGAATGCAATACATAATCCGCGCTTCTCACGCGGAAGTATTATCATAAGGCTAACAGGAGTCTGTAACTGCAACTACCGTGGTGATCAGCTGGAAGCAGCCGATAGCTTTCAGCACATCGCCGGCTTAATAACAATTCGGGTTAGGGCTTGGAAGATCGCATGATGATTATCAAGAGCCGAACCAGTTTACGGCCACCTGCAATGTCTATCCCTTGTCTAACTGTACGTTTTGCGCACGCGGCAACTACAAGCGCTACTTCTTACACACCTCGTCGTAAGCCAGCGTGTTTTCATGTACTTGGGCCCCTTGAGAATACGCGCGGTTGGCGATCCATGGTCTCTGATCCTAACGAACGTGATCGTAGAGGCCGAGGGATTATGCCCTCGTTGAATGTTGCGCTTCCAGTGACAAGTGTACAACGCCGCGGTTCCTGGCTTTGCGATCGCGAGGTTTGGTCACTGCGTTCAGAATGGTCCGCGGATCCCTGGCTTGGGCAACCCGTTTTTCCGAAGCGTTGCTTGTGCCTGGTGGAAACATCGGATGAATAATGGTGAGTTTGATGTTGATAGGCGCTCACTCATCAAGGTAATTGTTCCTCTGGCTAGAGACGTTGAGGAATAGAAGCCTTTGGGGTGAGTGCTGTCCGTTGAGTCCCCGCACCTCGTAAATAAACAAAGCCGTCAAATTAACAGTCAGAACGAAGAAAACATGGAAAAATATGCAGCTAAAAATTGTTGTCGCATGTTTTTAGCCATCCGTTGGCGAATGTCGAGAACCCCAACCCGAGGGCGTCTGAGTTAGGTTCTTTTCTTCCCGCCCTATCGTATACTGGCCACCTCGGCTCCAACCACTACAGCCTTGGAGAACTAAGAACACCGATCCATCTGCGGGCATCTGTGGCAATTTCAAGTCACCGTAACTTGTTCGGACTAAGCGCCTGGCCTAGGAAACCTTTTCCAGCACCATATGTGCTAGATCACTATTTCCGACAGTGCTTCCACACAGTTCGAGCAGTGCTACGAACATATCGATGCCCAGGTTGGTAGAGCTGGGTGTTGGAGTTATTGTTCCTATGTTTTAGATCGGTAACCAAGATAAAAATGTGCTAGCGTATAAATTTACCGCACAGTGCAGTGCATTTTCCGGACACGACCATACAGAACTATGGTGATCGAAAAAAATTGGTTGAACCAGGGAAACCTAGTTAGGCACATATGAACGGTCAAACAAAACTTAACATTGGATATTCATGGGTCTGATGATGTTTATTATAAAAACAAGTCGGTAGATAGGAGTTCCGTCACTTAAGTGAAAGACGAGCAAGAGAATGATGAAATTCGTTTTTGATTTTTGTCCCTTCATTACGATAAGAATAAGGCGACGGCGGAAAAACGAGTGCTGGCCTATTACAGTGCTTTGAGGTGCTAACCTTTTCAATCGTGTTAGAGGGCTGACTACGTGATGATCAGCCAATGGGCGGAAAATCGGATTCAAGCCCAAAGCTTCGAGTTCGAGTAGTTCAGAACGAAAATTTATGGCTCTAACTCATTCAAATTCAACTGTTATGGTAGAATAAAATCATCTCGATGTCTTTCATTTACACAGGTTGTTCACTTAGCTTGTTGTGATAGGGAAAGCCGACGCATTATATGCGGCAAATTCGTGGATTCAATCCAGTTGGCAAATTTGGAAACAGCATTCGTCCAGTTGGAGTCGCGTGAATGCTTGGTACCTGGAGGATTGCTGTCTACAACCGACGAAGGACATTCCAAAGGCAGTAATACCGGTGACACAGTTGTGGCGGAACACCTAAGCCTCATTTTTGAAAGAGTAGGCGTTTTGGTGACAGAAGTTAAAAAGTGTGAGTGTGTGTTTACAAGGGAATGCACAGTAAATTAATAAGCACTACCAAGATAGGTTCTGTGTATCCTTTATTAGTGATATTTGTTTCCTTCTCAGAGAACAGCTATTAAAATAAGCTCGTCACAGATCTCACTTTAAGGCAGCATCTCACCGAGCCACATGAGATAAGAAGTCCTTACTGATATAATGGAAAATCCGCTTACACTCTCCCATCCAAAAATCTAGCACTGAGAGGCGGTTCATTGCCGGCTCGCGGTGTTGGAATTGTTTATGTGAAAAATGCAAATGGATTCTCCGTTATATAAGGTTCAGGCCCCTCATGCCAATAAGTGCATTCTGTGAACAGATCCTTACCAACCTAGGAATAGCTCAGACATTATTGTTCATACTCTCGAATTCAATCTACTACTTCATCGCGGTAGTACCGCTTTCCTTAAATTTAGTCTTAATACGAAATTACTCAATTTAGTTTCATCTTGGTGTGCTATTAATTTACTTCAGAAGTAAGGCTGTGAGTGTGTTATTGTATTTCATAAATCTCGCGATAATTGCATTTATTACATTTTCAAGACAATGTCCATTTCAAAGGACGAGTTCTTTCCGTTGTTTGTGTTTTGGTTGTATGTAGTTACCGCTAATCTTGAAAATGATATGCACAGCGGAGTTTTCTGACACTTTACTTGTCACGCTGTTTTTAATTTTTGCAGCTGATTTCTCGGCAAACGATGTAACACAAGATTTGAGGTATCTTTTGAATCGACACGGCAAGGACCAGTCTGTTGGAGCTGCATGCTCAAATTCTGGTGGGTTAACATGACTTGCTCCTAAATACTAATAACCCATTGATAATGCTTACTGGAGACCTTCAGCGGGCATATGTTCGTCCCTGTTCTAGTCATAAATTCACAGATGACGTCACCTGGATGCGATACGATGGCTTGCGCGATGCTGTAATTCAGTGTCTTCAAAGATGGCTTCTCTGGACCTGGTGTGCTATCAGGCCTGACGAGTCAGTGGTTAGAAGCCACATGGGTGGCAACTTATGGACAATAACGGGGTTCGAGCGACGAGCCTGCCTGCTTCTGGGAAAATTACTTGGGTGGATAAGCATGTGGTGATATAGATCACTCGTCGAAAATCCTTTGTAACCTGGTGGACCTGGTGTTACTCCTGACGGCGAAGGAAGGGACGTATTTCATTTCGAATCTTTCGTCCCAATGGGATTGAGCATGGTTAAGCTTGAATGATCCTCTCATTTAGGTTCCAATTTCCCCATCGGGCGTTTCTAGTTGATGACCCAACCAAACACGTCAGTCGAGAACCAAATGTGAGGGTCTTCCAACCCGATGCTTCGAACGTGTTCCGCCTTTGATAAAACTCCACATGCCACCACAGCACTCAGTTCTGGTCGGCCTTATGGACATTGGTTACCACGGATGTCGGTTCCATCAAAATTATCGCCCATTGCGTCTTTCGGCTCATGCTTTGGTCCCGTACACTTTTGCCGTCAGCCGCGTCTGCCTCACGCTGATTGTCCAATGCCAGTGAAATATTGCAGAAATAGGAATCAAACATGCTTCAGGAGATGATCATCTGTTGCTGTTTGTGCAGAATTTGTATGCATGAATTTGTTTTAGCTCTTATGTTGTCGTTGCGCTTAACATTTTTTGACCTCTTTAGTGCAGAGAGAAACCGTTGTGTATAGTGGGCGGATAAAATCTGCTCAGAGCAAGTTAGTTTGAAGTCACACGAATTGTCCACTAAAAGCTTATGGTCGGAGCCACCGTTTAGGAGACAAGACGATAATGATGGTAATTTCCTAAAGTCTTCTGACTCAGTTTCCATTATTTCGCCCAGCCGTTCGAAGATCACAACTGTTGGAATTCACCAGTAGTGAAGAATGCACACTTACGTGAATTTCTGTTTCTACCTTTCTGTTTGCCATTTTTCGTATTTCTCAGCTCAATTTTGTTGAATGCATCCATTTATCCCCGTTCAGTCGCAGTTTGCTGTCACGCGGTGCCAATGCACATCGACCATGCCTTTTGTTCACCATTATTCGTTTAACTCTAAGGCATATTTATGTCATCTACCTTTACGCATACAAGTCTTTTAAAACGGACTTCTTTTTGAACGCGATCCAAAAGAGAAATTATAGGTCGTCGATTTCCTGACGGCGAACAGAAAACTACTGATTTTCAGCTGTCTGAAGCGCACTGATTAATAGGCTGGGGAATTCGCTTAAGAAATCTCGTCGGAGCGTAGCATGCACACCGGTAGATGTCGAATGTTTTGAAACGGTCATTAAGGTAAAGAATCAAACCCGTCAATCACCGATCTCTTTGGTGTATGCAGCGATGCGATGTTACCTGACTTCACCATACTTGACCAGTCCAGCACTACGTGGTTCTCTACACCATGTCACAGGTTCATAATTACCGGTTATTCTTTATTGTGTTGAATGCCCTTAAGACTATGGGGTAAGCCCCGATGCTGTGTTCTCAAGAACCAGTATGAAGTTACAAATACCATACCGAGGAGATATTCGAACCGTATGG
This sequence comes from Fasciola hepatica, assembly GCA_948099385.1. NCBI lineage: Eukaryota > Metazoa > Platyhelminthes > Trematoda > Plagiorchiida > Fasciolidae > Fasciola > Fasciola hepatica. Next base: position 16,257,099 of record CANUEZ040000123.1, read on the forward strand.
AAATACTAGGGAATGAGAATTGATGAATGATGTCGTTACTGGTTACCCATTCTAGTGCGGAGTGCAAATCTGGGTATGGCATACTTGCGCTGGAATTTCCGTCGTCCACATGATGATCCGATCTGTTTATTTGCTTTTGTGCTTTAATTTAATTCACTTTCAATTCTGTCATACGGCAGTGGCAATAAAAATCAGAATGGTGAAATGCAAACTTAATTGTCCAGTGAACTGAAGTGAACTGGTACAAATGCTTTCAGTTCAGTTAATTTATTCAAGAACATTTTTAACCTCGATCGTTCCGAACCAAACTAACATGTATCCATTGTACTGTAGTGATATGAAATTCCGCATATATTCTCGGTTCTTCCATATCCGGCCGTTTTATCCTTCTTTTATCAGTTATAGAATCGAAAGGAGTGCTTACGTGTCTGGGAGCTATAATTAAATACCTCGATGTAAGTTCGTCGTTTTGCATTTTCCCTTTATTGTGCTTGACACGAAAATATAAGAAGCCAGATGACGGAAAATCTCGATTTCCGCTCAGCAAAACACTCGTTGTTTTTGACTTAGGGCCTGCTTGTAGCCAGTTGCATTTTCACGTTATTAAATTGCGTAGGAATTTGTGTAAAGGTATGGACAAATAATTGAATCAACCAAACAATATTGTCTTTTCATATTCTGCTTATGTAGCTGAAAGCGGATGAATCCAACGCTGCTTCATTCTCCCTCGAATGGCTTAATCTAGACAACTTTGTCAGGCTTGATAGTGCCGCAACTCGTGCATTACACCTTCTTCCTGGTTCTGATGACAGTAAGTCGTCTATTTACGCTAATATTGCTGCCATACGGTAAAACAACCTTTTCCCAATGTGTGATTGTATACAAACTGTCAATTATTCGCTATGGTAGATCAACAACCAGTCATATGCTTTTAGCATAACAACTGATTAAAGGAAGTGTAGTGCTGCAACAAAAAGAGATGTGAATACCCATGATACATAAAGTGATGAATAATGCAAAAACTGTCAGATGAATCAAAGCACTAGTTAATAACAGACTCTGACAGTAATAGACTGGGTTCGTGAAAGATGTGTAATGTGTGGAGGGTTTCAATGAAAGATAAAAGTCACTCATATCCTGTAAATTCGGCACTTGAGTGTATGGGGAAGTTTGCGAGCAAAATGGATCGAGAATGGATGATGATAATGTGGATGTACACAGAATTACACTTATCTTTTTCAACGCATATTAGTGAACTCGATTTTGTGTTTGCGGCAAAGTCTAGACAGAGTAGCATTTGGTTTATCTTGTGCTAATACGTGTAAAACCGACTTCTGGGTCGTGCAATCCTGAGAAACTAGTTTCCGGCAGGCGAATAAATGCTTCTTTGGGAGATTGTTGGTCGCGTATAGTTCTGAAATGTGAAATGTGACGTGAATCTGGATCAGCCTTGTCTGGCATGGGCGCAAGTTGACGGATCGACACCGTCTCCTCTTGCTTCGAGGAGAATGGCGCAAGCATTATTCGGATTAAACTCAACCAACTGGACTTCATCAACCAAGGGTTCGACCATCGATTGGGCCGTCTACAATACGCGACCAAAATGCACCTGTCGCTTAGGCAACAAAGTACTTCATACAGCTTTCCCGTCATGCCGAAACATTCGTTCACGAAGTGTCTGATTCACTGCCGTAGATAACAAAGACCGTATGAAGAAGAACCTCTTCCCAAGGATGGACGGCCAGTCATCTTGATATTGGTGCCAGAGTTATGGCTTGCCGTAGCGAACCGTTTAAACGTTCAACTTGGCCATTGGCTTGTGGGTTGTAAGCCGTAATTCAACCAGTCGTGGCCTTTTCAATGGGCAGGAAATTTTTAATTCCTCACGTGAAAGAGAAACCACGGTCGGGATGAATATAGGCTGACATTCCGAAATAGAAAGGTTACCATGAGCATTTGATTACCATTTTGGGAGATATTTCCTGACAAACAAATGCGAACAAAAAACGGGTGCATCCATCAACGATAATGAGAAAATATTTGTTATACGTGCATGAGGGTAACGGTCTTTTAAAGTAAATGCTCAGTCTTTCGAAAGGTTGCGTTGCTTTGATCCGGAGGTTTACCAAAGCTATGTTTGATCTCCACGCACACCTTACATTGCGAGGTCACTCACTCCGCTTCATACGTTAAGTTTCAAGAACGAATGATAAAACGTACAAGCTATCCCTGGATGACAGAGTGATTCATGTAAATCTCTCGGAATGGTGAGTTCTAAAACGGCTGTACAATAGCTGCATGGTAGCGCATCAACCACTTGGTTATCACACCCTAGACAGTAGACGGCGTCATATCGAAAACAGGATAGTTCAGTTCACCATCGCTAGATTTTTTTAGTTTTACCTTCTGGCCTGTCGCTTAACATGAAGGTAACCGACCGCTGAGCGGGGATTAACTTAAGGCGATTTACCAATAATTAGTGTCTCCACTCTCTCACTGACTTAACTATTTCAGAAACTCCTTTTTCGATGACGGATTGGTGCCTTTTAGTTGGTGTCAATATTCTAAAGAAAAACAGTGATCTACAATTTTAGATAAGTGTGGCAGCGATGGCAACATCTGAAGCCTTCGTCTCCATAACCAGAGGCACGCCGGTCTCTGCGGTCACAACCATAGCGTTTTCCAGTTGATCTAGTTTTTCGAAGCACAATATAATGAGTTCGGATGTTCCGGATGCGTGATTTCGAGTCAGTGGGTTTATCTTGTCTGAGAAGTGTAATATCCACTTCGAATAATATGCAGATATTCCTAATTCGCACTCTTGCTCTTTGATATTTCGAGGAAGGACCAAGTTCCTCAAGGGTTTTGGGTCGCTCCGAATCTGGTCTCACGGTCCTCTTTGTAACTTCGAAACCGAGAGTGTTTATTTGTAGGTATTTATTACTCAACTTCGATGAATGTGAGATAGTATTTTTTCGGCCACGTCTAGGAATTTCTTTACGTTTTGTTCATGTTCTTTCGACTCCACATCGTGAATTATAACGTTTTCCACTTTGGCAAGAGTACCAGATAGTTTTTCTTTCGTGATGTTATCGAGAGTTCACTAGAAGCAAGCTGCGCTCTTGGTGACTCTAAATGACACGATAAAACTATTATAACTTCCCACGGACCTAGAAGCTTCGTATTTCTCTCCATACTTGGTTAGGATTTGGTGGCAAGCACTTTTTAGGTCAAGGGGGCTCAGTGTCTGGAAACGCGCAATCTTCTCAATTAGCTGGTCCATGCAGGGAATCAAATATGCGTTGGGGTACGTGAATCGATTAGTAGTTTAGCTATAGTCCACGGCCATGCATCTTTTATGCCTCATTGGAGGTTACCACGATTTGTGCTCGCCAAGGACACCTCCACGGTTTGATAATGCCAGCATCTAGTAGGCCCTGTACTTAAGTTCGAATAAATGTTCATCTGGCGTTGAATGCTGCTGAGGCCTTGTCGCAATAGGCCGGCATTCGGGTGATGGGTTGTCAAACAGATTGTGGTACTGTTGTCGCCGCCGGAATCCCACACAAGAAATAGGTCCGTCGCCAGAAGAAAATTCCCATTCGTTCTTACGATCAGATATAGTCATGGCTTAATAGAACGTCTGCACATAGGCTTGTCAATACGGATACTTTTCGTCCATAGCCCGAGCCCTTATATTCCATGAAAACAACGCAGTGTCCTCGTATGATACCTCACAAGACTATCGATGCCATCGTGATCCGGCTCTGTGAAGGCATGACATTCCAATGGTACTTTTGAACAACAGCCTTGGAGACAACTTTCAGAGCTTCCCGTTTTGGTGAGGACCTGTAGCGAACTGCTATTGACTGACAGCCGTGCGGCTGTTATGAACAAGCAATAAGGAGAAATGGCAACCATTACTGAAGATAGAAGAAGCCCAGCGGCAGATGCAGCTCGTCTCGTGGATTGCGAAGTTCGACCAACTCGTTAGTAATGTTCCTTCTCATGAGCTTTACAGTCGGCGCTTCTAGCTGGGCATTTTGGTCGAGCATTCAGTCACCGGCACCCAGTGGGTTACGGACTCACGTTTCGTTCCGCTGCCTTGCGGGTTGAGCTTTAGCTAAAGGCTCCGATTGTGATTCCCTAAGAAGACCACCTGCTTTGGCTTGGGCAACCTGGGAGTGTTGCGCCCTCAAACAAATCATGAACTCGGACTATCTACCCCTTCCCCCCGATTGTACCATGTTTTGTTTGGTACACAGTCTGAAATCAGGCGAGTGTGGAAAATATATAAAATATATATTTTGGTCGAGGATGGCGATCAAAGCCAAATGAATGACAGCAAAAGCTGCCAGAGGCAGTTACCGGTTCCATCGCGCTCTTTCCCTACATGTTGGTTTCATTGGTTTAATGGGTAAGAAAAACGAGAGACATTGGGATTTTGATACGATATAGCTTGTTTATGTGCCGTGTCTAGCTATTTTGTCAGGTTGACGGTCCACTAGAGACCAAGAGTTGGCTCCTCAAGTAGTCGTTAGTGTGTGCGGTTAGATTGTACGCCATAAATAGAAGCATCTCTAGCCGGTGACTCGCGATACTTTCCCGTTGAAACGGATCTACACTCAGTTTCTGGCAAGACCCATCAGCAATCCCAGAAACGGGTGCAGCATCTGACCGTTTTTTTGGATAGTTGTGGACAAAACGTACCGTGCCAACACCACATTTTGTTTGGTGTATCGTTTTTCCAGAGTTCGTATGACGTTACCGGAAGTTTAGCAACTTCTGAAGTATTTTTAGAGAGAGAGAGAGAGAGAGAGAGAGAGAGAGAGATCAACATAGTTTACATGGGTATCCAGTTTGTCAGGATTGAGCGTTTCGATGGTGGCGAGAAATGTTGTTAAAGTGAGGTACCAATGAATCCAGTGGTCCCTTGCGTCAGAAGAATGCGAATCAACATCGAATCTCTCAAGTCGGAGGTATTTGTCCATTGTAGTTATATCAATTGATTAACATGTAGGTAGATGTTTTCAGCATAATAGTAGGCCGAATGGGAGGCTTCAGTCACCCGATACAATTGAATAGAATGCTACAACAAAAGAGAGAATACATTGTATCCCCGACGACAAAACCCACCCAAAAAGTAAACTTTAACGAGGTCTTCAGGTTTTTTAATCCAATCCCTACCTCGAATATAAGTCCTAGTCCGGACCGTCACCTCATTTCAGTTCAAACGACTATTAATCATACACTGGGTATGATGGCTTTGGTTGCTGTCTCAGCACTAACCGCAATCGGAAATAATGGAAAAGTTTAAAAAAAATGAAAAAGGAACTACAAATAGTATCAGCTCGACAAATGAAGTTTGTGAATACAAGAGCACTACTGACCGCGACACCGAGCCATATCCTCCAGCGAACCTAAACACTGTGTGTGTGTGTGTGGGGAAGAAGAGAGGGGTTCTCCTTTGCCCTTCCTCTTAAATTTTGTAACCGAATTGATTTTTGAGATAGACCCATCCTCTTGTGAGAAAAGTGACATCGATCTTTGCTCAGGCAGTAAGTTGTCTGACCTGGGATACGTGGACAATATTTTTCTTCTGAGTGAAGACCCAGGTAATTTGCAAGCTCTTGCAGAATACCTAAACAACAGTGTAGTGATGTTTGGGATGCGTTTTGCATCTTCGAAGTGTAAAATGCTGCTACATGGCTCGGTTGGCTCTACGCCAAATCTTGTGTTGGCAAAAAAGCTCTAGCTAAAGTAGGTAGGTTTTTCTACGTGGGTAATTACATCTCACCAGATGGATTGATATCGAAAAAGTGTCATCGGGTATACAGAAGGCGCGTTTGGCTTTTGCTAACCTCCGTCATCCGTAGTTCCCGCGTGACATCCGGTTGTCTATTAAGGGTTGAGTTCGCATTGCACCGGTTAGATCGGTTCTTCTATACGGCTAAGAAACATGATCGTTAAGGGTAGAAGATAGACGAATACTGTCGGTGTTTGGGCATCGACGTCTTCGTAGCACTGCCCGAATATGGTGGGAACACCGTATCAACTGGGGTTAGACATAGAATGTTGGGATCTACTGGTCATCCATTAGACAGTTTAGCGGTTGTCACGTCGACACCACAGATGACTGAGGTTGACAAATACCAGGCGAGCCTCTTGTGTGCACAGTGACACTTCATCCGGTATCCAACCTCCGGGTGAAGTACAACTGCCCAGATAACAAAAATTGCCCACTTGGTCTGCAGTCTCCCCGAATACTGGAAAGTTTGCTGTTGAACCAATCCAATCCTGCAACATCTTTCATTTTGAAGATGCAGGAGGTATACCGAACATTGCCACGTGGTTGTCCAAGCTTTCCAGAAAAGCCTGCAGCTTGTCTCAATCGTCACTCAGAGAAACCATGTCGTTCACATATTCGTGTGGCACTTTCTCAAGTGCAAAAGTTCGGTCGGTTTCTGAATTCAGCCAGTAATGGGACGAACTGGAAGTGGACGGGTAGCATTCTTTGAACTGAGGGCTGTCCAGTTTTTACAGGTGGCAGCTTCACAGTGCAATGCGATAACGTCGTCGAAAGAATCCTCAGGTCCATCGAATGAAGGTTATAGATTTTCACCGGCTTCAGATTAGGCATAGTGTCAACGCAGCAACGACAGTTACAAAAATAGGGAGGAGAAACAGTTAGTGAAACAATAAAATGATGGGCGTTTTTGCTTTCCACCGTGTAATTTTTAATGTGTTCTTGTCATTTTGTTTGTCAGAGTGGCGTTTTTATGATTAGGGGCGCGAGAGTTTGACAAACAGATTGCACAACATGCGCACCATTGATTTCTATTCTGAGGCATGTCCCTCAGCATCTCTAATCGGCGACAATCCTCTTCCCTTAGGCCCCAACCAGGGAGGCGGAAAGTACCAGTCGAAACTAATGCTAATGCAAGCTTCTTCATACCTCCACGTCAGGTCATGGTCTGATTGCCGCGTCGCTTCTTCCAGCCTTGCTCAGAACGTGCGAACGGAGCACGGAAAGGTAAACGATGAGCAGGCATCCTCAAAATATGATCAATTCACCGGAGGCGGTGTAAAGCAGCCACATCGTTAAGAAGGCAACTGTCCGTGCCCAACACACGACAGTGCACCTCATCATTACCTACTCGATTTTTCCACCAGATTCAAGCAATGCCTTGGATACATCATTTGTCGAACACGGAAAGACGCCGAGCATCCTCAACGCGAAGTGTCCAGGTCTCGCAACCATAGAGTAAAACTACGAATCGCGACGATGTACACCCGTCCCTTAAGAGAAAGCCGGATGTCACAGCAACGCCACAGATGTCGCAGGTTTTCAAAAACTGCTCTAGCTCTCACTATGCGTAGACCGATCTCCTCCCCAACACCACCTCTAGCTGTTATCAAGTTCTCGAGGTACTTAAAGTTGTTGACTTACTCAAGCTGATCACCAAAGGGCCAGTGCAGGCGCAGGCTCCTGCCATTCTTTTAAGAACACTCTGCACTTGGGGGCGCAAAGTGCATACCAAATCTGGATACCTCAATCTCCAAGTGGCCCAGAGCATGTTGTATTGTCTGTGTAATATCATCTAGCAAAGCGATATCATCGGTATATTCCAAGTCGACAGCTCTTCCCTGAAAGGAGTTCAACTCCACTGTTTGGAAGACCACACAAAGCATCCTGCGGAACATCCCCTATGGCAAAGTTGAAGAGGAATATGGACACAAAGTAACCTTGTCGTACTCCACTGGAGACAACAAAATGGGGCAAAAGCTGACCGTAGGCCCTAACCTGACCTGAGGTAACGCATCCCAAGTAAATGGCGAAGAGTAAAAATCTAATCGATGCATACTCGTTCTGGGCGGAATCCGGCCTGTTGTTCGCGGGCGTTTCTCTCACGAGCCGGTGTAAGATGGCGCAGCAAAATCGAGGCTAATACCTTGGTGATTATCGGAATAAGGCTAATCCCACGATGGTCATTGCGTATTCCCTTCTTGAAGATGGGTATAATCGATGACTCGCCGCATAGTTACGGGATACGTTCCTCTTCCCAAACGTCACGGATCAAGGTGGCGAGTAATCTTATCAACGCACCACCACGTATTTTGAAAAGAACTGGAGAGAGTTCGTCAGGACCAGCCGCTTTCCCTCGCTTTAGTAATCAAACGTCTGATTTTACTTCCGCTTCCGATGGATGCTCAAGTGATACCACCCAAGGAGTCCCAGTTTTTGAAACAGGGGTAACTGCACTAGCGTGCGGCCAGCTAAACTGCTCCTTGAAGTATTCGGCCCAATAGTCAAGCCTTTGCTGTTTGTCATGGATAGACTCTCCATTTCTGTGGCATGTCGGTTCACTGACCGGAGTTCGCCGTTCACCGGTGTCGCAAATAAGTTTGGACAACCTTTGGCTATTACCTGAAGCAGCTGCTACTTCCATTTCTTCGGCTACCCTGACCCACCATTTTTCGCGATCCTTCTTAAGGCCTTTTGTACCTTGCCTTCGTAGATGTCTTCGTATCTTATTCATCTTACAGTTTGAGAGCCGGTGTTTTTGCTTTATTAGACTGAGGAACTCTTGCGAAATCCGGTGTCTTTGATGGACATCGAATCTAGGACCACAGATGAAACCTGCTGTAACGTGCATCGCCTGCTGGACGTGGGCCCAATACTCATCTACATTACTGTTCGATGTGGATCCTAGCTCATATATTAGTTTTTGTTCATAACTGGTGCGAAATTCTGGATCAGACAAACTTTGTACGGCTAACCGGATTTGTGGTTTGTGTCGATGACCGTGGAGCTGGAGCGATAATCGCATTAGAACTAATGTATGGTCCGACTCTGCTTACATGAATCAGTAAGATCTACAGTTCTGAACAGAACTGTGGCACCGGTGGTTTATTGCGTTATGATCGACCTGGTTTAGAGTACCTGTAGCGTTAAGGCAACATCGCTGTGCGACGCGAGCTGTGTCGGAAATTCGTACTAGATAGCAATAACCGATTATCTGCACAAAACTGGAGAAGCCTATCCCCGTTACCTGTACGCCCAGCGGGTAAGACACAACGCCTACCTAAACAAGCTTCGGACATACTAAGTTTGCCAATTTGTGCAATGAAATCCCCAGCTAACACTACAATGTCGGAGCCTTTGCTGCTGCGAACGAGAGTAGTGAGTTCATTATAGAACTCATCCTTATGCGTGTCAGAGCTGCAGTCTGTTGGAACGTACGCTGAGATTACAAACAAGATTCGCTTAACACAGCTTTCCTTTCGAGTGCCAACTGACTCCTGGAGTCTTACACCACATAAAACCACTATTAACCGGTATCCAATATAAAAGGGCAGCCTCAGCCTTTTCAGTCAACATTATTCCTACACCACGTTGACCCACAGCGCGAGCTCCTTCGTCTCCTGAAGCGCGCAGGAAATACCTCGACGGGATACCAGGAGCAGTTAGTTGAATCACACCGCTCGAATCCTGGATACGCGTTTCACTTACAAAGCAGACCTCAATCTTCAGAGAATCTATTGTGAGGGCTAGACACGCCTGCTGACTGGCCTCCATGAGAGTGTGCACGTTAAAAGACCCGAGATTCAGAGGCTGACCAGACTTAAAAAAATGTTAGTTATGAAATAATTATTTACGACACTGATAGTAAAGTGTTGTGAGTGTCGGGCGTGTTATCAGTGGAAGCATTATGGGTGGATAGAGGGGACAAAGAGAGGTTGTTGGGGACGGGAGATAAAGGTTTAATAACCGATTGAACATTGGTTTTCTCCGAACATTTCCGACGCCTGGTATATATATCGGGTGGCTAAGGAAAAGGTTTCTCGTCGTATGTTGGGTGCGGTGAATCGCCTTCGGGTCGAATTGATCGAATTATATCACCTTCGAGGCCTAGGGTGTGTTTCGTGCATTCCTGGTCATCGTTCACCTTTTGTAAGTCTATTCGCACATGCTGGGTAGGGCTGGAAGAAGCGACGCAGCGGTCAGATTATGACAGTGTAGAGGTATAAAGATGCTACCGTAAGCACTGACTTCGATTCGTGCTTCCCGGTTGGACTCTGGAGAATGAAGATCGTTGTTGGTTAGGGACAGGGTGAATGCTGTATGACCTGTATGGGCTTTACGATCCATTGTACTTCCGTAAACATCCAATGCTATCACGCAAAAAAGCCAAATATCAGAAGATCCTGATCTAAGCATTGAAGACATTTGTCATTTTCTTACCGCTTTTCCCTACGCTATTGCACTACATTCCTCCTGTCTGTATTATTGTCATTGCAATGGCACCGTGCTTCATTTCGAACCCATGTGGTTATATATATATATATATATATATATATATATATATATATATATATATATATATATATATATATATATATATATATTCACAAATTCATGTATGCCGCTCTTACCGCCGTTTTTTTTTACAGAGAATAAATACCACAGTGTATTTGGAGTACTGAACAACTGCCGTACTGCACAGGGACAACGTCTTCTCGTCCAGTGGCTTCGTCAACCTCTCACGGATCCCGTTAAAATAGGTGAGTGAATTTCGTACTCCTAAGACTTTCCGAAATTGGTGTTGACAAAATTATTCCTTGATTTAAGGTTCATAACATGCATTTTTTTTTCTAGCTTCCAGATACAGTGTGCGATAGTGTACAACAACCTCAATCTAGCTTCCAACCACTACTTGCCTCGGAGAATAACGTACGCCTAGGAAATCTATCGAGGGGGATGGAGGGCACAAGCAAAACAGGTTTAAGCCACCTTCACCTGTTAAGATTTGGTGCTTGTTCCATTGAATGACCATTGGCTCCCAACATCCTATGTCCAACCCCACTATTGCTGGGCAGCGAACCGCGAGCAGTGGCGATCGTGTTGTCACTTTCTATCGAATCAGAATGACTGATCGATGTGCGTTTGTACAGTTAGACTGTGTATTCCGTGTGTTGGCTACTAGGGCATTCTTTCCTTTTCCCACCCGTGTAGGTCCACTCCCTGTCCATCTTGTATATTCATACTTTCTAATTCAACGTGCAACATGGTGAGAAAGGCAGTGGTCAGTGGGGCTTGTCCTACTGTTTAACGCTGTACGATGATGATGATGATGATGAGTATTGCTGATACGGTGTTCCCACCATATTCGGGCAGTGCTACGAAGACGTCGATGCCCAAACACCGACAGTATTCGTCTATCTTCTACCCTTAACGATCATGTTTCTTAGCCGTATAGAAGAACCGATCTAACCGGTGCAATGCGAACTCAACCCTTAATAGACAACCGGATGTCACGCGGGAACTACGGATGACGGAGGTTAGCAAAAGCCAAACGCGCCTTCTGTATACCCGATGACACTTTTTCGATATCAATCCATCTGGTGAGATGTAATTACCCACGTAGAAAAACCTACCTACTTTAGCTAGAGCTTTTTTGCCAACACAAGATTTGGCGTAGAGCCAACCGAGCCATGTAGCAGCATTTTACACTTCGAAGATGCAAAACGCATCCCAAACATCACTACACTGTTGTTTAGGTATTCTGCAAAAGCTTGCAAATTACCTGGGTCTTCACTCAGAAGAACAATATTGTCCACGTATCCCAGGTCAGACAACTTACTGCCTGAGCAAAGATCGATGACACTTTTCTCACAAGAGGATGGGTCTATCTCAAAAATCAATTCGGTTACAAAATTGAAGAGGGCAACCCTGACAAACAACACTTTCTTTGGTGAAGCTCCGGTACCTGTAACCAAACGCTGAAAGTTGCGAGTATTGCCAACAAACACATCTTTTTCCACTCCCCTACATTTCGCACTCCACCACTGCTCGCCGTCATTTCTCAAGCTCCTAGTCAGTTGGCGTCTCAGGAATTAACGAACCCCATTGAAGGTGGCATCCAGAGGGACGGATCCGCGGGCATCCGACAGAGTAACTGATGTCGAAGATATCCATCGTTTGTGAGGCCTACCTGATCCACAGTCCTGCGTGGCATTAGAAGCAACATTTAAGGCTTCCTTGATCTTCTGCCAGCGTTCATCTGGGTTTTGCACATATGACTGCATCCATAACCGTGTAGACACCTCCACCTGAAAAGCAGGTCATCGGTTATCGTCTAGAAGCAACTGCGTGGGACGGGTGGCTTTTACATTGGTGCGACCACGAACGAATCGTAAACAGAAGCGAGCACGTACCAATGCATGTTCTGGGCCCACAGGAGTAGACCAAAATGAACGACAACCTTCAACTGATCCATGCCAGTGGTGACCAATGACAATATAGCCTATCTGAGTCCAACGTTGCGATGACGTAGGAGGATGCCATGTGAGTCTATGCCGCTCCTTATGGCAGAAGTTTGTACTCTCTAGAAACAATCTGTGGTCAGAGCACAGCTGAATGAGACGACTGCCGTTGTCGGTACGATCGGTCGGGATAGAAAATGGGCCTCTGATGTGCGTTTCGGAATCTCCCAATCGGCCAACTTCGACGTTGAAATCATCAGCAATGACCACCACATCGGTTGAACGCACACCTCGAAGCAGTTGGGATAAATCGTAGTAGAGTTTGTTTTGGGTCTCAGAGGAACTGCAGTCACTGGGTGCATACACAGACACGATGAACAAGCATCAACGCTTTAGTTTGTTGTTGACACAAACAGAAGCGTCCAAACGAACTGCACACAAACGACTGCTGACTGGAACCCAGTCTAGCAGTGCACGCTCAGCTCTCATGCTCGGAGTAATCCCAATGCCGGCCTGATCACGAGCACTCGAGACCGGATCACCCAACACGCGAGTAGTAAAGAAAGAGACTGAAGTTGTATGTGGGGTGCGAAGGGTAATCACAGGAGTGGGGTCTTACGTGCGTGTATCAAAGACACTGTACATCTATTTTGAAATTGTCAGGAGTACTAGCGAGAGCATTCTTTTACCCCATCTGGCATAGCGCGTGGACGGTAAAAGCAGCGAAGTGAAGTGACATGTAGGCCTAAAGAGTGCATTCAAATCATGCCCAACTACAGAACTACTGCTTTCTTCAGAACCGCAGTGACCCGTGGCATTTTGTGCCGATCTTAGATTAAGGAAAAAATTGGTAAGGCCTTTTGCAGGAGAGATGCTGGAGGTTTCTGGGCACATCGTACTTCGCGGCTGCCCACACCGCAGAACAGGTTTTCTTTGGGAACCCTTACCAGAGCCTTCGACTTAAGAGTCTGACCAACAAGGCAATGGGGCGTTGACCCAGCGCGGAAACGTGACCGAAGAACCCGTGAAGTAACTTTTTCTGGTTCGTCACGTGAGACCTAATGGTCGCAAGTATTCTGTTTTGCGTTCGCTTGTGCATTGTTATCGATCGGCTTTTCGGATCCAGTCCTCATTCCAATGCACCCAACAGAGGAAAAGAGGCGTGACCGGGACGGCATCCTTTAGGCTGGGGGCTGCCCAGCTTAGGCGGGCGATAGCTACCAAATGAAGTGCGATGACTTCTCCCACCGTTCAGATAAACCCCAGGTACTCCACTCCTACGTCCATCTAGTGGAGGTTTTTAGACCGGAAAACCGTTTCTCTCCTTGTTTATTTTCTGGAGTGTCCTCTCCAGGGGCATAATGATTAGAACGAGATGTTGCCCACCAACTGGTTCTGAGACTATACTTTGTCTGGCCTCTATCCATCGACTCGTCAGGCATGATTGTATCTCCGGCCTAAGGAAATCATTCTCTATAGCTCGTTCGGTCACGGAGGCACGCAAGTCCTCATACCACGTCAAGGTGCAGACTTGTCTTGATAGTGGTACATGCACTTTGTTCATTATCGCTATATAAATCAAGCGTTTAGTGAGTTTCCTGCCGCAGAAATGCGTGGCACTTGAAATGTGTTCTCATTGCCGCGTAGCCAGGCTATTCGGTTTCTGAAACCTAATTAACAAAGTCACGCAGGTAACTGACTTGTCCGTGCTGCGTCGGAAGCATTTTACCTTCCTATCTTTCGCGCGGGATATTTGCCTACTTACGGTCATTTAAGTACGCGAAAGTAACACGTAACTTATCACGATGAATGCAGATATTTTTCACACTGCAGTTTGAATAATATATCCATTCCTATACTGCTCAGAGATGCTCATGTCAGCTGAATTCAGACGCGTTTTACTGACCCATTGGCAATAATCACCTGCGGTGAACGATCACAGTATTTACGGCCATCACATCTAAATTACCTCTGCTTTTGTCCTCGTATGTTTTTTAAGAATTTGGTAAGCAAGACGTATTTATTGTATAAGAGTGTGAGCGATAATTGTTTAGAAGTGTTGCACCTATCGGTAAAGTTCTAACTGCGTCGCCAACTTACGGAAATCTAGTAGTATAACAAGTCAAAGAACGTAAGATGGTGGTCCCTGCGTTCCTAATGACATCAATCAATGTTTTGTGGTCTTAGCCTGGGAACGTGATGGTCGGGAAAAGGTTTTGGGAAGAGAAACTGTCGAAGCAAGCTCAGACAAACGAGATCCAAAATAGTACCGGTAGAAGAGAGACAACGAAGCAACAGCCCGACAATGGGTTACTGACTGCAGATTGAAGGTTAAAGAAGGGTCGTCGATCAGCCGGATGACCTTACGTTAAACCCGATCAAGAAGAGAAACAGAGGTAGACGAAGCCCCACACGTGACTGCAATATTCAAGTGCGGGGCGGACTTGAGCTTAGTACGACAGAAGATGAGCTGGTCTGAAGAAGCGTCTGTCGCGAAACAGAAAACCAACTTTGCACTCCGCACGAGAAGCGAACTGAGGTATGAAAGCGGACCAACATAGAGAGGAAGTTATGGATAAGCCAAGAAGGGAGATAGAATCTGTGGCAGGCAGCAAAGTTGAATCCAAGGATAGATGAGCGGAGAATGAATGACGTTTTAGGAAATTGAGAGAAGAGAAGTTTTGGAAGCAATACATGCAACATGATTGTGGAATCCCCATGAGGAGATGTGTTCGAGATCGGGCACTAAAGATACATTGATTGCACCGCGGTCACGATCGATGTTGGTGTTGGCATGGCAAGGAGTGCGATAAGAAAGGGATGAATGAAGAGTGGCATCATCGGCAAAGGAATGGATCGGATTGGAAGAAGTGGATAAAAGACCAATAATAAATAAAAGGAATAGAGTGGGCGCAAGTACTGAACCTTGGGGAACACCATTATTCACAGGAAATGGCTGGGACAGAACCCCATCAACTCGGACGGAGATGGGTCGCTTACTGAGGAAACCTGATCCACGATACGAGTGCGGAGGAGAACCCGAACGAGGGTAGTTTCACCAGAAGACCTTCGTGCCAAACTCGGTCAAAGGCCTTAGAAATGTCGAGCGGCACCATGTGTGTTTCTCCGTGATTGTCGAATGCAGCCGACCAGGAGTGTGAGATGAGAGCCAGGATATCACCGGTGGAACAGCGAGGTCGGAATCCGTATTGGCTCGAGAAACGTACGCAGTTGGTCGGAGATGGCAGTTTCGAATACTTTTGAAATAATTGGTGTGATGGAAATAGGACGATAGTTATCCGGGTCCAAAAGATCACCGCGTTTAGGAATAGGAAAAATCACGGTGTGTTTCTAGGGAATCGGAAAAGTAGAAAGGTGCAGAGAGAGACAGAAAAGACGACGTGAGAGAGAGAGGCAAATTCAGGGGCACACATTTTAAGGACGATGTGTGGTATACCGTCCGGACCGGGTGGTTTGGATACGTCCAGAGTATGTAGCGCTTGGCGGATTTTCCTAGTGCTAATATGAGGTTGAAAGTGGGAGACAAAGGAAAGAGAAGGAACCGGAGGAGTAGTATGAGTGAATAAGGTGGAGTTGGAGGCAAGTCGGGATACAAAAACCTTGGCTTTCTCGTGTGGTTCACAAACAAGATCACGAAAGGAATTACAGATGGGTGGGGAATTAGAAGGGCAAAAATTGCGGGAGACTGCTTTGGCAAGGGACCAAAATGTTCAGCTAACGGTGGCAGACGAGAGTAAGCGTTCGGCTTTCTAGCGGACGAAGCGTTCTTTGTCTCTCTGTTTGGTTGACGAGCATCTGTTCCTGACTCGCACGAAGCAGTGTTGGAGTCGGGAGTGGGCGAGCGGCACCAGCGGCGAAATGTTGTTGTGTATTTTCATGATTTGTAATGTGAAGGTACCCGGCAACCATGACCCTTAGACTTAAAATGGTAACCACATAAGGCCTCAATAGATTAGGTGTGGTAGTGAGCCGGGTGAGAGCAGAGCCGTCTGCCACCGGCACTGAGTGTTTGTGGCTATGTGGTATACCCCTTCCATTTCACATATGTGCAAGTATGCAATAAAAAAGGTCGTGTTGGAACAGAAAGTAATGCAGTAATCAGACGAGCCAAGCGAAGAGAGAGCAGAGGTGCCTAAGAACAGAAAAGGAACAGAAGTGAGAATAAGACCAAAGGTATGGGCATGATGGCCAGCTCGATCGGGACTACGTGTGGGTAGGTGAACAAGTTGGCACAGGTTGTTGACCACGGAGAAATGTTCGGCTTCTCGCCCTTGAGCCAAAGTGTCCGATGAGAGAATCAGCCAATCTTGATTGTGTACCTTAAAATCTTCTAGGATGGTGATATGGCAGTTGGGATGCGTAACAAACACTTGCTCAATGATGGAAGATAAGAAGTCAAAGATCGATGGATCGCTACTGTTGGGTGAACGGTAAACAACACAAAAGTAGTGATTAAAATAAGGAAATCGGAGTTTCAGCCGCATCAACTGTAATTCACGATAGGGAAAATCAAGATTCTGGATTCTGGATGTGGCAACTGACTGATGGACAAAAACACAGACGCCATCTTTGGGTGAAAAAGAGGAGTGAAAAGTATAGTTAGGATATTGGAGGTGGGTGGTGTCTGATGAGGGGGAGATTTGGGTTTCGGTCAAAAATAGGGCAAGAAGTGAGGAGGATTGGAGAAATTGGTGCATAGAATCGATATTATGGTTCAATCCGCGAATGTTGGTAAGGGTGATGAGTTCATGTATGTTTCTCGAGTGTGCTAGCGAGCAAAAGAGTGAGTGCGCGTGTTGTAGTGTATTTTAATGACGTAGTGTGAAGGAAACCGGCGACATGAGGCCTTAGTAGATCAGGCGTGGTAGTGAACCGGGCGACAGTAAAGCCGTCTACCACCTGAAGTGTGGTGATATTAATTTTTTCGTAGTTAGATACTTCATTTGGGCCAACCCCCGGTGGATTTTCCATCATGATTCCAGGGTTCATTTTCTGTCCATCATTTATCTCAAATACCAGACCACTGAAAACCTAAATTAATCAGGAATGTATTGACTGAATGCATATATTTTCGACACCGCGTTTCAGAGTCCGACATCCATAAGTCCCTCGAATACCGTAGCCGATTGAATCTGACTTTTAAACGATTCTGTGTTCTCATTTGTCACTAATTAAAAAAACGCTATCGTCACACGGGTTTTCGCTCCAGATGAACGTCTGGACATGGTGGAATCATTTGTAGAATGTACCGGAATTCGACAGGCACTGTATGACGACTTACTTCGTCGCATACCTGATCTTCAGCGTCTGACACGGAAGTTTCAGCGCAAAAGAGGATGTGGTTTGCAGGTATGTCAACTGCTCGCTTTTTGGTTTTCCTGTCATTCAAGGACTCAATGAATGACTTCTTTATTTTCATGATAAAAATTGGTCCACCGATACCCGGCGCTTTATTTCAACGACGGTAACACAACAACTTGTTTCAGGAATAATATTTACAAAAGTTCATCCATCATGCTGGTAATGAATAAAATAAAGTAAACCACAGTTTTGCCTTCCGAAACTGCTATCAAATTTCCCATATTTCTCAGTATCCTATCCCCCTCCAACGTTTACGGCTTTCCAATAGCGCTTATATAACTAAACCTCAGCATGAGCTGGTAGGTTTACAATATTCAAAGTTGAACGCCAGAATTCAAACTAGGCATTCTGATTCTCTAATTATTCCTTCATCAATTGATATACCATTGTTTCGTCATTTTAGTGGAATCGTTGTCAATCTACTCACTACCACGCTTGCTTCATTGTTTCATTGGTGGTTCGTTACAAGAATTCTTAGGTTTTCAGTTAACATCACCTGTGTAGTACTGTGAGTATTTTGTGTATCTCCTTCAGATTCATGCTCCCGCGATTCATATCATGTAGTTCTCATCCTCTTCAGTTTCTAGGGTTATTCTCATTGTTGCACAGCCCTGTCTTATTGTTTCTCAGCCTCTTTGTATGATTCTCATTCGATTAGTACTTTCGGCATAGAACATGCTTAATTGAACTAAGAATGAGGGAAACTTAATAGACTAATCACTCTTTTTTATCGCTGCCAGTTGACAGAGATTTCGATCCGTTGGTCTCAAGAGGCCAACTATGAGAGTTTAACGCAGTTGATTGCATACTAAATGCATTTATTGACGGAGAATTATCATACGCGACCGAGCATCGATGCGTCGGGGCGGAAGGTTATAATGTAAGGCTGAGAAACGATGCGACAGTATTGAGTAACAACGAGAAACCCTGTAGCATATTATCAGCCTAGTAAAACGTATTTCTAAAAATATACGCGGTTGAATTTCGAATTTTACAACAAACTGGTACTAAGTCACTATGAGACCACCAATAATAATACAGCGCAGTGTTCCGATTGGCCTCATTATATTCGGTTAATTTCGTCATAACATATCTCCGTCTTCGTGTTCTTTAATCACATCAACATTCATTCTGAGCTTACGCATTAGCACGGGAACCCGCTAATCTGCCCGAGAGCTTCGGTAACATTAACCCTGTAACTTGAGTAATGGAGAACTACATAAAACCGAAATATTCCAGGCGCGGTAAGAAACAGCGAGACATCGGATTTCTGTCTGCCTCCCAAACGTTCATGTCATTGATGAGATTCGAATCCACGGTCATATTCATGGGCCAGAATACCTAAGAAGTTAATCTGTAGTCTTGCAACTCAGATCGCTCGGTCAACCTGGTACTTCTATGATAGATGCTTTTTGTTGGATAGAGATGCATCAAGGCCAACAGTGTTTTATGTTTCCGCATCATTTTTTCATTGGGATGGGAAGACCGAGTTGTGAGTGCTGGAATCGGGCACACAATGCTGGTTGTCCGAAGCGAGTCACCGAAACAAGAAGATTCTTGAATATCGCACCGGTCGAAACTTCCTACGGAATCAACCGGAGAGACTGCTTCGTCATGCATTTCGCTTCAATTCGAGTGGTATATGAAATCTAGGTAGATATATTCAGTCCATGTTAGGAAGGCAATCATGTTTTGGTTTGGATAATTTGCATCGGTTTCGGATTCGAGTTTGAGAGCACACAAAACCAATGGATATAGAATGGACAGCACGCTGTATTGTCGCTATCAGTGAGGCCTTTGTACGAGAAGCCCGGTCTCACATGCTCATTCTGTTTTTCTGCCCATTTAAAGAAGTGTACTGTTAATATAGTCGGTAATCGTATTGGCTGTCGATCCAGCTTTAATAAACCACTTGGATCAATTTGGCACAAAATCTCCATCGGTTTACAGCGTGCCTGAGTCGTGGTCGTAAGTTCATTAATGCTGTCCAAACGTTGCCACGCTCGGCCTGTTGGGGTCTAATGTGATTCACCACGTCAAAACTCTGGAGCAAGATCGCCGGCTTTTATTTATAGCTCTCGGGTCCGTCCCATCTGTCGTGTAAGGACGGTATAATGCAGTTCATTATATTTCGTTTTCACCGTTTCCATGTATTTAAATTTGTAAGTTTGCATTCCAAGTTCCGGGTGTGACGTCCGTCACTACTTAACATTGCGTCATTTCCACCCTGGAAAAATGTTCTATTTTCTGAGCGGATTCTTAATCACACGGTCATCAGCAATAAACTGAACCGCAAGATTTTGGCCGCCTGACTGCTTATTAGAATTCTCTTTCTGTATCCCATGTTCCAGATTTCCTGAAGTTGTCTAGTGGTGTTTTTGTCTATAGTAAGTAGTATGTAAACGTGTGGACAAGATTTCCCCGGAAGCACACGACCGGTTTCGCGGTTGTTGCCGCTCATCAGGTATGCGTACCCGGTGGCAGTTGTGTTGTACGCCTCGTACGTCACTCGTGGTTGGTTTGGAAACAGGGTTTAGCTATTTCCCCCAGACTGACTATTAGTCAGACAGCTGGTGGAGAGCGCCGGGCATTCGCTTTAGCTTTCTGACTTTGGTGGAAACACCTCTGCGACGAGAAGGCAATCAGGGGGACTTCCTCAGCAGAGGCTGTTTGACAAGCGCGGTCATTAGCGAGCATTTGGAGAGACGTTCAAGACGAGTAGCCATCTCGGAGCCTGAAACACCCACCCCCGACTAAACTGAGGCATTTGGAAACTTTATTTATGGTTTCGAGCAAACCGGATAAGACAACAGTGCTTTCCAGGAATCGATGAGCGTCTGACAACATCAAACCCTTTTAACCACCGTTTCAATTTCCTTTATAGCGCAAACGTTTTGGAAGCAGGGTTAGTAGGAGTGTTCATTTTAATCGTGGCCATTCGGTTCTTATTCGATCTGGTGAATTACTGGTAAATTGTATCAAGCTGACATCAACTTCGGAGGATAAATCTTCCCCCACTTCACGATTCACTCTTGTTGGAAATGAAATAAATCACGCACACAGGCCACACGAACCAAGTACAAGTGGGATCATGTGCGCTATTTTTCTTCCTGCCGTTATTGAACCCTTTTTGCGAGTGAATCATTCGGTTACTTTAAGAGCTCAAGTTTTAGGGTTGCTAGTTTTCATCATTATTGCCTATTCTGTTTACATTGTTCTCTTTTCTCTGCTACTTTTTACTTACTGATTGGAAATGCACTCCAAATTAGACACTTAGTCAAAGCATTTTGCGCGAAACTCTCCCACTTAGCAACATGAATGTCCCAAAGTTCATTTAGCTTTTTTAATGACTGACACTTATGTTTATGGCCGTTAGCCAGCACTTATCAATGACTGAGTTGAGGCGATTTTACGAAATTGCCGGGTTTTTCAATTGAATGTCGTTATCGTGGTTTCATTATTGCAGTTTCGACTTCCTTGAAATGGCTCCGGGCATGTTGACTAGGTCATGTTAGGCGTAGCATTGGAATAAATGAAGTTTGCTCATCATTACTAACGAGTTAAATAAGGAAGGATAATCAAGACAAAAAATGACCAATCTGCTTGAGGGGCATTGCTAATTGCCAAGCTTGATTCTTTCCGGTTATTTGTTGTATTTATATTATTAAAAAACTCAGAAGAATCGTGCTTCAGCAGAATTTTGGGGTAGTTAGATGAGCAAAAGTGGTTATGAAGTGGAGATTTCGATCCCATACCGGAAGATGATTTCTTTTTTGTGAACTAACTACACCTAACCGCGTGCGTCCGAAAAGCATACGATGCAAAGAAATTACATTGCACAAACGAGACCTGCCGCCTGCGAATACCCTCAGTAGAGTGGCTCCTCTTCTTGGCTCACACAAAAATTGTCATGCATAGAATTACCTGCCTTTGTGGTTGCATGACCATTGGTTTCCTGTGGTATCAGGTTACAAAACAAACCAAAGTAACTAATGAGTCAGGTCTACCACTTCTGCTGCACTCATCGAATAAAACACTTTCGTCTTGCTACAAGATTCCCCTCCACTTTCTTCTTAACATGTGCGGGTGTTGACGAAATCCCCCAAACATCCGGGTTTTTCGAAGTCAATCTCCAACATCTAAGTTTGCACCTTCGTTAAGTTTTTCAGGCTATATGGGAAACTAACAGTGACTTCTTCCTTACACAAGAAATAAATCCCTAATATTATTCAATCGTGACTTTTAACAGGAAATTTTGAATAAAATTATCACTGGTTTTGCTACTCTAGAATGTTATAACAAATATATAGGTGTGTCCACGTCTGTAAGATGTACAGCTTTGTGTGGGACGAGACCTGACTCATCATTCTAAAGTGTGACAGTTTTCTTAGAATGACTTCTGGTCTGATAAACTTGGAACTTTTATTTTTTTGGTCACGGTAAATTCTGCTCTGCCCATGATATCTTTCACAACGCTCCGCTAACATGGTTAATTGTGAATTATTGCAGCTTATATAAAGTGGCGTGATGTGTTTCACGACCCGAAAATCACTGGAATGAGTCTCTCCGTAAATTTTATTCACGAATGGCGGTTTCCTGAGCCCCTGTAAAGTTCACACAGCTCAAAAAATGGAAGTACCCACTCCATGTATGGTTGTGGTGGCCAGTGGCGTAGTTGCATTCTGGCTCTTTTTTTATCTTCGTTATTTCCGCTTATTACTTAGTTTTCGGCTCTTTTGCACTTTATCCTTTCACTTATTTTGCCCTCGACTGAATGATGGTGCTAAGTTGATGGTTGGAAAAACCGAACTAGCGGCATTATCGTGTACCGTTCATCTTATTTTTTCTGCTCGATTGTTCTCTTGGTGGCAGGCAGTAACCCACCGTCGTGTGGCTCGTTGCCACACTTAACCCTTCGGGACCTTATGTGGTTCTTCACTCCAAGTCTCGAGGTCTGGTTGCCGTTTATCCCCTATATTACAGTGAGGTACATCTTTTCCCCTGTAATCATGCACAAACATGTAATCCAAAAGTGATAATTCTATCGATATTGAAAAACATTGCATTGTTCCGTTTTGCATCCGTTATCAAATTTTTCATTGGTAATTGTTCGACGGACCATGTGATACTTTCCGGTCGCATAACCGCATTATGAACCACCCGACTCGTCATTTCATACACAACATGATGCAATCCCTGGTATGTGAAGTTTTCACATCTCCCAACACGCCAATTTTCGCTAAATAATTGCTTTAATTTTCTTGTTTATGAAGTGGACGGTTGTGTAGATATAAACCACTTATTGAATGTATTATTCGCACTGGGAGTCTAAATCTTATATAATGAAAAATCCACTTGGATGTGGAAATGCAAGTGGGTTTTTCATCATAAAAACTACTCAGTAGATTTACCGATACACCACAAACTCGTTGCTGTAACTGTGAGTGTTCAACACGGGCTGTTTGTTTTAGTGAAGAACATTCTAGAAGTCTTAAGTCAATTCTTTCTCGTCATTGATTGTTATTTTTGGTGATGTATTTAATTTATGTAACTCTGATTCCATCTTTTATGAATAGTTCTCTCGCTCTGCCTCACGAAATCATTTGCTGTTGGTAAGGTTAAAGAAACTTGTAATCTTTAGCGATACAAATTCAATTAGTGTCTTTATTACTTAGAAAATTCCAGATATAGAATGCCAAGGATTGATCGTGTCCGTAGTTCACGTTGGTGATTTTTATAATCTAATGATTGTCTAGTCCAGTATTTAGATCTTTCTAACGTTGCCACCTCGTTTGATAACAAATCAGTTGAGATTTGAGCCGATCACACTCAGACCTGCTTACGTACTTCAAAACTGGGTGCCTGTTTACCTCCGCCGGTAAAACAGCACTATTTGATACTTGACTATATAAATGAATGAATCAACTGAACATCAGGTGGGTAGTAATGTGGAACGCATACACGACTGAGACTTTGTTTTGATTAGTCCTTAAATGTCAGTCTTGGTCTGATCAACCTAAGTCTATAAACTGGCTCAGAAGTGTGGCTAGTGTTACAGCCTCATCCACTGGTTGTTTAAGGTGACTATTTATACTTCACCCTGTTACGGGAGTGGAGCTGACATCGGGATGCGTGCATTTAGGAAATAAAGAAAACTACATTGGAAATAAGAACAAAAAACGACACCTAATAACTTGTCCGCGGTTTTTCTTCTATTTCGTATTCATTCATGTGCTTATTTGTGTACGGATCAACGAAAACTAGATTTATTCGCGCTGATAAGATGTTTTCCCAACCGTTATACACAACTAGTGAGATTTTTTTGCGATTCTTTATTTGACGTGTATGCAATGTACAACCACTATTGTTTTCTTTATCGTCAAGAAAATTTGTATCATAATTTGCGGAATGGCTTGTTTATCAGTATTATCTTGTTGTGCCATTCTAAACCTCGAGCTGTTGCGAAATTCAAGCAGCCATGTAACGAGGCCAGCTTCGTATCCACGTCCGTTTCGCCCAGCCCGAATCAGGTTGATCATCCTCAATGCAACAGCGTAGATGATTAAAACAGCATGTCAATGGGTCGGGCAATGTCCATGGTCGCTTTTGAATCACTGTTTTATGGTCATGAAGGCATGCACCAGAACAATCCGCGTGATTTGTGGTTTGAAAGAAAATGAAAAGAAACAACATGGATTCATTTCGTTCACAACGTGCTCGTTACGGGGGGGGGACATCAGTCTATGTTTGCATCTGATCTGATAAGTGTAGCTGCTTTGTTCGATTTCTCATACACTTCTCAATTTCAGCGATTTCAGTAACAATTCTAACGGTCCTTCCATCGATCAAATAAAATTACTCCATAAACAGTGAATCTGCAAGATAGCTTAACATATTGTACATTAAATGAATGTAATCCGTTGCACATCGTAAATGACAACGGTTTTTTTCCGTTCTAGATAAGGAACTTGTGATGTGCGTTGAACAAATGCAATCAGTGTACCACTGTTTGCCAAATAACCTAGCATCCTGACTTTTTTGTCCGTGCTCCCTAGGATGTTCTGAGCATGCTACTATGTGACGGGTAGACAAGTAAAAATGAATGGAACAAGCAGCTTATTGGCATCTTTTTTGTCCTTTGTAATTTTTTTATTTTCACGACAAACACAAGGAGTCGGGAAACGTTTTCATGCATTGCGGTCAAATGCTAGGCAAGGCATCATAATTTATCCTGGTTTGCACCATAAGCTGCGTGCAGATCTCTCATTTGTAAATAGTAGGCTGAATCACTAAACCGAACCGTCGAATGACGGGAAGAAAATTTGTTGGTTTCCAAATTTGAAAATACATGCAGACAGTACCCCCGTTTGACTTTGGTATAGTCTGTGCACAATCGATTTTATGCAAATATATCTACAATAAATAACTGACTTTTCGCAAATTGTCACTGTCGGTAGCGCAAATGTGTACTGCCGCTCTTGCGACATCAAACAATTCAAGCTAAAATTTCGGTAGACATATTATGGTAACTTGTAAAACCCTCTATGCTTCATTAGCCTCGTATAACACCAAATGATCTTTTGACATTTATTCGTATGGAAATTGTCGAAATCACTCGGTTCAGGTCGCGTTTTCTAGTCTCTAATATAAGCCTCATAACACATTCAGCATTGGCCATCTTGAAACCCTCTGTATATTATTTCAGTATAGTCAGTTTACAGTGAACCAAAGACGTTCAACTTACGTGAATATAGACTCTTTGGGGAGCTGTTCGCTGCATAAGAATAAGTTGCAATGGGTTCCGTTTGTACAGTCATCACAGTGGCGGTGTAAATTATAACCAATGTAAACCAAATTCTGGGCATCGTAATTGTGTTCGGTTTGATTTCTGAGGTCAGCGTTCTCGAGCATTGGTCCTTATATCTTCTCACAAGAACAGATGATAGTATGAGCGCCGCACCATCCCACTACCACCACCATCGAAATTTTATTCTTTGCGTTTCTGTCATGAGAGTTGCCTCCACTCCATTTCTGTCTTTCCGTCCAGTTTTACGGGCCTCCATTCAAGGTGTTCTTACACATGTAACGACGATTTTGTGTATGTATGCCTCTGAGTTGGTTGGTATCGGTAGACATGTCATCGAATTTCTCATCGCCTAACGAAGATGGATCAGCCTGTCATTCGTTGTACAGTCCCGAACTTGTTCGTACCTGCGCCTGATGTTTACCTTTACTGCTTTTGGAAGCGCATGTGCGTGCCTTTCTGTATGCTTTGATGATTGTTAATTCAGGCGGGTGATTTAGGGTAAGGGGAGAAGTGAGCAAATTTGCCCGTTTCCCACCATTGGTCTGTTTATTGTCCTGCACACCGTCGTCGCGACCATGTTCTCTCCACACAACTTCTGTCAGACTCGAAATGCCTTTTGAGTAACCAAACTTGATCGCCTCCCTGGTTTCTCCTGTCAGTTCACCCACGCATTCGTTACCTGTCAATACTTCCTCGTATCCATCATTTGTTCAGCAAGTGATTTACGATTGCTGCCGAATGCAAACTGTTCCCAAACAATTCAACAATCAAATAGACGTTTCAGCTGTTCTCTCGCTAATCACTTTCTGTTTTGATTTTAGAAGTGTACACAACATTCCCGACATTCTAGTTACTACTTTAACTGTTTCATATGAACACAAATAGTGACAATAATTTTCACCTAAGAAAAAATGGAAAAACGCAAATATCTGGATGATTCAGTAGACTGACAATAAATAATGATAATTTATCTGGTACCGTATCTGTATGCTGGTACATTGATGAACACGTCTCAAATTCTAACCAAGCGTTTTATGCCAACCGAACTTCATTCGTGCGATATCCGAAGCCGATAAATTTAACAGATCCTATTCACAGATTATTCCACCCCCAAATTGCTGACTAGACCATTAGACACTTCATTTCTTAACTCATAATTGTACATGTATTGTGGACGTTTCCAAAAAAAAAAAACGCTTCATCGTTGTGTTCAGCTGATGTAGTCTCACAGGAGACATTCGAGATTCAAGTTTATAGGACGACACGTGTCGATTACGGTCCGGATATAACGTGTCACGATTCATGAATTATTCGGCAAACCGTTACCACTCATACGTCTTCCGCTTATGTACGACCTCGTCAAAACAGATTTGGTTTTTCATAACTTTGTGTACATGTCTCGGCGCTAGTAAAACTTGTACAAGACATAAAATAAGAACACCGTGTACTTCAATTTGATCCATAATCATATATATGCACACTCCGTCGTCATTGCAGTTGATGTTCATTTGGAAACCAATTTGCTTATCAGTAACTCTGTCCTGTTTGTGTTATTATTTGGCATCATCTACATTTCGTCTCATCATTTCAAGCGAGTGATCTGGGTTTTGATGGAACCAACCAACAAATGGGGAAGAAAAATAATTGATCTGGATTCGTGTGCACCACTGGTTTACACTATCTGTCAAATTAAAATAAGTGATTAAATGGAAGAAACGTCTACTTCCATCCTCTTACTTGAGTTTTGTCACAGTGTCCGCAGATTTGGGCTAACTGAACTGTTCCGCTTGACGTTCCAGATAGCATTTTTCAAACTGATCCGTCGAATTTCCTGATTGCCACTTGTGACTAATTTTTGGGAAATTGATATTCCTAATCATTTTGAGTTTGGTCCATGAAGTGCACTCATCACCGTTGTTGATTTTCCTACTGTGAATCAGAAGTATTTTGTCCGTTTCTATACAGTTATACAATCCCACTTGATTACCGACGATACAAATAAAGGAATGAAAAAATTTGGAGCGAATTGCTTGTAAAGATCCTAAAATTGCTGTATTCTGAGTACTAGATCCAACTGTTATTTTGTAGAATTGCGAGGATTTACACACATCAGAGATGATCTCTATCCGTTGCGATAATCCGACTGATATAATTCGTTTCGAAATCTGTGACTTATGGTGCGTCAAGAGATTCTACCCTACTTCATTGAATGCAGCTGGTTATCATATTTATACGTAGGCTACTATGAGGGCTTTAAAGCTGAATCATAACATGCGATGTACTGGTCTCCGTGCAAGTAGCTTCCAAGTTGGTCTACGCGGCTGTCGGAACAACTGTGCATTCATCCTAAAACGGTTGGGCACTTTCCGTTTTTGATTTCGCTTATAACCCTCGTGTTTGAACAGTTTTTGAAAAGCACGATTTTCACATGTTGATTTCTTTTGCAGTTTGGTTACTGTTATTGAAACAGTTTCGAGACCCTTATGAATACGGAATCTTTGTTCCTACTGTCAGTGTACCAACTGCTCTTTAGCTGAAAAACAACTTTTCATATAAGAACTGATTTTTTAGTGTTAGCCGACCATTCCTTTTCGATTATTTTGAGCTTAATAGTGTGAGTATGAACGACACGTGAAGAGAAGTGGGTAAAAAATTGAGTGATGCGCTACAATAGAAATTGGCAGTGCCAATTTTCAATCGTTTTTTGTGTGATAACAGATTGCTTCTTTATTGTATGTCTGCACATGAATGCAGCAGAAGGGGTATAACTCACACCCTCGAAAGCCCACTGCACTATAAGGGAAACCAGCAAGCATAACCTTGATACATGCATTGGTACAGAACCTCGCAGGGTCACAATAGGTCAGATGTGGTAATAAGCTGGACAACAATAGATTACTGCCTACTATCAACACGTAACGGGATTCCCGTCAGCAACCGTGTACTCTTGATTTAATATTGGCAGTGGTGTTATCCTTGGGGAATGGAATGGAACGCCTCAAACCACCTGTTCTTCAACGCTGTCTGTTTTTAGGTACCTTGTCATTGAGATGTGTTTGTTGGTGACCTGCATATGAATTTCCTTGGCTTGTTCTTCTAAAACAGTTGTGTGCGTTGTATTGATTCGTGTTCTTTTGAGAGTTGACTGCGCCCTGATGTCGACAACTTGAATGATTTTGTATCGACGTTTCTTGCATCAATTTGAGAAACTGTCCCGAAAATTCTGCCACGTTCATCGCTTATTATGTGTAGGGAATTTCAGTCCCACTGGCCCACTATCCATTGTTGTTCATAACTAGGTTGCCATGTTTTGTTTATCCGTGCTTTTGATTCCGGAGATTTCTACCGAACTCCACCACTGGATGAGACTAAGTAAATTTGTCAGCTGGTCTGTTTGCAATTTCTTCTGCTCTCTTTTTTATTACACGAAGTGATTTACAGTAAGAGGGATAAACCTCATATATATCACGCAATTACTTGCGAGTAGTGTGTGGGATTGATGCATATTTGTTTAGCTGACTGTCCGGACAGGTCGGATGACCTGAGGTTTGTGCGTGGAAGGTGGAGTCCGAAGGACAGTCAGCTAAACAAATAAACCTCATAGTCAAAAGACACTGTAAAGGGGATGCTTGTAGGTACCCTTCATGCAAAATTAAGTTTTTAACCCAGCTTTTTAAAGAAGATCCTAAGCGATTGGAGACACGAAAAGAGGAAGTGTTCCAAAGCTTTCCAGTACAAGGATTAAAGGAAGAGCGGAATAATGAAGTTCGACATCTAGGAACAGAGACCTGATACGAATGATTGGCTGCCTGCATACGAGGTAAATGAGTGAAAGTCATGGGAAGGGGAATTGCCGAACCAGGTTCTGATGAACAATAACCAAAATAATAACGGTAGAAGAGAGATAGTGAATCAACTTTTTGGCGATGGACAGGTGACCGCAGATTAGAAGTTAGAGAGGGGACAATAATTAGTCGGACAGTTTTTCTTTGAACTCATTCAAGAAGAGAAAGAGCGTTAGACGGACCTGTACACCATACATGACTGAAGTATAACCTTTAAATAATCCTTTCCCGTGTTTGCCTTGTCAGGATGTTTACCGTGTTTATCAGCTTCTCGCACGACTTCCCTCCGTCATCAACCTGTTGCTTCAGTGCACGGGGCCTCAAAGTTGCGTGATAACGGCGATGCTTGTGGAGCCCCTACAGGTTAGTGCTTATCGTGTTTACCGACTCCGTTAGCGTCCATTTTCATTAGCTTTTTTCGGCTGCTTGAGACTGCACGAGGAATCGAGTTTGACGGTGAAGAACTGTTGGCTGTGGTTCCAAGCAGTCATTTCAGAGCGTGATTATTTGCGTCACCCTGAATGAACCATTAGGAAGCTTTCTCAACTGCGTTCGTTCTTTATGAACTTTCAGGTTATGTTTGTAGCAACAAAGGAAGACCCCGCAAACTGGTATTCAACCATCCATATTGGTTCCTCATTTTTTAGCAGTACTCACCTTAGTTCGGTTGGCTGAACGCATTTATTGACTTTCTCGTTGAATTTTATGTTAACTCTGTGCCACACTGTCCGCTATTAAACCCTTCTGTACCATATGCTCTATTTTTTAGGAGTCCGTACGCAACTTCGTTAAATTTCAGGAGATGGTGGAGTCTACAATCGATTTAGATGCTATTCAACGAAGAAACGAGTACGTTATTCGCGCCGACTTCGAAGAGGGTCTCGGTGGTAAGTTTTAAACAGCTTAAATTAATTTTCGCTTCACTTTTTATTATGAATGTGTCTGAGTTGGTCGTCAGTGTAGTCTGACGGGGGCTTCTATACTTTTAGCATTCAAACTTATACCAGATGCGTTTTCTTCCAGAACACAAACTAGAAACTTCCCCCCTCTAACGCTTGACGAATGAGGCACAAAATATTGACGGTAGACAGTATTCCACTGTCGTCCAGCTCGTTACTACACCCGACCTATTTGGACTTTATGCAGTTCTCCACTCCAATTCTCAGGGTTTGTTTACCGGTTATCCCTGATAGTGTAGTGGGCTTTTGTGGTTATAGGGTATATACCGTCTCCACTACACTCATGCGCAAGAGTATGATTAAGAAAATCTGGTTCTTTTTAAGAACCGGCTATAAAATTAGGACCGAAAATTCCATCAACAGAGTAGTGCAATATTTATTCGGCACATTGAACACTTTGACCGGTACTCCTGATTGATGACACACGACTTGAATGAACCATCGATGATTTCTGTTCGTTTTTACACTTGTTGTCAATTTACGTTTAAGATATGGCCTGCAAGTGAGACTCCACTACGGGGAGCATACTGTAAGCGGGACAGTACCGACCTGTCAATGCCTCATTTGGTTTAATGTTCTGACTTCCATCGTCATGGTCCTCTTCTTTCCTAACAAGTAGTGAATCTTTTTCGTGCGAGCGTACTTCTGCGAGAATAAGAAATAAGATACGATTGAAACTAATCCGTTCAAGGAACTATAGCAACTAAAATCGAAGTAACATAAAATACATGGAAAACGACGCCTATCTTGTTTTACTGCCACCGATATAACTTCCACTCTCGGTCTGCATTTAATACCCGATTAGACTACACGTACCAGCCTAGCCCACTGGGTTCGGACAGCATTCCAATGTAATAATCACTTCAAAATTGTGTCACTCTTGTAGTGAATCCCTATGTGACTGAATGATAGCTATCTCCAAGATTTCTTTTAGGTAAGACTATGTTACCTTGTGGTTGCTTCATTTTTATTGAATCGCAAACTGTTCTTTAAATTCTCAGTTGTTGTATTTAAGACACAACATTTCTGAAGTTGCTGAATGCCTTATGGACAAACCGAATGCTTCGCTGGTTTTAATTTCAATCGAACACAGAGCTATGTTCAATCACTTCCGTCCAGTAACATTTTTATTTATTCTGTTATATGCCATGCTTTTCTTCTAGAACTTAAAACCAAACTTGATGAAATCGAGGAGGAGATCGAAGAGGAGTTTCGTAGAGTAAGAATTATTCCTTAGCGTTTGAACAGTCGCTCAGTTTCTGTTCGTAATGATGCCAATCTTATTCGTGTGTTGCTTATGGAAACTGCTCCAATACTACTGTTTAACAGCGCTGTCGTTGGCAGTCGCGTGAAATGGTTTGATTCATTGCGATTTTCCAGTACAAAATTGGTATACCACACAAAACTGTGCTTCACTGGCGTGGGTCTTTGAAAATCATCGCGTGCTCATGCAATTCTCTTTAGCGCATTTTTCTAACAGTCGGAGTCCATTATGAACAAGCTTTTCCCCCCTTTACGATTGTCGAAGTGAAAAGTCACGCAAAATGGTCCAATAGCTCACCTGAAAACTGGTTCACTCAATCTCTGTGAACTCCGACTCGTGTTATTCTGTTGTCGATCATTCACATATCCCATCATATTTCGGCAGAGCTATCTGGTGCTGGTAACGGTTAATCACACTGGCGACAGAAGAGTCCTCTTTATTTTGGCTGTTACTGTACTTTAGGAGTTTTGTAGCCTTGTGATAATTTTCAACATTCGGGTCTCCTTTAGGCTTTCGAACTTTCACCAGCACTCGGTGAGGGCGATGGGTCCTGACAGAAGGTACAATGTTTTGAATAGCGGTGTCCGGTTGCCGGTCGTTTATATTTTTGCTGCTTTTCTATTTCTGGCTCACTGATTACTCCCATTTCCCAAGGTCTCTTCGATGTTCTCATCTAAGAATGTTTTATTTCAAAAGTGAAACAAGCTCCCATGATACTAAGACATTATGGTGGCAGAAGTTATCCTTATTTCCCGACCGTTCAAACAAGAGCTCCCGAGCACGTTCGTTCTACTTTAAGTTCGCATGACGAATCACTGTCCCTGATATTTATTCAACTTGAGACCATAAACACCGTGGAACTGACTGATTAGTACTGCATTCGTGATACTTCCAATAATTTCCTCTCTATTCTCATCACTCTTTCATCCTACTAGTCTGCACGCAAATTGAACATGGATCCGGGCAAGTCTATCAAGTTGGATTCGAACGATCAGTTGGGTTACTTTATGCGTGTTACCCTAAAAGTGCGTCCATACTATTATGTGTCTGTGTTTATTCACATATTGGCACGCCTACGCCACTCTAAGTCTTGCTGTCCACATATGGCACAGTGTAACCGGTGTTATTTTTTCCTTGCATCGTTGCGCGCTTTGGTATTGATGGCTCGTTCATCTCCAAGTATCTATTATCTTCGTCAGTTACATCTGATTGGCTGCATCAATATAAATAAATCAGTGGATCGTTTTATGTTTTGCAGTCTACATCGGTCGATTTTCATGTACTAGTTCACTAGCATTTGCCTCCATCGTTCGACTTTATTTGTCTGTTGTGTGAACAAGCACTTACGAGGTAAATCTGTGCATACTATTTGTTTTCCATGACGGGTCTTCTGTTATCCTTACTGAATCCAACAGTGTTCAGTGGTCTTTCAACCAGCTGAACGCACGTGTTGCACGCATGGAATCTAATTGCATTATTTTCAAGCACATCCTGTACTTGACTGTTGTTTTGAGCTTAGATTTTGGACGGAAGTTGATAAATAGAGATTTATGTGAAAATAGAAGTTAGTGAATGAATTTTAATACGGCGAGTGGAGGGAATAGTCACAAACCGATCACACATTGCCAGTTATTTATCTAGTCTTGGAACAGTTGTTCAAAGTAATCACTTGGGTTTTCATGAACGCCTTTCTGAATACTGACACTTTGCTTCCGTTTCGGTCCAACAACGTTTGATTTAGGACGAGAAGGTCTTGCGTGAATTCAAATCTTTCGAGATTCTGGATACTCAGAAGGCTGGTGTGCGTTTTCGCAATGCGGCTTTGTCGAGGTTGAATGAAACACATTTGGAGACGAAACAAGAGTACGAGGATGCCCAGAAAAGTATTGTAGATGAGGTGGTTCGCATAGCATGTAAGTACTATGCAACCGTGACCTATTCGAAGGTAGCCATCGTTTTTTCGCTGAAAGTTTGGTAAATAAAGTAGTCTGTCCAATGTTTCGTCATGTGACACAAAAGTGGAGCCTCCAACCTTGTGTAAAATTATAGACATCCTTTGATTCACCATCTATACCCATGTGGCTGATGTCTTACGAATTGTGCTTGGCGCTCCTATTCGATTGAGATTAAAGTCAGAATTTAATGATAGATTGAATGGGTAACAAACCTAGCTCAATTACGGCGTGACAATGGCCAACCGTGAACATGACTGTTTTTTCTCAGTTCCTGGTCAGTACAGTCCAACACATCCGAAGACTGGACTGTGCGGTATGGTATTTGTCGTTACCATTACGACACAACGGTCACTGTCTTCGTGACCGAATAAATCAACGAATCCTCCTGCCTTGATTTCGCGCGTTCGTCTCATCAACGCTACCATTTTTCTGTCTTCAGATGCTAAATCGACCGGAGTAGAAATGTGCCGACCACTACATTGCCAGATCATGGTGAAAGTTCTGCAGCGTATCTTCGTAAAATTGATTATCCTCTTGTATAACGTATATGAATTATCTGAGAGAAGTAGCACCACTGATTTGATAGACTGTCATGCCCCCTGGGGTTTTTCGATCTCTTTGGTCTCCATCACTTACCGAACTCTCACCTGTGGCTCCACGAAGCCGAGGCATTCATCAGCGGCCACATCCCGGAAAACTGCTCGACAGGCGGGCCAAACCAGGCAGAGGGTGACCAGCATACGAAGACAGATACTCCTGCATAGACGGATGAAATCTCCCGGGACCCAACGGTTACCAAGGAAATTCGTCCACTCAACAGGGTTGCATGGATCCCTGGGGCATGGTGATCTCTAGCCAATGGCAGACGAGCTCCTAGAGAGCCATCAGCGACCATGCACCAAGACCACTTGAACTCGTTGGGCATCCCAGATTGGTGGCCCACCGTACAAAAGGCGTATGGGCCGCTCGACCGGCCACCGGCTGCCAACACAAAAACTTCCTGTTGCCTGACAGGTAGCTTTGGGTACGCACGGGCTAGAGGTGCCACCTCGAACAAAAAACCGAGTGACGCTGGAGACACCATTTTGTACACTATTCCCAAATCTCTTCATGGGTTTCATCTCTACAATTGGTTCTGATCACGCTACGACGGCCCCGGTAAGCGACGCGCCCTGTGCTCCCCCAGTGGCCCGGGGTGACCCAAACATGAGCTGGGGACCTAAACCTGAACACATGGTCACGACTCCACAGAGCCTACTGGGACGTGAGAGCTCTTCTAGATGCAGGCAGCCAGTACATTGCCATGTGCACTATGACTACGAAATTGACGTAGCCTGTCTGTCCGAAGTACGCCTACCCAACTCCGGCAGCCAAGATATTCAAGTTTCCCTAACGGACGCATCCTACTGGATGTACCACAGCGGACCAGTGGACAATTCTGGGCTTTACAATGTTACTATCGCAATGCACAGTCGACCTCACAATGCCCTGACCTCATGGAAAGCAGTTTCACCAAAAAATTGCCGTGGCACGGTTCAAGAGCACTGCGGTAAACGTGACCGGGATTGCTGTCTACGCCCCAACGCTGCATGCTGAACCAGCCACTAAAGATGTCTTCTACAGTGAACTTCAGAATTCAGTCAACCGGATTCCCAGGCGCGATATTCTGCTAATTGCAGAAGATTGGGACACTCTCACGGGACCAAAAGACGAGTATACCCAACATGTACTGGGAAAATTCGGCATAGGCAAACGATGCAAAAATGACGATCATTGGGTCACTTCTGCAGACCTCAATCAACTGGTCGTCATCAATGCCCGCTTCCAGCTTCCGAAAAGGCACTTGCTGCATTGGTATTCCAACGGTGGTGAGACAGCGCAACAAATCGACCACATCTTGTTGCGCTCTTGGTGGGCATCATCGGTCGAGAACTGTCTGGCATACCGGAGCAGCGAAACGGGAAACGCCAACGACACGGACCACACACTAGTACGTTCTCGTCTCAAGGTTCACCTCTCAGTACGACTGAAATCTCATGCCCACGGCGAAGTAGATACTTTTAAGCTAACAATCCTGAACAACGTTCAAGCCCTATCAAATGCGATCTCGTCCAGAATAACTGCGTTCGACGATGATGGTAGCGTAGATGGACAATGGCCGGAACTAAATGTATCCGTCGCCAGCGTCTCCCTTGAGCAGATAGGCACGAAAAAGATTGGATCTCTATAGAAACCCTTAGCCTCTGCGCTAAGGCTGGGAATGTAAGACTCCGCAATTCACTTGATTGCCACAACCATCACCGCGAAGCTACACGCTCAGCAAGGAGCGACCGTAAACAATATTGGTCTGAAATTGCAGGCCGGATGGAACCAGCAGCCGCTGTTGGAAACTTAGGGACGCTTTTTCGGCTCATCTGCTCCTCCTTGGGGAAGGCACAATCTCTTTCCAAGCTAGCCGCCTCATATCGAGCTGCTACCAGAAGCTTCAGGGATGGGTCGAATACTTCAGCCAGCTAATCAGCGACCTTCCCATGCGACCCGTGTAACGACACCAGGCGATATAGAGCAATATGCAATCGACATGGAACCTCCCAACGAATCGGAAATCGTTACCGCAGCCCTAACAGTGAAAAACAAGGAGTCACCGGTGGGATGAGGAGGCGAACGGCGTCTCACCTGTGACCTTCAAATCCTGTTTGTCATTGTTGTTAGACCCATTCAGTACGCTCTTCCATCGTATCCGTGACACCGAAATTTTTCCCAAAGACCGGTCAACCTCCATCCTACTCCCTGTACCAAAAAAGCCGATAAGACTATCTTCGCGAACTACAGAGGTACCAGCCTTATCGGTGTAGCGGCCAAGCTTTTTGCGACCATCCTGCTAAAGCGCTTTGTTGCTGGTTGGGACGCGCTAACGCTCCAACCAGTGTTTTTTCGAGAAACGCTGGGTTGATAAGATCTTCACGCTACGGCGAATCCTAGGACGTCACCATGAATTCCAACAACCCACCACAATATGCTTCATTGACTTCCGGGCAGCATTTGACTCCTGATTGACATTCACTCCGGAGCATACTATGAAGTGACAGGATGCCCGAAAAATACATCAGATTGATAGGATCGTACTATTCAGCAACACAAGCGGGCGTCTGCGCCTACGGCGAAGAGTCTCAAGAGTTCCCAATCGATTCCGGCGTTCGCCAAGGATGCCCTCTATCACCAGTCCTATTTATCTACGCTATTGACTGGGTAATGCGTCGCGCTCTTATCAACTTTCGAGAAATACAACTTGGTTACGATTCTTGGGTTGCAGATCTCTAATTTTCCGACGACACTGTCATCCTAGGAGAAGATCCCGGAACTCTGCAGCCGGTTCTTGACCGTATTGTATGTGAAGCCAAAGCTGTTGGTATGGAGATACACACTACAAAAACGAAATTTTTCACAACTTAGCAAGGCCTGACACATTATATACGCATCAATGGTGAAACTCTAGGACGGGTGCACCACTTTATTGACCTCGGTTCTACTATCCAGCCGAACAGCCAAGTCAAGGAGGAAGGTAAACTTCGTGTAGACTGCACAAGAGGAGCGTTCCCACAACTCCACAAATCACAGTGGTCTCACAGCGAAATAAGCTTCCACACGAAGTTGCGCATATACTGAGCTGCCTACCGCCCAGTTTTTACGTACGCTTGCGAAACTAGGCCGTTGAGAATAGATGATACTGAAAGGCTGAAAAACTTTGATCACTGATGTCTCCGACACATGGTCAAAGTCAAGCGGTGTGATCATGACACAAAATCCACTGTGCGTCAAAATTGTGCGAATACAGAGTCACTTCCTCCGTTTCTCCAACGGCGTTGCCTACAGTGGTTTGGTCATGTCCTACGACGACCCGAAACAAAACCGACGCAGAGAAGCCTTCTCGCATCACCCTACTCAGACTGGAAATGTCGCCTTGGTGGACAACCAAAGACATAGGTTAGCATTATTAAGGCAGACATGGATCGTCTAGACTTTCAGTCCGTCTTTGGAGTACGCGACCGGCGCATAACTGGATTTTACGGCGTAAAAACCTTGCCGCAGACCGGAACGCGTGGACAGCTACCATCAGGGACGACCAGGAAGCTGACTTATCCTGTGGCGGGGGATCGTCGCATAAAGAGGAGAAAGATGAGTTATATAACGTTAGAGTTCACTGCTTCACTCCGACAATCATTCCCACTCATGGGTTTGAATACAACTGCACTCCGATAAACAGGTTCTGCACACGAGTGGTATTAGCATACACGCGATTATGTTCCCCCTTTACTCGAACAACGGATTGAAGTTCCGTCGACTTGCGTATTTGAGGATACTTTAAATTAAGTTGAATGTGTTTCTCTTTGCGCTCTCTGGAATGACCTAGATCCTTATCCACCATTTTACTAACGGGAGTAATTTTGTGAGGTTCCTGTATTTATAGATGCGTGAGCGTTGCCCAACTTTCACAATTTTAAATGGACCCCTTTATGTGCTGGTGCTAACTACCCATCACCTCTTGATGAGTGTCTTGTTTATCACCGAAGCTAGATGTAAACCAGCCCTGCTGTTCTCTGCTTTCAGTTGGTGCACTTGTACTGGATAGTGTGGCGTGACCAGAATAGTATCAGAAACGATCATTTCTCGATATCTTCTGAGGAGGTTTGCTCTTCTTTATTGTGCATCAAATAGAGGAGGAAGATCGTTGAGCTAAATGTACACAGAAAATAGCTGGGTCCACTTACTCACGGCCGTTATATGTTCTTTTCCTCCTTTAATCTCAATCACGTGACATCTTTTCCGATTGCATGCTGATGAGTAATGGATTGAGTATACTCCATTGCCGCTGCAGTATTAGAGATAACCGGCAACCTGAACCTGGGACTTGAAGTGGCAGAGAACAACAGGAAGTCCCAGCAGGTCAAATATGGTTACTTGAAATGTACCGGCTAAATGTGGTACAAACCCCCACGGAAGATAGCCCTACTAGTAATACGCAGTTTTCCGACTCTCGCGCTACTACCGGTAAGCGATCCCTGTGTAGTCCGCACAAGCAAAGAAGAACACAGAAGACAAGATCTTCAGCTCAACCGTGTATTTGGCGCTGAACCAAAGGCGATTGTACATTGCTACCTATATACAGTTTTGTGTGACCTTGGGGATTGAAACAACACAGCGCACTCCGGCAAAGGTGAATTATACAGTTTTTACACAACGCACAACCGCGCTTCATTCGAATTCAAAGTCGATATCAGATATTTCCAAAAATGTGGGCTAAAATTGACCGCAGATTCGAATTCCTTGGCATCGATTTGTGGGGAAGGTATTTCCTCAACAAAATGGCTTTGCTGCGTGACGATGCACAGGCAGTTCAGTCGCTCTGAACCGCCCGCCCATTGGAGTATCTTGATACCCAATGCGCTTTGTACCTTACAAATTCAGAGTAATTTTATAAGACTAGCGGGAGCCTGTGCGTGATACTTGATCGATCATTTCAAGCACCTCGCGCATACAAGATCCCACTTCCGTGATCGCGCTTCGCTTCGTATGTCGGGTGCTCCGGTCTCGAGTGCTCGTGATCAGGCCGGCATTGGGATTACTCCGAGCATGAGAGCTGAGCGTGCACTGCTAGACTGGGTTCCAGTCAGCAGTCGTTTGTGTGCAGTTCGGTTGGACGCTTCTGTTTGTGTCAACAACAAACTAAAGCGTTGATGCTTGTTCATCGTGTCTGTGTATGCACCCAGTGACTGCAGTTCCTCTGAGACCCAAAACAAACTCTACTACGATTTATCTCAACTGCTTCGAGGTGTGCGTTCAACCGATGTGGTGGTCATTGCTGATGATTTCAACGTCGAAGTTGGCCGATTGGGAGATTCCGAAACGCACATCGGAGGCCCATTTTCTATCCCGACCGATCGTACCGACAACGGCAGTCGTCTCATTCAGCTGTGCTCTGACCACAGATTGTTTCTAGAGAGTACAAACTTCTGCCATAAGGAGCGGCATAGACTCACATGGCATCCTCCTACATCTTCGCAACGTTGGACTCAGATAGGCTATATTGTCATTGGTCACCACTGGCATGGATCAGTCGAAGGTTGTCGTTCATTTTGGTCTACTCCTGTGGGCCCAGAACATGCATTGGTACGTGCTCGCTTCTGTTTACGATTCGTTCGTGGTCGCACCAATGTAAAAGCCACCCGTCCCACGCAGTTGCTTCTAGACGATAACCGATGACCTGCTTTTCAGGTGGAGGTGTCTACACGGTTATGGATGCAGTCATATGTGCAAAACCCAGATGAACGCTGGCAGAAGATCAAGGAAGCCTTAAATGTTGCTTCTAATGCCACGCAGGACTGTGGATCAGGTAGGCCTCACAAACGAAGGATATCTTCGACATCAGTTATTCTGTCGGATGCCCGCGGATCCGTCCCTCTGGATGCCACCTTCAATGGGGTTCGTTAAGTCCTGAGACGCCTACTGACTAGGAGCTTGAGAAATGACGGCGAGCAGTGGTGGAGTGCGAAATGTAGGGGAGTGGAAGAGGATGTGTTTGTTGGCAATACTGACAACCTTTACCGTTTATTGGAAGTACTGGTCCACGGAAGCTCGGTGTAAGTGTGCTAATCAGGGAATCCCGCGGCTCACTGATTCATTCTCGTGGACGTCTTCTGGACCTTTTGGCGGATCACTTCAAGGAACAATTCAATTGGCCCACTTCTACGATGGACCTTCCGAATATACCGTCGAGAGAAACGATGCAGGTAAATATCATTTTCCCATCAGAAATGGAGGTTATGCGAGGCAACCGAACTGCTCCAGGTAATCTGGGATAGTGAGCAGATTCCTAAAGAGTGGTGTGAATCACTGGTTGTGCCAATTTACAAGAAAGGTGACCGGTTTTGTGAATTCCACAGGGGAATCTGCTTGTTAAATTTCGCATCCAAGCTACCAACCGGAGTTATTCTCCACCGAATAACCCATAACCGCGAGATATGAACGTGTGAGAATCAAGCCAGTTCCAGACCCGTTCGAGGTTGTATCGACCGCATCTTTGCTCTTCGACAAATCGTAGAACAGACGCATGCTTCGTAGACCCACAATATCTGTCTTTCTTGATGTGAAAGCGGCGTTCCATCCAGTCGACCGCAGACTTCTCTGGCGCTGCCTCTCATCGAAGAGTGCACCAAAGAGATTAATTTATTTTTCAATGCTTCCATGCGAATAGCCGAAGCCTACAAAGATCTTTCACCCAAGTTCACCACAGAAAGTGGTGTTCGTCAGGGTTGCCCTCTATCGGCTTTTTTCTTCAACTTCATAATTGATTTGGTTCTTAAGATAGACCTATCCTCGTGTGACAAAAGCGGTGTCACAGTGTGACTAATACCCCATTGCCCCAAGCTATCATTCCAGTTGTTTTCGGTTGTGAAACTAGTCTTGAAAAAGGTTACCCGTGGTGACCGACGCGTCGACAACCTATCGACGATTTCGACTACGCTGTCTTATTGAACAGTAAAATTCTACCATAGCATTTCACATGACACATCGATTTTTTGATTCACTCCGAACCGATCTCGGTTCTGACACATTAAAATAGTATTACATTGTTTAATGTACGTATACACAATTAGAAGCAAATAAGCTCTTCGCAGATAGTTATTTTTACGATGTGCACATTTCATGCCGAACATGGATCTTCGGTAGATCTTCAGTGACCCATTTACCATTATTCATCTTTTTAGCTGGCTATGTGGAACCATTGCTCGAGCTAAATGCTGTCACCGCTTTGTTGGACGTGCTTGTTGGTTTGGCCGTGGCCGCTGTGTCTGCTCCGGGGAAGCAGTATGTTAGACCGCGCATACTTCCGCGTTCAGCCGGTCGCATAGTATTCCGGCAAGCCAGACATCCTTGTTTGGAAATGCAGGAATCTGTTTCCGTGATCGCAAACGATGTGCACTTGGAACAAGGTTAGCTCTTTCTTCACAAACCTTTGATTTCAGCTCAAAAACGATTTATTGTGTTCTGAGAGTAGTTTCCTTAAAGCATCGAAGACCCATTTCGAAGCAATAGTGTTATCCCCGTTGCACATCTTAAGAAGCGGTTCCTTCAGTTTTCCCGCATATCACGAAGCCTAACGACTTCGCCTATTCTGAACGTCCTTCCATTTTATTCCAACCAACAACTGTTTTCAGTTTCATTTCACAAGGAACCGCTTGTGGTGATCGATAGTGTCGGTAATACAATTACCTCTACTTTAGTGGTCATCCAAGAAGGCGTAATGTTCGTTGATAATTTTCTCTCTAGCAAACAAGTTCTTTTTCTGTATCATCATCCTCGTACCTAATGCAGTTACATTTATAGATTGGGAACGCATACTTTTACGAAAAATGTCTGTGGTAAAATGTGACTGACTAGTCACGAAGATCGGTGTTGCGTAGCTAGGCAAAGGTGTGAGGGTGATTGTTGTGCCGTGGTTGGTAACAGGCCGGTGAAACAGCGGACCAAAGGGTCAGCGTCTGAATCTCACTGAGTTCGGGGGTCGGTTTCCGATCGTGGCCGGGACATTTGGAGTGCCTCAACGGGACTATTCTAAGAACAAACCCATGGATTAAGTAATCCGATTGCTATGGTCTCTGCCGTCGCTGAATGTTATTTTGGTGCGTTTTTAGTGGCTCTCTGGACCACTTTGAATGTGTCGTCATTTACGTGATGTCCTGTGGCTATCGCTTCTCTGTTTCCAGTCATCTCTGATTTTTTGCGATAGTTGCTATGTTGTTCCACCTACATTTTCTTTATACCATGCTTCCGCATGAGTGCAGTGCAAGGGGTATGTGCCCCATAGCCACGAAGGCCCACTGCACTGTGAGAGATAACCACCAACCAGATCCTGAGACTTGGAGCGGAGAACCACACAAGGTCCCAATAGGTCAGTTGTGGTAACAAGATGGACGACAGTGGATTACTGCCTACCACAAAAACGTAAGCCAACAGACGAATAAAATGGCATAAAGACGATATGGGCTGGTAACTTGTCTTCAAGGTTCATTGAGATCACCGATCGGCTGATGAAACGGGTACGCGGTGTGGAAGCGGGAAAAGTGCGTGCGACTGTCTTTTCTAGGCGTCTTTCTATTAGATCGCTTTCTCCACACCGTATCAACAATGCTGAGGTTCGGCATGGAGTCTTAGGTACACTAATCAAATAAGTAAATGGAACACTTGGGATAATTGGGGCATGTGTTAAACATATCTCCAAATAGGATTTCTCGTAGTTCATTATTCACTGAAGTGAGTAGTGGCTACGAGATGAGTAAAAGTAGCCAGTTCATGATGTAGAAGAAAGGTGTGGTAGGCCTGCTGAATGGCGTTCAAGAGATATTAACTGATACTTCTGATTGTCGCGATTTGTGGCTCTCTTGTACTCAGAAACGTCTTTTGTCCATTTGTTTTTCATCGTTACTGATTGAGATTCCGTCTGAGAGATCGCAACCAAAGCCATCGTACCCAGTGCGTGGTAATGATTGTCTGAATTGAACTGAATTGATCCCGTTCGCACTGATCGCTTATTTCATGTCACAAGAATCGCAACGACTAAGCTCTGCTGCCATACGTGTTTTTCCCCACCTGTTTATTTTGGAAGCTAATTATTTCATAGCATCTAGTAATACTTACATTTTTACTCCCTCACAGGAAGGCATATATTTCAAATCATCACAGGTCCAAATATGGGCGGCAAATCCACGTACATTCGCAGCGTAAGTTACTCCATTCAACAGACGTTGGCCTACGTTTATTGGCCTATTTTCCCAATACCCATAATGATTTTCTCTTGGCAACGTGTGCGCCACACACTTTTCTACCATAGCGCAGTTTGGAATCAACTAAAACAAGAGGAAATTGAGTGCATTCATTGCTTTCAGTGATACACAATATGCCTCAATAAAGTCAATGAGCCTGGGCTATCTACTCAAACAGTTTTAAAATGGGTGACTACTGTAAATGCATTGAAAATCCGTCGGTCCAGGGAATAGTTTTCCATGTTCATAGGTTTCTTTGGAGTAAGCTGAGGAAACGGAGACTACCTTAAGTAATATGCCATTCTTTACGTATCCGTTTATCATTCTTGGCTCACAATCGGAGCCGGTGGCGCTGATGCCGTGTGAGGGGTTCGGGTAACTCCCAATCCCTTTAATTTCCCGAAGACGCTTCAAAAATACAACCGGGAATTGTGACGACCTTTCAGTAAATCGGTTTAAAATGTTGTTCTTATTTTCATTCCCCATTGTTATCCACTGTCTTATTTTCGGCTCAGGGCCATGCACCATCGAAGTGGCGAATAAATTTCTCATTTTTTTCGAAAAAAACGGGAAAGTCGAGGAAAGTGTTTGATAACGGTGTTAGTCTTGTTTGCCGTCGAACAATCGTAAAGGCTGAAATAGCAAGAAACAACTGTTCTTGTTTTTATTTGCGAGGTTGTTATTGACAATGGCGTGCGTTTGAATACATAGGGGTAGCCACAACCATAATGTTCTCTCAATGACCTAATCAATTTCTAAATAAATACGAACTAAAGTTCGACATACAAATGATCCGAATCTGCGATTCCAAAACTTGTCACCTATACCAATCGCAGAATAAAGATGCCTTGTGGTTGAAATCTTAGCGATAGGCCAGAGCCTATAGCTAAAGGGATCCACTATACCACGAGGGAAATAGATAACCATGATCGTGATTTGTTGAGATGAGGCAAATCAGGTTTTGATAGTCCTAACTGGTAATAATTAGGCTGAACAGAAACCGCCCGCCAGTGTTGCTGACACCTTTGAATGTCACGTTATAGTTTTGGCATGCTATTCTTTGTGTGTATTTCCTAACCTTTCCGGCTCCGTTGTCTACTTTTCCCAGGTTG
Source organism: Fasciola hepatica (assembly GCA_948099385.1). Taxonomy (NCBI): domain Eukaryota; kingdom Metazoa; phylum Platyhelminthes; class Trematoda; order Plagiorchiida; family Fasciolidae; genus Fasciola; species Fasciola hepatica. The sequence goes on from CANUEZ040000123.1 coordinate 16,301,511, forward strand.
GCGTTATTGCGGCTATGGCACAAATCGGTAGCTTCGTCCCTTGCGATTCCGCTGAGTTGATCCCGTTAGATGCCATCATGGCCCGAGTGGGGGCTGCTGATTGCCAGCTACGTGGTGTGTCTACATTTCTGGCCGAGATGTTGGAGACGTCAAGTGTGCTCCGGGTGAGTGTGCTAACTGGACCTTTACCCAACTTTTTTATGCACGTTTTATTTTCGAGTTTCCTTTTGCGTTGAGGTGATTTGCGATAAGAATTACTTCACTACAGCGCATTATTATTTCTGCCTAAGTAAAAAAATCATTGGGTATGAAATTTTATCTTAATCACTATATTTGCCTCGGATTGTTTATTGCACTATCATTTTACTGATTGCTACTTCCTCGGTCGCAGGCTGCAACCGCGCATTCACTGGTTATCATTGACGAGCTCGGCCGTGGCACATCTACATATGATGGCTTTGGACTAGCTTGGGCTGTGGCTTCACATCTGGCCGGACCCGAGGTGGGCTGTTTCAGTCTGTTTGCCACACATTTCCATGAATTGACCAGTCTGGCTCAGCACATGCCCGGGCGTGTCGCCAATTTGCGTGTCATGGCGAGTGTAAATCGCGCCGCGGATAACGGTAAAGACACGTCAGACTTGCCGAGCGTAGTCATGTTGTACAAGGTTGAACCAGGTGAGTTAGTTTCAGTGTGTCTTTCTACGCAGTCATCTAAATGGTTTTACAGTCTATGCTGCATCGTCAAATGTTCCAACCCAATATCCGGTTTTTGTCGCAGTAAATAAGACATAATTACTCGGTAAACTCTATCTGCGCAATTTGGTTTTTGTGTTTTCTTCATTACCCAGTTCCAACCCGTATTCTGCTTTCAGACAATAGATATGTTCTCCATTTCATACTTATGTATGAGTACAGTCAAAGGGACGTAATCCATAACTACAAGGGGCTGCCAGCCATGACCGTGAAACCATATGAGGTCCTAGTATATATATATATATATATATATATATATATATATATATATATATATATATATATATATATATATATATATATATATATATATATATATATATATAGAGAGAGAGAGAGAGAGAGAGAGAGACTATTTTTATTTCCCTCCCGATCTTTCTCAGTTTTTCATTTTTAGATCTATTGGCAAATAAATGAAAAGGAACTTTCAGTTAGGAGCTTGTTCATAAGGCATATTGCTACCACTTTTAGACGTCCGCAGCCATTGTTAGATGTTTTCTATGTTCATGTTTAAATATGATGTAATATATTCACTTATTTATTATGTTTCCGTTCAAAGTTTTGATCAGCTTTACCTTCACATCTTTGTGATGACCGTTCTCAACGATCCTATTTCTCGAAAGGGCTGAGGCTTTTTTCTCCATTGAATTTCTATTATGCTTGATGAAGATCAGATAAAATTCTGTTTCCGATTGTGCTTTTCACAGCTGTGCCATAGACAGTGTCAGTTTCCGCTTGATTGCACTTATTGTCTATAGTGCGCATTAAACCTGAGTTGATATTATTGCAGGTATCTGTAACCGAAGTTACGGGTTAGACATTGCTCGCATTGCCGGTCTGCCTGATGAAGTCATTCACAGCGCGGAGGCTAAAGCTCGTCGAGATGAACAACTGGAGTCGATTTGGCTGCGTTTAGACAATGAAACATCTACGGAAACACTGAACAACAACCCGGCCAAACGTGTGTGTTATGATCCCTGTGTTAAAAAAGAGGTAAACAAAAAGGTTTGGCCCTGATCGTCAAATCCTACTAGTTTGGCTTTCAAACGCTACGGTTCCATTGATACATTTTTAAGAATTTGGTCTGCTACCCCAGTTTATAGGTTCACGTATACATATAAAACGAAAATTGACGATTATTTCCCATTCGTCTTCTGCTAGCTAGCTCACCTCCGTAGAAAGTGAATGGTATACTGCCATGAGCAACTATCACTTAGTCCGCTTCGTTTTGTAGTATGCCAGGAGATCGACTGCGGTGTCATCTCTCCGATTCGTTCACGTTTTTATTGCACGCCTGAGCATCTATGCAATGGGACGGGCATTGCCCTTGATAGAAAAAATTCACACTGTGAGCATAACAATTAAGCTGGACCGAATGAATTCATGTGTGAGTCGCACATTGCACATGATTGAAGTGTGCCGATGAGCAGTGGTATAGAGCGTTTGATTTCCACCTCGGAGGTCAGAGGCTCGAACCCCCGCCACCACCGATCACTTTGGTGGTGAACAGTAATTCGTTGTCGTCCGGCTCATTACTACCCCTGACCTATAGGGAACTTACGTAGTTCTCAGTCACTCCAACTCTTAGGACCCAGTTGCCAGTTGTTCCCAATAGTGCAATAGGTCTTTATGGCTTTGGCGTTTACTCTTTTCACTGCACTCATATACAAGCGTGTAATCAAAAACTGTTTATCAGTATAGCTAAACGTCGTTGACAGTTCCCAAAACAACCGGTCGTTTCTTGGTTCTTTGAGCACACTTGTGGTCTGTGTAGCTGAAAATTTCCCGTATCAGCACTATTGATATGATAATTAGGATGCTTTGTTGTTTTAGAATATGCATTCCTAGCTTTGCTCGCACAACCACCTTGGTTGAGCTAAATGTAACATTGCAGTGAAACTGAATTTGTTCTGCTAGGGCTTAGTTGAACCCTTCTAATCAACCAGATCGAATAACCTTTAGGGATTTGTTTGTCCTACATGTATTTATTTCTAACATTCATCTTCAGTTCGCTGCTGTAGAGCTCAGTACGTTTAAAAACTGGGTAAAACCAGTTCTCGACTATGCAATATTACTGGCTAAAATGTTTCACGGGTTCGAGCAACAGTGCATGCGCTTACTGGCACTTGACTACTAATCTTCGTCAGCGGTGAGCCACACTTTGATTTTGAAAGTCATTCTCACATAGGCTGCATGTTCTTTTGCTTGCTATTCGAAGATTGGCGATCAAGTGTCAGTAAGCGTGTGCACTGTTGTTAGGACCATTGTGGATGAAACGTAGTAACGAACAAGTTCGTATTGCCTAAAGTCGGTTTCTTCTAACCTTTTATTTGGATCGAACCTCCGGTTGTTGTTCACTGGTACTTAACCGACTGAGACTCTTGACTGGTCAGCTTCGTTTATTTTCCTTCAGGTTTGTTCAAATGCTGTGACAGTGGCTGATAACCTCAGATCCGAGATTTTACGTATACTGGAACGGAAATTGGGCGATACTTCACTATCAGATACGGACTCTTTTGGACACGAACTTTCCGAAGATACGAAAAGTGCCCTGTCAAATTTGATTGAGACCACTGGTTTCCCTTCAGATTTCTTGTTATCCACTTAGACTGAGATTTTCTTCCAGTCAGCATTTGCGTACTCTAAAACTGTATTTTTAACATAGTTTTTGAATCCAAAGTATCTTTTCTACATTCTATCGTCATCTCTTTCATTGGAATTGTTTAACTGGTTGGTTAAATATTCCCTAATCTTGGGTTTTTTATTAGTTAAGCCCTTTCGAGTTCATCCTTTTATCACAATGAGTGAAGTTTTTCGGACGACTTATCCGGCCTTTCGAAACAAATAAACCAATTTATTTACTCATTGCCCCAAAATTCGACCTATTGGATACCAGATCGAGGAAATTCATTTTTTTTGTGATTCATCGGATTTGCCAAGATACGTAAAAAAGTCGTTTACTGATATCTGATGAGCTACCATTTTATAACCAGTATTTGATCAGTGAATGACACGATTGTACGTACAGATACCGAAAAGTTTCAGGACCCATCAGTATTGGTCGGTCGTGAACTCGCACCGGCGGTCCCCTACCGTCCTGTTTCCTGTTGCGTACGGAGCTACTGAAAGCGATCCATTCGCTTTTTCAACGTCAGGTTTTGTAACTCCTAATGTTCCTAATATTATGAACATTCGGCTGTGTGCAAACCAGACTCGTTGGTGTGATCTTATATAAAGCAATGAACATTTGAGTTCTGATGTAAAACTGATTTGCCTTTATTTATTTACATGAATTATGAATAGCGAGCCTGTACAGACGGAGAGAAGTCAGGCTTCTACCTTTATGTACATTTCGGTATTGAGAAAAAATTCTGCATCTGATCGGTAGCTGGCTTTCGGCCAAATCGGAATCGATGAGAAATTTTGAGTGGCATTGCTTGGGCTTTTATGTTATTCTTCCATTTTCTGGACACCGACGACCCTATCTTTATTTGTATTAGACGATTACGATTTTTTTCCTCCGCTTTTCAAACCCCTTCGACGCAGTTGAGTAGGTTCGCCCATATTCATCATTCTAGCACTGAAACACATTTTGAATTATCAATTGTACTTTTTAAAACTCGCCTACCGTATCAGATAATGGCATCCAGACTAGATTGGCTGACCTCTTAGAACGAACCCGGAATCTACGGATGTTGGACGAACTTTTTTCTTCGTAATTAATTCCTCTTTCCGGAACTTCTTGTAGTATATCATAACACAAGGCTGAAATATAATTTTCTACGAAACGTAATATCAGTTACATTAGTTCTGCCTCGATGCATTAGCGATTGCAATTATGTGACTTTGTTCAACGTGATAAATTTCCTTGAAGTTCAGAAGTGTGGAAACAGTTATATGTTGAATATGGTTTATTAGTAAATCGATAAAAGTAAAATTCACCGTCAAAAGTGGCTACGTGCTGCGAAAATACTGGAATCACACCGTAAATCGTTTTAGTCAATAATTTATTTTGCACCAACTGTGGGAAAACTTACAAATACGTCAGTCGTAAGAAGAATTTTCGGAATAAACTCATTTCGTTAACTTAGGAGTCGCAAAACTCACCACATTGGTTGATGTGGGCTTTAATAGAGTAAAACCAACCGTGCCAATGGAGCATTATCAAAAAAACTCTGAACAGCGTAGAATTTACCGGACCAAAAATATAAAAGTTGTCTGTCTGTCAGAACAGAAGTACCTCTACGAAAACGCTAGCTGTAGAATAGTGCGTCGGTCATTTCTCACATGAGGCTTTACTTCCATTTGCTATCAGTTTTTATTGCATTGAACCCCCATCAAATTTTCACGACTCCGACTTGAGTAACATCGAGCATTATTTATTCATTTTCAATGAAGTTTTCGCAGTTTCCACAGCTAACAGAAAATCTCGCAAATGCATGGTTTTAAGTGGGAGATAAATGAATCGGAAAAACTACGACTTCTAAGGAACTTTGAGAGCATCCGAATTTCACTTGTCAGAGGTAACTTTGCACGATAAAAGTCCATACAATTCACTGGTAACTCCAAACGTGGTCTTCATTGGAAGCCCCGAATCAGTTCTCGTTTTTTTTGTCCCTAAACATTACCATTCACGTGACATGTGATTCGCCGCACGTAGAAGCAGTCGGTTGTTCTAAAGGTCATCGTCGGTCGTGGAAGCTCTTCCCTAGTTTGGCTTGTGTTGATCGGTCTGGTGCAAAATGACCAAACGCTTGACCTTCTTTCTGCGCGTTAGTGCTGATTGTTACTCGACCAGGCGTGCACGTGCAACACGGGAAAGAAGCATCGTTTCCCCAAACCCCCTCCCCCTTCATATTCTGACATTTCTTGTTTGATCGCAAGTTTGCAAGTCTCGGAATGCGGCATTGTGATAGGAGGGTTGCAGATCTCCAGAACTCGCCCTGTTATCTGTCATTTGTGTGTTCAGTAAATATTACACATTCCTTAGTGATACATAGACAGTGTCACTCATCAGTGATCACTTCTATGGCTTTTTGCCCGTTTTTTGTTGCATGTTTGTGCACAAGTACAATGGGACGGTTGTAACCTCGAAGGCCCACTGTGCCATTAGGTATAACTGGGAACTAGGTCTTGGTCCTTGGAGTGACAGAGAACCAAATAAAGTCTCAGTGGGTCAGGCGTGATAATCCGGGCGGTAGTAGATCTTTGTGACAGGAAGTAGAGAGATCTGAACCTCTTAGGTTGAGAGTAAACACTAAATCACTGAACTACAACCGGCTGAATGAGCTGAGGTGTTTTCAATGGGCAGCGATGGATTCAAAACGGACAACCAGCACCATTTCACTCATCTGCCGTTCAGCCGTACTGTTAGGTATCTAGATCCTAATTCTGTCCCATACTTAGCTTATCGCATGAAGACGTTCTCAAAACGTTGCCAGTGAATAGGTACAATTTGTGGTTACTATGATTTCGACAAGAAAGTGGCACATCGGGGTCATAGAACTTGTTTTGACGAATGGCAAGACGTCTGCATGAATTGTTCTCATATCCAGAGGGATTTTCAGTTAAGTTGCACTTCCTAGAGCAAAGAATGTTCCGGGGAGGGCGGATAATCGAATTAATGAAAATTGTTTCATTAAAGATGGAATTTGGCTCATAAGTTAGTCTTTTGATTTGCTTCCTTTTATTATGCGACAGTCGTATACTACTTCAGGGAGGGTTCGTGGCCAATTAGAATCCACCAATTGGATATGGCGGACGGCAGAAGCAGGGTTCGACCGCGAGACAAGAGGGTTTGAAGGCTATGTACATATACTCCACTCCTGTCTGATTTCAAACTGTATGCCAAACAACACGGTGCAATCGGGGGGGGAAGGGATAAATAGCCCGAGTCCATGAGTTGCTTTTGGACGCAATACTGCCAGGTTGCCGAAGCCAAAGCCTACCATGATGACCGTTTAGCCATCGTCGATTGACGAATGATGGGTCGAAGAGGATGCTAAAACTTCGCTGTAGGTGCGGTCAATTAAATCGATAGTCGGGTTGACTCGGCCGCAACGATTCACTTCGCACAGCTCACGTTTCACGAAACGGGGAAATCTTTACGGTAAGCCTGACTGTACTAATTCTGTCCGGATCGCTGCGGTACCACAACACGCTCTCTGGCCTAGCGCCCGTTTAGTGCCTGTCTCAACATCATGTGAAATAGGAAATTGACAGTCGATCAGTGTTATCACTCAGCGAAACTAAGTTCCACACATGGCCAAATGTTGGCACATGTTTCCTGAGTTTCGTATTTATGTGCAGCTTATTGCGTAGCGCTGAGGTGGCCGAGGTATTTGAACTCGTAGATTGGGAATTCGGACACATCTACCTCGCGTTTAGCACTACAAACCGAGATATACATCTAGAACATTCGGTCAACCAATATGGGAAAGAGAAATCAAGTAAAGAGGATCTCTGACGAAGTTGTTTTGTCTTCACGCGGGGGGTATGCATGTAGTGCATACTAATGAGACGCCGATGGCCCCATTTTCCGTGTTTCCAATTAGCCAATGAACTTCAACACCATTCATGCGGAATGGGTATGGGAGAAACTGAGCGTATGACAAAAGTGAGTAGCCAGCTGACTTGTACCATAAAATGGCACCATGATGAGATGTGCTTTGTTTGTGCACGTTCACACGTACGACGGAGTCGTATTCATATTGATTTTTCTCCTCTGCGACAGTCCTGAGTTTCGGGATGCTATGTTCACCTCAGACATCCAAATGCGCATATCCCCGAGACAGTCTGGCAAACCAAAATACTAGTTTTTCATCTGGATTGGTTTATCTACCATATTGTTACTCCTTTATTCTGGAAAACAATACTGAGCTAAGAACTCGCCTGCATTGATTATCTGGCATAGCCATTCTGTCCGCAATGTCGGAAAACGGACCGCATCTTTGCAGGTTCACATCCACTTAATTTTCTCATCTCGCTTCATAATAATCTGAATGACTGGTCAGTCCGTGGTACTATATTACTGAAGTCACACGGATTGTATACTGACTTGAAATTGGGAGTTTTTTCAAGATCGCCCGAAAAAAATATACCCAGTTAAGGTGGTATACCGAGCTGTTCCATTCGTGAGAACTAAATCTGATTTAATCACTATCAGTGAAAAGGACACAAATTTCAATTACCACTACGAACTGGGTCGTCGGGAATGGGCATTTTCCTTTTCGAGAAAAAAGTGCTGTCGTTTGATTTGCTGAGTCCTCATTTACCGGTCCACGGCTCATCTGGAAATTCACATCCATAGGTATGCCTTATGGGGACTTTTGCGAATGAGTATGTTTCTCGAAGAATCGGCTGACTAATTACGCCACCTTAAGTGGATGGGACCCGTCAAATTGTCCGTTACTGATTATTTTTAACAAGGATGAGACACCTACTTCCCTTGTTTGGATTCATGATATAATTAATTGATCAAGAATAAGAACGTATTCCAGTCATAGTTCGAGTGGAAAATTTTCTCGGAGTTCTCACTATTTGCACCTGAGATACCACGGTAAAGCGAGTTTTTCAGAAGTTTTGAACATTCAGTGGGAAGAGTTTCTCAGGCTTTGTTCTGACCACAATGGACGAACTTAGAATGCTGGGCCGGAGCGCGGCTATTCGGAGTGTTGCTTTCATGGTGCCCTACTGAGCAAATTACGCATTTCGTTATTGATCTACGCTAAAGGATTTCCGTAGGCTTTGTCGGGTTTCGTTGCTTGAGAATGGCTTTTGTGATCTAACATTAATCCACGACGTCATTTCGAATAGTCAACAAAGATATCCATTGCATTGCTTAGTTGGTTGTTCTGGACTGATGTTCGTGAACCAATGGGATTGTCTTCTATTCCACATTCCTGTGTACGGATTTAGTAAGACAGATATCACAGAGGAGAAAATATGGTGGGTAGCAGTCTACCTGTTAAAAAAATTATAGAAAAGCTACACGGGTGCGGAGATAGTGAAAGTAAGGGTTTTACCTAACGTTCGGTTGTATTTGAGATACGCTTGCAAAAACACCAAGAGTTGCAATTGGGACAATCAATTAAACATGGTTTTACATTAGGACAAACCTCAGCTTTAATAACTTTGAGGACAGAAGCCCATTTCTAGGTATTTTATCACATTTGGTGAGAATATCAAAGTTGAGAAAGAAATATCTATCGTTGATCACGTGAATGTCGGGGTCAGCATTTACAGATCGATTAATTCATTTACGACAAGAAAAGTTGCAGACTCTGAAATGTGATAAACGAAGAAAAACAGAATAAGATACCACTTTCTCAGTGATTCTGAGCCCAATCGGCGTAATAGATTCGTTAGACGAACCAGTTATTCAAAATGATAAGGTTGGTGCTTGTTATCGTCCATTTTTCGCTCAAAAGAGTTCTATCCATGTTCTACAGTTGAGTGTGTTCATGGTTTGAAAAACGAGACCTTCAAAATAGAGCCACAGGAATACGTCCGATATTGATGTCGTGGTACACAAGGTCATTCTTTTCGCGCAGATGCCGCTGACTTAGAGTAACTGTATACCATGAAGCTGATTACGTGCTCTTCTTGCAGCTCTCATCTATGAGTCTATCTTGTGACCAAGTCTTAGCTCAATGTATATAATAGGCTGTGACCAAGTCTTAGTTCAATGTTTATAATGGGCTCTGATGCACTTTCATCAACAACAAAAACAAACAAGCCGCTAGACAGTGAATCGCGCGGAACGAAAACGCCAGTTCAGCATGAATGTGACACTTTAGGCTGACCAATTGGCCCACCTCCGCATGAACTACTGGTTCGGGTCCGACATGAGAAAACCAAGTGAAGTACAACGAGTATTCCAATGTTAGCTGGCCCACACCAGTAAGGTTAGCTGGTTAAGAACGCAACGCAACTGGGCCCATTTATGCGTATATTCGAATATTTCTGCTTGCATTTTTTCTTCACTGCATGCTGAGGAGTTGTGGTTTACACTAGAACATCTTTATGGCAGGGGTTGCAAAGTCGATACCGTATACCATCGGACACTACTCAAGTTTTGTTATCAAAACCCCTATTTTTAATTAATAATCATAGGACCCACTCGTTCGAGTGAAAACGTTTTGGACATTCTGCTCGTTGGCTAGGAAAATAACACTCATCCTGATGGTGGCTAGACTACCTACGCACGAGAAGCCGCTGCAGATTATTATGGTTTGCAAGACAAATATTTTTAATCAGTTAATAGCCCACAAACATTGCCCCTGTGCACAGCAAGAGAGTTCAATTGGTTTTAACTTAGCCTTATCTGTTGTTGAAATCAGCGACTGTATCTATCAGAAAAGCAAACCAAGCCCCGTTGTTTCTGCTATCCGGCTGATCGTCAGCTGGCACCATTTGTTCGATGCCGCCTTTTTGGAAACTCTGGACTGGATGCACTTCCTCCCACGAAGGCTAGTACTACCATTTTATAACGAAGCCATGGAAGTTACTGCTCAAACTTGAGTAATTCGACGCTTCGTGTTTCTGATATGAACAGACTAGAAGGAAATGGATGAGCGCATTATTTATTCCTGTAACTTGTCTAGTTCCAAGACAACATTTCCGTTGATGAAAACTATTCTAATGTGATATTTCAAGGTCCGCCAAACTGTAATTTCCTAATGAAAGACCAAGGGTGCATTCCACTGGTGGGCAGAGGTTGATACGGTAAAAGAAAAAAAGTGAATCAAAAGCAGTGCAGGGTTCTGTGTTGATAAAATTTGGACCAGTATTCCGTGTGACCCACTCGTGAAATATCCGAAGTCATCGGAATGTCGTCGCCCCTTCTCCTCAGCTCAGCTAATAGACCGTGTAAACTATTGAAACATGGTTGGTGCCCATCAGTGTGTTGGATTCTCACTGGAAATGTGCGACTTCTGACATTGGGATCATTTCAAAATAGAATCATTTGATCGATTCAGTAGAACAATTCGTTTTCTATTTACAGAGGTAGTATGTAAAACTGCAGCTCGTTCAAGAAAGCGAAACAATTTCTGCGTTTCTTCTTCTCGGTCTGTAAATTGCATACTCGTCTGGCGGGAAAGCTGTTATGCATGACAAATGGGAGTATCAAATGGCACTAGGGTTTGAGTTGTTGAATTCATCCAAGTTCCGAAGTTTGCTCTGGTAAAATCAGTCTTCACGCTTCCTATTTAACTTGGACGAATTATTATTCATGTGGAGTTACTAAACTGAGATTGGAGCTATTCAAGCTTAGGCAGACAGAGAGAGAGAGACTTGTTTGCATGTGTATAATCTGTTCATCATTGACTGCTTTGTGCCCGTGTTTTGGCCTCAACAGCGTTGTCTGAGAATAGTTTTGTCAGGCAAGACACGCGTGGTCGGACTAGAAAAATTCAGAATCAGTTTGGTATCGTGAGACTGGCTATCTGACTACTTACTCCTTGTGTGAAACCCAATATGCTTCACACACTCATCGCAGCGATGATCATGTTCCGGCATCCGGAAAGTGTGAAGTTTTCTGATAACTGGTTCACATGGACATCATTGAAGCCACTGCAACACATTTTCGTGGATTGCACAGTAAATTATCAGGAGTGTGGGAGAAGACGATTGCCTAATTTCTTACATATTTGTTGGTTCTCGTCCACTACCCTGTGGAGTGCCAGTATGTGCACGTATTTTAAAATATCACGTTTTTGGAGATGGGCCATCAAGTCCAATTGCTCCCGTGATAATGCCGTTTCATGGTTGCCGTGATCCAGTTGATGGAAACAGAAGACTTGCTGTTCCTGTTGGAAAACAGTTCAACTATATTGGTACATAAAGAGTTTCCCATATAGATCATTCTCTTTTCTCGTCGAGTCGCGATCATGCTGCAGTTTCACTGTTATGTTTGTCTCGGGGTTTTTCAAAGTTAACTAACTACACCGTAAACAACTGCTGTCTCCGTCTTTGGACGATCTCGATTAATATATCCTTATCGAAATTTCCTCTCTTTGGTGAAACGATTCGGGATACTCGTTACAGGAGTGTTTGATTTTCCTCAGTATCCAATAGCTATCCTTCTGGACTAAGTAAATCGGGATCAACGTACCTGCACCATTTTGTACCCAATATCTACCATTTAGCAAGGCATCGAGTTTAACAAGCCGTAAGGCACACCCATGCCAAGCCCAGTTAGAGTTGTGTGCAATCTTCCCCAATATGGAGATCTGAGTAAGCTCATGTAAAAAAGCGGAACCTCATGAGAAAGTCGTGAATTATTTGCGCTTTCGAATGTGTGTCCATTTCGTAATGGTCAAATCGACAGACTGTTTTCAGATATTCGGATGAATTTATTATTCACTGCGTTTATGTACAGCTTTTCTGTCCTTTCTTAGAAAATTAACAGTTTTTCCCCTTCGGAGTTTATCGTAATTCATTAATTTAACCTTTCTGACAGTTATGTGATGCAAGTAAATTTGTATTGAATAAACTGAAGAAAAATAATTAAATAGTTGTACGGAGCAAGTTTGTGCTTCTCAGTGTCGAATTCACCTACATGACGCAGAAAAATACGCGAAACTGTTTAATTTCACTTGACGATGTGAACTGTTTTGTTTAGACCGTACGGACATGTAATAAACAGGTTGTGTTGCAGATGCAAAAACCCACGGGAAAAATACTATGCCAATATGAGTAGTAGGAGGCAAGATCTGCATAATATGATTCATTTTGTAGTACCAATGCACAATCATTCCAATCCCAGTCGGCGGATGTGCAATGCTGAAGATTCCTGACTTATGTACGAAAAATCCCACAGAACACGTACAACAAAACAGCGTGGTGAACATGCTCGTTTTCAGCTATTCGTACTCATACCAATACACCACACTAAATATGACTCAAACCAACAAAGGGGATGATCATCCAAATCTGTCTGTGCACGTGTGTGTGTGTGTGTGTGTGTTCGAGTGGTTGCACACGTGTTCGGGAACAAGAAGTGGGCCATGGAAGTTCAATTGCTTGCACAAATTGTTTCTGAGCCCACAGAGGAGGATTGCAGAGTCGAATACTCACGGCTTCGGCTGTGGCTAAGACGCGACACTTGACAAGTCTTGATTGGAGAACAACACAAGGTGGCGAACAAGCCCGTTTTCAGTGATTCGTCAGTATACATGCGCTTGTCGTTCAAAGGTGATATCCCAGTGGATGTCATACATCGCAGATTATCAGCAGCCGTCGACAAAACATTTTACGCGGCAAAGCTCCATATTGCATTTACATCAAAGCCGTGTGTATTTATGATTAAAGGATAAGATGTCAGATTCTGCGGCCTCATTCTGTGTGTACTCCTTTACTTGTTCCTGTGGGACAACGTACATTGGCCGTACGACCAGACACTTATCCGAACGCGTTCGTGAACACCACCCGGCTTGGTTGAACACTGGAGCAATCAAAATAATTACGAGTGCTCTGTTCAAACCTTGTTCAGCCTAGCCACTCAGTGAATGTGACCAAAGCATTCCGGCCAATCCACAAAGTTCGAAGTGGGCAATCAAGACTGGTGAAGTGCCGAGTTCAGGCCACAGAGGAAGAGGTATGCATTCCTCTCTACAATCCCACGTTGTGCGCCCAAAAACAGTTCATGCGAGCGCTAAGGCTTCCTTGACCCATCTTCTACCCACAAACTAACCACAGACCCGTTGATCCGACTAATGACACCGCAGACACCCATTCACGGTCCAGAGACGGATCTAGGTCACGCATATGATCCTAGTTCCCCTCTCCCCCCGGCTCAATTTTGACTCACCGCCTAATCTTGATTGCTGTTTTGCTCATCTAACATGGTTCATATAAAATCTGATGCAATGGCACGATTACGAATCACTGAAAACGAGCTTGTTCGCCACCTTGTGTTGTTCTCCATGTGCTCTGTGATATTATTCGGACAAGTCTTGATTGCTTGCCCCGGTCTTTGTAGATGGTGCGAATGGCTTGACTCAACAAGGTGTGATCACACAGCACTCGTAATTGTCCTAATTGCTCCAGTGTTCATCTAAGCCGGGTGGTGTTCACGAACACGTTCGGATAAGCACCTGGTCGTGCGGCCAACGTATCTGGTTCCACAGGAACAGGTGAATGAAAACACAAAATGATGCTACAGAATCTGGCACTCTATCGTTCAGTTGAAAACACACTTGATGAAATAGCTGCTTTTTAATAGTGAGTTTAGCTTTGACGGTGCGTGGTGAAAAATGTTGAGTTTTGTTCAAACCTTTTGCACACACAGATTGTTCTAACCGGATGTGGTAATTCTCGTAAGCTTCTGCGGAGTCTTGTTTGATGTTTTTTGGAGTTAGGGTCCTAGACGGTGCTTCTGAATACTCGAAACATTTTGACACAATTCTCCATAGAAAAAAAATAGAACAGCGAAGCAAACCTTCATGTGTTGATGATTAGGGAGTTTGGTGTTTAACGTGAAAATGTGAAATTCTAGAATGAACGCATGAATTTCCAGCCCGAGTAAAATGCAAAGCTACCAGTTCGCCGGATTCCATTTAGTTCGACCAACCTCGTGGACTTCCCGCATATTATTCGTTCTTTGGACCCGAGCAAAAGCGTTGGAGTACGTAGGCAAATCGGTTGGGCGCCACGTGGTGCCAGAGAGCTGGAGATTAGTGTTTTGTGCTAAAGGGAAGTACTCATGCTTTTTCACACCATTGTGATATTTTGCCTTAGTTACGTCCTGTGGCCAGATGTGGTTCCATAGGGGGATTTAGTTTGTGTGTAAGGCCATCACCCATCAGTGAAAGGCTTGGCAAGACCAAAAACAATTACTCAGCCTCCAAATGCCTCAATATGGTCGGGCGTGGGTGCTTCAGGCTTCGAGATGGCTACTCGTCCTGAACACCTCTCAAAATGCTCTCTAATGACCGTGCGTTTTCTAAGGCCTCTTTTGAGGAACCCTACTCACTGCCTTCTCCTTGTGGAAGTGTTCCCGAATGCCTGGCCCTCTCTACCAGGTTGACTGACTGATAGTCAGTCTAGGAGAGATGGCCAAACCCTAATTTCAAACCAACTACTGGTAGAGTATGAAGCTCACAACACTAAGCTCACCGGCATCTGTGGCGGAGGGATTTACTGGGCATCCAGGATGTTTGGCCTCATCCGAAGGGCGTTTGAGTTGAGCAATCTGCACCGGCTCCCAGAGGTCTACGAGACCCTCGTGTCGTCTTACTGCCCCGTAGGTTAGGCGTTCTGGTCAAAGGCTCGTGGTGGGGCCCCCCTAAGTCAACCCTCTTCTTCGGTCTGGATAACCGAGTAGTATCCACCCATATGTTATATGAAATCTACACATATATGATTATTCACTCTCGCGCTCGACTCCATTCACTCACTCAAGCTACATAAGTTTTGACAGAGGTGCTGGCAGTCAAACAAAACCAACTACCTATTACCATACCACCCATTTTCACCTACTCTTTTACACAGAACAATATTAAAACTATTCCATGTACTTCTTGGGTTGCCATCGATAAAGACACTGGGCTTGCAAATGAGATTCCTCTTCCAGTTGTGTGCAGCTCATCAGGACCACTACTGAGACCACATTTGGCACTGAAGCTTGCAGCCTTCAATGTACACACTCTGATACAAATAGGCCAACAAGCAGCATTAGTGCGCACGCTCGAGACACTGGCTATTGACGTCTACTGCTTATCCGCAACTCGCATCCAGGACTCCGCCATCGTAGTTCGTCTGAATGTGCCTCAGGACGTGCTTTTACTCTGCGCTTATCCGGCGACGCCGAGGCTTCTGCATCTGGTCACGCAAGAGTAAGAATCGCTTTGACTACTAAAGCTGAATCTGCGCTACGCGGCTGGATCCCAGTCAACAGCAGATTATGTGCGATTCGCTTAGACTGTTCGTTCAAAGCTAACGAAAGCCGCGACGGCAGCTGCTGTCTTTTTGCTGTCGCTGCCTACGCCCCTACTGACTCCATTCCGGATACAGTCAAAGATATATTCTACCAGCAACTTCACAAACTTCTTGGAAAGGCATCTCATAGTGATATAGTGGTACTGGCTGTAGACCTGAGCCCTCAGATTGTCCACCTAGATCCAGACGAGCGAATGCTTGGAGGCCAACGCGGTGCCAGCCATCAACGCACGGATAACGGCAATCGACCACTCCATCTGTGCGCAGACCATCGCCTATTCTTGTCGAGTATGAACTTCCGGCGCCGCTTTCATTGCACAGTCACATGGTGACCGCCATCTGATAATCAGTGTTGGACAAAATAGACCACATAGCCGTATGCCACCACAGATGTGGCTCAGCCAAGTCTTGTAGGTCGTACTGGAGCACACATCTAGATTCAGGTCACGCCCTAGTGTGTGCCGAGTGCATGGTATGATTTTCCACCAAGTCAAAAGTCCGCCGTCAACGGGTAGACGTAAACCAACTTTGCCGGACGTCGGTCCGGGAGAGATATCATAATGAGCTTGCCGCTCAGCTAAGTAGCCACACACACGATGATTTATCAGACCGCTGGAAGCACATTCAGGACGTTATAAAAGTAGCGAGTACCATATCTTGTGGATTAGTCGCAGTCACGCACTGGATCTCATCAGGCTCCCTGGAATTGCTAGACAGCCGCCGGAATATCCCTGCCAGATGCGAAAACCACAATGCCCTCGCCCAACTACGAAGAAAATTGATTAGAAACTTGCGCAGAGACCGAGAGAATTAGTGGTCCAAACGAGTGGCCGAAATGGAACAAGCTGTTGCCACCGCCAATGCTCAGGGACTTTCCCAGCTCATCCGATCCACAGAGACCAAGAAGCCTGGAGTGTGCGAAGTGATCTGCGAGGCAAACGGCCAACCAATCCATCAGCTTTCACGACGCATGGACCGATGGGCAGAACACTTTGAAGAGCAGTTTAACTGGTCTTCAGTACCAGCCCCCCCCCCCCACCCCTCTTACTCAGTGGCCCGTTTGAACCAGTCTATGCTCCATGGACTATCTGCACTACCCCACCCACAGAAGAAATCGATTGTGCGCTCTACCTCCTGAAACGCAATAAAGCTTGCGGTTCTGACGAACTCCTTCCGGCCCCCTTCAAAGGTGGTGGTGTACACCTCTCCAAATCGCTCACCAGCCTCTTCTCCGAGATTTGGCTCCACGATTGTTTTCCAGAATGTTGGAACTGTGCATCCATTATCCTTGTATACAAAAAAGTGACTAAAAACATCCGTTTCAATCATTCGGGGATTAGCTTGATCTCGGTAGCATCAAAGTTGCTAGCATTGGTAATCCTCTAAAGATTTCCCCCAGTGAGCGAACAAGTCCGTGAAGAACAGTTCGGTTTTCGTCCCAGCCGTGGGTGCATCGATCAATTTTTCACCATCTGACACACATATCGTAGACCGACGGTAATCATATTCTTGGACGTCAGAGCAGCTTTTGATTCTGTTGAAAGGACAGTCCTCTGGGATTGTCTCATCAGACAGGGAGTGCCTAATGAGTATGTGAAAGTCATTCCAAGCTCTATGCCATCAGACTTCAGGCCGAGTACAAGCACATGGCTCGTTGTCACCTTGCATTCTAGTTGGAAGTGACGTGCGTCAAGATTGCCCACTCTCACTCTTCCTGTTCAATTTTGCGATGAGCTACATCCTAAGAGGGACACAAAGAAATCAGATGAACTAAGGCGTTTGGCTCCTACCTGGTAACAGACTTTGGTTTGCGACAATACTACTGTGGCCCAGTGCGTCCTAGACAACCTCGAGTCGTCTGTATTACGGTACTGGATGCGCTTTTCACCCTCCAAGTGTAAAGTGCTTCTACAAGACTGACAAGAATCCGTCCACCCATTTATACTCGGTAAAGACGGGTTAGAAGTTGTTGGAAAGTTTGTCTACTTGGGAAGCTGTATAACTGCTGATGGGCGGATTGGAGACGATGTGAACAACCGAATAGTGAAGGCTCAAGCAGCGTTCTGCAATTTACGCCACCTGTGGAGACGTCGTAGCATCTCTCACCAACTGAAAGGTACGGTGTAAAAAGCTGCTGCGCGTAGTATGCTCCTATGCGCTTGTAAGACCTGGCATGTTCGAGCGGCCGATGTCGACGGTTGTCCATGTCTGATCATCGATGTCTGAAGAGTATCTCTCGAGTTTGGTGGCAGCAGCGAACAAGCAATTCCGCAGTTCGAAGGCACATCTACGGAACCGGGAGTGTCGCGTTCCCAATCAGTGCTATCATATCACTCCACCCGCTTCGTGGGCTAGGGCATGTGCTACGAATGCCACCTCATCAACTTCTCCGTCACGCTCTATTCGCTGAGCCGAAGGTTGGCTGGAAACGACAACGTGGAGGCCAAGCGATGACATGTCACCGGTCTGTCAAAGTATTGACGTCAAGACTTGCTTCTGTCGGTTCCTCAAGCTTGCATGGTTGGGGCTGTCGAGATCCACTACATAGAGGGCTGAAAACTTTGTCTGATAAGGCTCAGTGTCGTGCTCAGTGGTGGTTATGTTGTGACAGTTTGTGTTCGAACTCCTGAGAAACTTCCCCTTTGATTTTTCACTATTATTTTGCTGTTTCGCGTTTTTGTATGGCACCATGCCTCTGTACATTGTGCCGGGTTATCGGTGAATATATATATATATATATATATATATATATATATATATATATATATATATATATATATATATATATATATATATATGATTTCCGGATAAAAAATCTCTTTGCTGATGAAGAAAATTGTTTCAAGAAAAAACAAACATCTAAATTGCTGGCATTAGGAACGACCATATCCAAATCCGATCGTCAGTGAGTAGCGCTTTGTATCGGTTTTATCCACTTTCAAAACAAAAAATAAAATGTTTCATGTATATCTATTTCGTACGACAATGCAATACGGAGCTCATAGAAACTTTGAGTAAATAATTCCATTTTCTAGGATTAATTCATCACTTAGACCTAACACCTAGCTTCTTTGCTTTTCAATGATGAATGGCCAAGAAGTCAATACATTCATCTATAGTCCACGACACGCCATGGAAAAATTCTTTTACGGTCAGATCATGAAGCAACTACCTGTTTCTGAAAGAATCGCAAGTGATTCTGCATCTATTGCTAATTAATTCATAAGAAAGATTATTCAAGATAACTGAGTACTGCAGAATAGTCCAACTTGTGACTTATTTGTCAATATTGATCGGAAGGTTGGGCCCAAATATGGGGATTTCGTAATCTGGTAAACATTCTGTTCTCAGGTATTGATTCTCATTACAATTCATTCATGCCTTGTCCTATCAGGGTCTTGTGGCTGGTGTATTCACTAAATCAGTTCATTCGGGGTCTATGAGCTGTTCTACCTTTGGTTGGTTGACTGTTCTTTGGACTCCACATTTCACGCACAAACCTCAGGCCATCCGACCAACCTGCACTCGGATGCACCAGACTCGAGTTCTGCTCTTGTTAGAGCTCATCAGTGGTGCATATCCGCCACATCCAGGTGTTTGAACCCGGGCCCTTCCCTTCTGCATGAGCGTGTGTTACCACTGCGCCACCCCGCTGCCGTCCGAGCTAATCCGAATCACCAAATTAATCTTGTTCAGATGTCGACCTCTATGACAGCCAGAAATGCCCGACAGCTTCAAATGGAGACACGGTTCCGGACCTAGTTAACTCCAAGCGAAAGCCTCCCACCAGATCAGGTCTTCTCCACAAGATGAGGGCAACGGACCCACATTTTTAAACCTGCTTCGCGTTTTTGGTATGCATATCACGCAACTGCTTGCGAGTAGTGTGTGGGATTGATGAATCTTTGTTTGATAGACTGTTCTTTGGACTCCACCTTTACCGATCACCTCGGCCATGATCGAAATTCTGTGCGATACAATCCGACAGAGTCCATGAGATTTTTCCTCGAAATTAGGGCTACTTCTTAAGTCAAGTGAGTTTGATCTGGTGTGTATTTATTGTTTGTCAGTGTTAGTGTTTTGTGTGTACGTGCCCGTGTCCACTTACCTACTTGTCTGTGAGAGTGTGGTATTGAGTTTGGTTTTGTGTGTGTTATCTGACCATGTTCGTATGTATGAGTAACATTTGAGTGCTTTTGGGTGTAATGAGAAGAAACTCCTAGCGGTGCGTTATTTCGATCTACGGACCTCTAAGTTATGGGCTCAACACGCTTCCACTGCGCAAATCTTCTTACGAACAATTGCACCAACAACATAAATGAATAAACGAAACTAATCCAATGAAATCCAATCTGAAATGGGTGATATGATCACTCGTTCATTCGCTCATAAACTATATCAATGAGCTGCATTCTACCAACAATTAATCCAACCGACGGATCACCCAAACACTCAACCAAATAACCAGACACACAGGCAACTACCCAATTCACACACACACACACACAGCCACATGAAATAACGCACATATACAGATGCATGAACAGAATAGTCTTATGCAAACACCAACACTAACATCATCAAAAGCCCATGCACGCAAATGCGTAAACCACCACTAAAATTTCTAAAGTCAGTTTCTGAGCAGTCTGTGGTTCGAATGTTTAATTCGAACTGCCAAATTACCCCCAGAGAGTACAAGGAAAACCATGAGCCCTCCCAATGCAGTCTATAATTAAATCAGTAAAAAGCTAATACGGAGTGGTACGAGGAATAACAATTTATACACGATTCCCCAGTATCTTCATAAATTTTTACTCTCAAATGAGCAATAACCATGCTACGGCATCCTCGGTAAGCGACGCTTCCGGTGCTGTCCCAAAGCCCAGGGTTAGAGCAACACTAGCTGGGAACCTTAACACTAGTTCACGTAAACATTCTTTCAACCTTGCAGTCGATCGCAACGTATGGAAAGTTGCCATTCAGGAAACCGACTTATCCCCACGCCTAAGTTAGTCGTATAAAAGTAAATTAGTATTGTCAAATTAAATTAGCATAATAAGTGATGATCTACAGTGTGTCAAAAAGCGACACTAATTGCACTCCCTTCTCATCCAGAGATAGACCAGAGTCATGTGTACATGCCTCCTCCTTCTTCGAAGCTCCCCCCCTTCCATTCTCATTTGACAACAGTCATAAAATTATGAAATAAATGCATAGTCGCTAAACACTGAAAATGGGCTTATTAACTACGTTATGTTGTTCGCCTGTGAATTCTATCACAGGTCATGTACTTTTCGGTTCTCACTTACTGTCCAGTAGATGAAGGACAAAATGCAAAAAATGAAACATCCCCGGCAATCAAGCTACCCGCAGCAGACTGTTGTGAAATATTGTCGTTTATTTATTTATTTACCAAAAGAATCTCATTCAATCTGCGCTAACGTCTTAAGAATGAACAGAACGTTGACTGTAACATCAGCTTTTGATTGAAGTAATATCCTGGTCATTTTTATGATCCTAAATCCTAAATAATTTTGACTTGAGTGAGATTTGACGGGATATGAAGCCGCGAATAATTGTTATTCACTGTAGCTCTGCAACTATTCTTCCCATGTATTTCAAACTCATCGAGGTCGACCAGCAACGATTTTATACAACATAGCGGTCAGTATAGAGGTGTACACAAGCGTCGGCTATTCTGCATCTGCTTTTAGCGGTCCTAAGGGATAAAACACAAAAGTATCAACCGGTATCAAATGCTGCACCGCAAATTGATTGGAGAAGGTTTAAACGATGTGCTCGTATCGTCGAACCATGTGGCATAGCCCCTATTACTGTTGTATTTTCAGTGAACGGTATTAACGCTCACCATATTGTAAAGAGGTGATGCGTACTGTCCCAGGTAAAGTACGGCGAATACTGTCACAAACGGCCGCGGTGTGATTATATCGCGTGACTACCTTCAAACGAGATACCAACTAATCGAAAACGAGTCTTCTAATGCTAGGGTAAAATATCACAAGATAGCAGTCCTATAAGTAAAATCTGTAATGTAACAAACGGTACTCCATTTCGCAGTTAAAGTCATAGACAAATACCAGAACTGGATATGATTAAACAAAATAAACTTTTGGTTACTTAAACGTTTAGATAAGTGGATGCACTAAAATTCCGAGAGTAATATGCATGTTTATCGTAAGTAAACCCCTATTATTGCCATCAATCTATTTACGCTGAAACATTTGACACCATTACTATCACCGAAGACGTAACAGTAATAAGGGCTGTGCCACATGGTTCGACGATACGGGCACATCGTTTAAACCTTCTCCAATCAATTTGCGGTGCAGCATTTGATACCATTACCACGGTCAGCTGCGCAGCATACGATCTTCACACTTTCTCACTTGTTCCGTTAGATTTGGAACACCAATCTCTGTGAAGAAAAAAATTGTTCCAATACTTTTGACGCGACTGGCTTGTAGCGGCATGGCTAAAGGTTGTACGTCAAAGCTAAAGAATGACGGGTCATAGCTAAATATTGGTGGGTCATGGCTAAAAGACTGTGGGTCGTGGCTAAAGAATTGCGGGTTTTGGCTAACGCTTGATGGGAAAAGGTGTAGACAACACATGAACAGCCTCATTCAAGTGATCTTAATTCCCGGATCTCGACCACAGTGGTGACGTCCCAATTATCCATGAATAGAAAACCCACGAAATATTGGAATGATAAAAGTGCATTTGGACAGTCCGGTTATAAATAATCAATCTATCCGTTTAATTCGAGCATAAAATGACTGTCTGCAGTGGTTTGACGTTGTTTGGAAAGTCTGGTCAACAAACGATAAGAAAAGGGCAGTTTGTTAGTGCGTACGTTTAACAGTGCAATTTATCAATAACCAGTGAAATACACGGCGTGCAATTTGCGTTGCTCAAACTGAAGGGTAAAACGTTATGCGGAGAACTGTCGTTAAAGTGGATTCCTGATTTTTTGGACTCTCGGCTCGAAACGAACATTTCCTAGATAGACATCCCACAAAATCACAGGGGCCGATGAGTGGAGAAAATCGAAAACCAACTACATACTGAAAATACAACTTTCCCGACACAAAGTTGAGTACAGAAGTCAAAAGCAGTCAATTGCAAGGCATATTCCGAACCTTTTTGCTGCATCTTTATTGTGTGTGCCCGCGGGCCCCTGCCTTCGGTCTCATGAGGAACTTCAATTTCCCATGATCACCCTGACTTCAGTATGCACCGGTGAATATGCAGCGAAATGATCGGGAGTGCATCGTGCAATCACTACGTATTCCCCATTCCCCTGATGTTATCCGCTGTGTTTGGTTACTTTCGTTTTACACGGAGTATTGATCCGAACAAGAACCGCTCTCAGGGTCAATTCACCGCGGGCATAATTACCGCACCGTAGCAGGGAGGGAACGTATAAGTGGAGTTTAATCAATTCTCTGACGTTTAGGTGGCAAAGCCACTAAAATCAGTGTGAAATACTGACCACCAGCTAAGGTGCAATCAAGAGTCTGTGAGGTTGCTTGAATCGCACAGTGGTGGACACTTTACACACATCAATAAGCAATGAACGCACACACTCTGCATATCTGAATAAATGCAAGCGGAAGGTCGAGTCTCCAAGATCTTCTGAAATAAGTGTGTGTGTGTGTGTGTGTGTGTGTGTGTGTGTGTGTGTGTGTGTGTATACGTGAAAGACCATTCCTGGTCGAAGTTTTTGGGATCAATGAATAAGTAACACCATGTTTGTATCTATAATTCAGTTAACGTACGCAATTTCTGACACCTGCCTCGATAAATTCGAGTCGCAAGGGTCATATCGGTTTTTTCATGAGGATGTGCCTAAAATGGATTTGAAATATATTCGTCCCATTGTGTCACTCAGCTGAAAGACTAGCCATAAATCGGTAATGAAAAGTGATTTTAATCATAATACTACCATGGCTAATTCTTAATATTCTTATTATGGATTGTAATTGTAGCACTAACATACAACTAAAGATAGTGATGCAAGATCTTGAAGATGAGTGATGCATAAAATAAGTCCATTCTTCCAATGGTCACATCGTGACACATTCCGAGCCAGAGGTAATAATGCGTGCTTTATGTCTGCATCAAGAAGCAAGTTGTGAATGAATAGTTGTTTTGATGAACTCGTGAGGCTCACAAACTAATGCAGTTTTGCTTAGTAAATAAGAAACACGTGGTGGTCGTATAGTGAGTCCGATGCTACATCCGATTGCCGGAGAGGGAACAAGTGAGACGGAGAAAAAGAAAGAAAGAAGGAAAACCAGAATGAAAGAGTCTGCGGTAAGCACATATTCAAAGCTAATTTCAGGCAAACTAACTTGGGCTAGCCCATCATCAGAGTGATACAATGAACGTACTCCGTCCCAGTCTCCAGAGATACCGTGCGATAAATAAGTACTTCATAAACACTGCTAATGAGGATAACTTTGCAGTGAAGTAAATCTAGAACTAATCAGAATTGGACCGCAAACCACTTTGATCCAAAAGGCACATCAAGATGTAATCCGTTTCTCTGGATTACAGAATGTTGATTTAAAAAAGCGAAAGATTGCTTCAAAGATTTTGTGAGCATTACTAAGTTCACCTACTAGGAGTCTGAGTAAAGTTCGAGCCGAAACAAAAAGAATCCGCGTAAGGGAATCCTTTCTACCCATTTCCTATATGGTCGTTTTCTGATTACCAGTACTAATAGCAGTAATCTTTTTCATCCAGGGTAATATAATCTTCTAAATTATCGGCATACAAAGCAATAGTTAACCTTGATTCATTTATTTCTGTTCCGCTCACCCACGGCACGAAATACTGACTTTTTCGAGGTAGTAGTAATTTACAGCAAAGCAATACCTGGAAATTCAGACTGCTTGATTATTAGTGTGTCTCGTAAACCAACAGTCCGCTGATTCATACACGCATTACAGATCTTACTTGTTCTCTTCTCTCATGAACTCCACTTAAGCTATAAAATATCCGCATTAAATAATTATCGTTAAGAGAGGAAAAGTGCTTTTGATGTGTGCCTACCTAGGTTGTCTTCCTCCGTCCTTTGGTTCTCCTTTTTCCGCCGTATTACACACACACACACACATACCGTTCTTGTTTGCTCTACTCTGACTGACCGGCAAAGGAAAAAAGAAAGCAGTTTTGGTTATTAGGTAGATCACAACGCCGACTCAGGGCAGTTTGGGAATCAGCGCAGAAATATTGTTCTCTTGCTCATATTAGCTTCATCAAGACTGGCCACGTAAATTTAATCGTGAAAAGATCCAACTAGAAGGTTGCATCACCTGTACTGAATGGGGAATACTGATTGAAAATCAGGTAGTCTATACGTGACTGGTTGACACAGCCCGCGGCAAATGAGGTACTGGGATAAGATCATCAACTTAGCCCACTGCCTGTTTTCGGGCTTTATCATAAAATAAGGCTAACATAGTCTGCCAGTTGAGAATACCTAGCTGAGTAACTCATGTCAACAGCTGACAATCCAACATACCAGCACAATTATCTGTTGAAACGAAGCATGTTCCTCAGGGTCAATACTCCACTGCTTACCATACGGAACCCATAACCAGGCAATCTCTGTTAAATTCGAGTTTCTTTTAGGACTCTGTGAATTGCTATCTGCTGTTGATGATTTCAGTTGACGGTGAGGCTGACGTTATTTTCTTCAGCAGTTTAATTGGTGATTTGGGCGTTGTAACTGTGCGATGAATCATTCGGTTTCCTCAGATTTGATTGCCCATATCTGTTCACATAAGCGCTCGGGATTAGGTGCTGATCGTGAAATGGGACAGTTGAACGCTTTGCTCTTTGTTCAGCACATTACTGACAGTTAGTATCACTCCTCTCACACACGAGTGTAGTCATACACTTTCTATGCAACCAAACCACATTTAACTTAGTTTATCGGAACAGAATTCCGTTCAGATTGTAGAGACAAAGCGACTCCCCTGTGGTACCCGACATATAAGTGCTTTATGTTCGGTAACAGAGCGTCGTCGTAAATCTTGGTAACCAGTTGACGATTCGCCTACCTCAGGCAACCTTTCTGATAACCAGTTTAGAATTTACTGGTTAACAACTCGTCACCAAAGCTGTTCTCGAAAGTAAAGTACTTACATACCACACATTTAACCCAGTTTATGCGCTTTATCTTATGGTTCCAGATAGATCAACTTTGAACTGTTTTACAGTCACAAGAATGAAACTCAACAGTATTGATTCAAGGGCTTATGGTCTAAGAACTAATGATTTCATTTTACTGAAGTGTATCAACAGCTCGAAGACTGGACCGGATTACCGGCTGACCAATGCCGTCTAGCTTCCGGGCTCTACGAACCTAATAGCCTATCCCTGCAACAGAATTTCGTTCACACATATATTTGCTGTCTGCAACCGAGCTCCGGATTGTCGCAATCGTTCCACGCAAAATCCGGTCACACTCTTCGCGCACATCTCAGAAAACTGATTCGTTGAATAAGGCTCTTTGCCCACGGATGATTACCTTTCCCGGATCGATTCACACTAGTTGATAAAATACGAAACGTCCTATGCAATGGTTGGCATGATGATGATGCTAAATTTTCTTCTTCGAGGACCATTAGGATGGATTGCGTATTCATGACTAAAATTAAAAGATTCTCGTCTATTCCTCATTTCCCTCCAAAACCGCATCCTAATTGACCCATATAGACAGAAGTTGCTGAGTAAATCATTCTGAGCATTTTTGGAGTAAGTAGGAGTTTTGTAAACAAGCCGTCTTCAACCGGATACGATTATGATTTTTGGGCTTCAGCTGCCTAGTAGGATCCAGCTAAGGCTGTGTCAAATTAGCCTTCTCTATACCCCTACACGAAATTTTAGTCTGGTGGCCTTGTTACTTCTGCTAGTCACATCAGAGCGTGCGAAAGGCGCATAATGAAATATACAATTCAAAGAAACAAATTAAAAGTATAATGAATCCGAAAACGTTATTCGACGCTAGCATTACACAGTCTGTGACTGACCGTACAGGAGATAACTTGTTGTTCACTCAGATTCCGTGAAACGTTGTTTAGATTAATGAAAATCGCAACTCTTCTGTCCACTTCTCGTAAACACATACTTTGCACAATTTAAGTATTTGTCTCAAGAATGTAACGGAAGAAACATCCAAATTACACTGTTTTTGATGCTGCTTGCCCATTCAGTCGGCCGAGGGGTATCTGCTGCTGCGGGCTACGGTCAATCATTATTGACTAACTTATGTGCTTTTGTTAGAATTCGCCCGAAAAGTGATACAACGGATACCGTGCTGGTATAGACACCATTTGGCTAATTAAAGCAAATCAACCGGTAACGAGAATTTCGGTAGGTATGGGTTAACGTG
This sequence comes from Fasciola hepatica, assembly GCA_948099385.1. Classification (NCBI taxonomy): domain Eukaryota; kingdom Metazoa; phylum Platyhelminthes; class Trematoda; order Plagiorchiida; family Fasciolidae; genus Fasciola; species Fasciola hepatica. The sequence goes on from CANUEZ040000123.1 coordinate 16,328,634, forward strand.
ATGCACACTCTACTAAGCTGACCTACAGCATGTCCATGCAGCCGAGTGACCTTCATTTGCGGTTACATCATGTGACTGAAGATGGAGATCCCAATGGTCAGTCTTGCAAATTGTACTTTAAAGGACAGTAGAAGAGATCACATGACTGTATCACCTGCACGATAAAGGTATTAGCCTCTAGCGCAACGAAAGTAACGGAATAACACCGGAGGCTGACACAGTCAGTCAAGGTCTGGGAAATTTACGGCTATTTGTATTCGACTTTTTGATTACCTTGTGTATATTCGCATAACCAAAATTATAGATGAGCAGTTGTGTATACTTGAGAGCATTGAATGGAAACATTCCTATGATCTAGTGACATTCATATACAGTGAATTAAAGCTTAATTATGAATAAGTCTGCATCTGGAAAAACACGATAAAAAAAAACAATCTAATCCAGGTACATAAGTAACTTTGGTTCAGAAAGACAATCGTGTTTGAATAACAGTAGTATATACTTGTTATCTTTCTCTAATTCCCAATGGATCGTTTTACGTTCCTTTGGCAGTAGTACTTAGTTGCATTTGCCAGAAGCAGGCACGGTATTCGTGAATGCTCTAGTCAAATCGGGGTACGAGCCCCTTCGGTGGGTTCCACTCAGTGAGTTTTCCCGGTCAACGTGTATTATCTCTGACTGATCCGCAGAAGATCCTATTTCGCTTGCTTAAGCTGTTCTGCTTAGTGGAGTTAATGAGCCGTGTAAGTGATCTGAGAAAAGGACCAGATCCGAACCCTAACTCAATACCAAACTTAACCGAATGTCCTTTTAGTTTATACCTGTCTATTTCTATTGTACTTTTGAGGATCTTCTTGAGTACACCTGTCACTTGGTAATCGGAGCCTATGAAATGAACAACATGATAACTTTTTGAGCTCATTTGATCGGACTTAATCGCCAGTGGCAAATTAGTGCGTTTTTCTCTATTCTGAGCAGGCTTCCTGGTTCATTGTGCTACACTGATGAAACCTCAGCAAATTAGTCATTATTTTGGGGAAATTAGAAATTTTTTTCGATATGAGTAGTATGGCACTGTATCTGGATGACAAGACGAAATTTCCCCGAAAGCACACGACCGGTCTCGCGGTTGGTGCCGCTCATCAGGTATGCGTACCCGGTACTCTTCCGCCCGAGACTACAGCTGCGAACCAACTGCGGAGTGCTCAGATATAAGGATGATTGGGCTGAAGAGTACCGGGCATGCATACCTAACGAGCGGCAGCAACCTCGAAACCGTTCATGTGCTTCCGGAGAAATTTTGTCTTGTCATTTAGATACAGTGTTATACTACTCATATCAAAAAGTCCATACTCGGGACCACGAGTCCTCGTTCTGAGGATTCACCGTGTTAGCCGAGAAATTAACTTTACTAGAATCACCGTATGATTCCAAAAATGGACTCTCCGTCCACACACTCGCCATTCGATTCCGATGAGATTGCAGCTGCGAAATAGAAGTTATACGAGAAGCCCTTTACTGTTTCAAAACAGAACTCTTTTCTTGTTTTACCTTAGACCACCCATCTCGACAGAAAACTCGAAAAATATTTTCGTTCTTTTCGGTCCGGAGCGAGCCCATCATACCCAGCGGATAAGGCTAAGACCTTACATGGATAATAAATTCCCAAAACATAACTGCGAAAGCTGTTGGTTGTGATGTCATGAAGATATTCATAAGAATGTGCATCAAAACATCTGACAGTAAAGCCTCTCAGTACGGGACTATAATGCTGGGAACTACCTGACTTCCGCGTCTTCTTGATTGCGTTCAGTGGTGTGAGAGCATAACTGCTGCCTACTGGTTTCAGGGCATTGCTAGTTCCTATTCTTAGCATAATTAACTCAATGTACACAGACACTCGAGGGAAGACCAAAAAGTCCCTTAAGGTAGGATATCCTCTCTCTAGAGATTTTTCGAACTGATGGGGTCACTGGCGAGGAATCGAAAATTCCCTCTTCCACTGTGCAGGGTGTCTCTTATCCAGGGTTCCCATTCGCGGATTTCTTGACTAAACCAAACATTATCCGATGGTCTTTGTGCTACTTCACTGCCTGATTGCGAACAATATGCTGTGTGTGTGTGTGTATGATTCGATCCCGATTGCCCGGCTTCTCAGGTGAGGTACGGGTGTGTGGATGAAAGTCGGGTCCATTATTGTTTGAATCACTGTTGAGTTGCTATTCATTTTGATAAATGTTTATCAGAGTCACCAGTTCGTTTGTTCGCAGTGTTTCATACCAGGGAGGAGTGATGCTCGACCGCTGAAATTTAACGGAATCTTTCTACTTGTGGCTGTGCGAACAATTTAATGAATAATATAACACGAGGATCACACTCAGCGTTTCCTCGTAAGACCACAGAGGAGTTGACCCCCAAACATTTAAAAGGGCTGAAAAGTAGGTGAGAAAAACGCCGGATGGCCTCTTAGGGAAAGATTTATAGTTTTCTCGTGTATGATTGCGGTGAATAACTCATACCGTATTGCTGCAATGATCCATTTAACTACCAGAAGGGGGAATATCAGTAAACTTGACCATGAGACATGGAGAAGAAAGTTACACAAGAACTCAGTGGATTGGGTGTGTTACCTGTTTTATCCATCATTACTTCTCGATTCGTAAACTCTGTACTAAATGCAGCTTACAGTCGTCCCTCTCTCATAATTCCCGGTGGCTTTCAAGTTTCATCAGCAGCATAATTAAAAATTACAACGAAAGATCTCATTCCAGTTTATCCCTGAACCATCCCTCGTAATTCATCCAAACATTAGTGATGAACAAATGCACACTAGCTATGCTTTATCAAACCATCAAAAATAGACTAAATAATCCCAGGACAGTGTGTGCTGGTACCCATCAATTACGTAGCACTGGGGCTACCCTAACTGGTCAGCTTCTGCTGACGGAGTGAACACGTCAGCTTGGTGACATGGACTACTGGATGAGTCATGCAATGCTCGCATATTTCTTCGTCTTTGTTTACATGCTTTCTTGATTTACGGGTGACAAAACCGGACACATTCAAATCAGCCATCCGGGAGAAGAGAGTGTGCAAACCCAAACGGTATGACTCACCGACGTATACAATGAGGCCTCAAGAAAACAAGCCGATTGTCAAACGAAAGAATGGTTTTCAGTATTGCCAGAAGGCAATTTGCATTTCAGTGACTGGAAGTAGTTCGTCTACACAGGGAGAGACGGCATAGAAAAGTTCGCGTTTTGTTCTATTTTTGTCCATTTTGACGAAAAATGATACGGTGTGCACAATGGGCATCTCACAGACCAAGAATTGAATTCATCCCGCGTTCCTTGGATCAATTTTATGTGCGCACTTGAATGTCGAAGTAGTGCTGCCAGCTTCTCACTCAGGCTAAAATTGGAGCGGAGCAAGTCTTTATTGTTGTTTTTGTTGCTGATGCTCTCTTTGTTGTTGGTGGTGGTGGTGGTAGTGAGGCTCAAAAGTGGAATCCACAGGTTAGATTTTTGCGCTTCAGAAAATTCTCTCAGGATCCTGACTCGTTCTGATAGCTCGTGAGGCACACAATTTTCAATCCACTTCAAATTCGCCCACAATCAAAAGAGAGAGGGGATTTCTCGTCCAATACGTCATCCCTTCTTCACTTCTTTTCGGACTGAACTGCACTCCTTATTCTCCACTAATTCGTACAAGGTCAGCAATGACTAATACCCGAGAAGGACCCAGTGACGATCTTTGCGTGGTGCGAAGGATTTTAAGCCACCTCTAAAGCAGAATTTCGGGACCAAAATGAGTTTGTTTAAAGTTATCTGACCTACTGTTTATCTGTCCTATCAAGTTAAAATGTCCCAGGATTTTATTCCCAAGTCTGACTTAAATTACCACTTACTGTCTGTCTAGTGGCTGTTTCCTTGGAAACTGAGAGAGAATAAACTAGGCGCAATTTGGTTCTTATCCCATCGGTTCTCGTATCGCACACTGACTGATCTGCGTTGGCCAGATCATCACTGATAGTGCTGACTTAACTTCATGACGACACATGGTTTGCTTTTGCTGAATCGTAAAGTATATGGTCTGTAAAATCATTTTCTCTGATTTACCTAAAAATACAACTTTTTACTCTCTTCTCACTTGAGATCATCGGTTGTTATATGAAGTTCTCGGCTCTTATCCTCCTTCTGATGCTGTTGATCGTAATGGGAAACAATCTACCGAGTACCCGTGAAGTATTCTTTAACAGTATTTCAATATCATTACTTTCGTCGTAATTAACTTCAATAACTCAGACAAGTGTCGTTCGACGCTTTTATAAGATATTTATTACAAGGATCAGTTACTTACCTGGGAGTTTATGACAAGTAATAAGTCAGTAGATGACTGTAAGAACGATATTTTCCCAAGTCAAATCACTAGTAGCCTTATGCATCTGGTTGGGTGAGTTTTCACTATTTACACCATATATGTGGGTGTTAAAATACGGAATCAGCAAATGCGCACAAACTGTGGTAATTTTCATCCAAGTGAACAGTTCCGTAAGTCTATGACGACTTTCACGGCATCAGCAAGCAGAAGAGCACTGTACGTCAAAACCGAATAGCCATATGCAGAATTGCGAGCAATTAGAGATTCGAACTATGAGAGCGCGTTTGTTGTAGACACAGCTTTTAGAAGTTCGTTGTGTAGAGGATGATGTAAGTTTGAAAGTGTTTTTGAGGTAAATTGGTCACAAGTACTGAATTGCTTATCAGCGACAGTATCAACAAGTATATCTCTGGACATGTCACAGTATTTCAAGATGTGTTTTGTGAGCCTTATTATCAAGTTGAAACCTTTCTTTACTAGGCTAGGGTAAATAACTGGCGAGCAGTACAGCCAATGTGGGAGAAAGCTTGCAGTCACAGATCTAAGAACTAACTGATTCGGGACAGACAGTAATCTTAGACGGAGAGGGAAAAATGATAACTTTCTAAATTTAACTGCCTGGACTCTGAAAGATTATGGGATAGCGCACCACCAAGATATCTAACCGTTATTGCTATTGGTATGGGTTCGTTGTTCGCAGATAGGAGAGGAAACATGTTTGTTAGGGTTCTGTGTGGTTCATCAGAAAGTAAGGAAAATAATACAGCTTGGCATTTAGAAGCTTTCAGTCCGCGAGAGAGGGATGACGACCGGCTAACAACTTCGTTTAGTTTGATCTGAATCTGTAAAGTTCTTTCGGATGTTGGTAAATCATATCCTAAAACTACATCGTCTGCGTGTGAGCAGCCAATGATTGCCGATAGGACTGGAAGTAATTCAACGTACAAAGAAAAGAAAAAGGGGAAAAATTGTACCTTGTCATAAACCAGAGTCAACTGGAAGAGTAGAGGAATTTCGGTAGCTAAAATAAGTGAAATGTCTTCTACCAGTGAAGAAGTCTGCAATCAGCCTGCGGACTTATGGGTGAACAACACAAGCGGAGAGCATACTGAGCAACGCTGATTGACCAAGGCAACCAAATACGTTTTCGTAATTTAAAAACACCATTCTGACCGTCTTATATTTCCTATCTAGTGTCAAAGCTACTAAGTAGTCAATTTAAGCTACAGCGTCATATGTGGAGCGCGAACACCGATAAGCAAACTGGTGTGTGTCTTCTATAGCGGACCACAAGTTAATCCACGGTAAACAAAAGCCTCTCAAACCAGTTGAACATCATAGAAGCGCAGGCAGTGGGGCGGTATTTCACGGGTGCTGCCTTGGCGACAGGCCTTATCTTGGCCAGTCTCCAAATGTCGGGGACTATTCCGCTTGATAGACTATGATTGAAAATAATGGCTAGTGAAACCGAAAGGGTGATAGGTTATCTGGACCAGGGACTTTGTTTACCTTGATTTTGCTAAACTGTTGGAAGACCATAACGGGTTCGACATGTCGTGGATGAGGTGAGCTGGTGAAGTCTGTCACGGAAGTAGACTGTGATACAAAGCTGAATTTTTCAGCATCCACGTTTTGTTTTTGTTTCATAAGTTATTGCCACATAGGTGTCTTAAGGCTTTCCACATACCACGACAACTGACGTCTCTTAAGACGACATCTAAGTTCAACTTGTGCAGGCGTTTAACTTCGGATGTAATCAAGTTGGCGGGATTTTGGTTTGCGCTCCCTGTCCACGTTCGTAAGCTTGCTCTTTCTTCCTTCGCAGCTGTCTAAGTACCACTAACGAAAACCAGTCCGTTTGGAAGTAGAAAGTTTCAAATGGGCAACAATGATCAGAGAAAAAATAGAGTAATCACTGACATGCTCACAGAAAACTTAATGGTTGGGGTTTGAAAACATGTGAAAATCGGCTGAGGTAACGGGGGCTCTTAAATTGACCAGGATGTCGGGTGAAAAGTTTCTCTGATTCCTTTTTTCGATGGTCTTCCTAACATAATGTACCGGTTAGTCTCACTATGCATTATCGAACATATTTCCAAGATACAGTGATCAGATCTGCTCAGGCTTGCGCATGCTCGAACACTGAATAACGGTGCTCTATTTGTAAAAACCAAGTTTATTTGTGCCTCAAGTGCGGTAGGAAAACGTATCAAATTTATCAAGCCATGCATGATGAGGAGAGAAGATCAGAAAATATGTTTAAATTAGAAAGTGATGCACCAGGTGCCACGTAAATGTTTCCAGTGAGCATCGAGCAGAATCCACACAGAAAACGTGGCCTGCAGTCTATGACTTGAGAGCGTATCTCTAAGGCTGAGTACTTGAAGGCCGGATTTGTTGACCTGCTCCAGTTATTGTCAACGTAAGTGATGACACACCTCCTCCACCGCTGTGGACATCAGTGGAAAGATGGGCTCGGTACGAACTGAAATCATCTGATTGTGAAATCCCATCGGATAGATCCTGGTGCAACCAGGATTCTCGTAAAATAATTTCTGTATTTTCATGCTCCTTCTGTGTGACTGCTGCCGGCATCTCTTCGATTTCTCCGAATAAAGAAAGAATATTGCTCGCTAAGGTCAAGGGGATCTCAGTTTTTCCAGCACTTCACTGTCGCAGACCAACTTGCCAGCAGGAACAATGTTTCTTGACTTTCCCATCTCGTTTCTTGATAATCCGTTTGAACTCGTTTCGAACTTTACTGTCATTATTCACAAAGTATTCAGTATGCATCGGAACGTAAACGTGCACGTGTACGACGGCATTGGTGACATTCAAATTAATACGGTAAGGAGTATTAATGTAAAAGTTCACAGAAAATGGCGCAATTTGGTTTCACAAAAAGACAATATGGCCAATTTCAAAGACCCCGCCAAGCCTACCTAAGGTGGGCTTCCCCCCGGGCGAACTGAAGAAGAGGCCACTCAGTTAGTCAATCGTAGCAGTTGTGGGCTACATACAGAAGATTCGACAGATAAAACAAATCGTGTCTTCGTACAAACGAGTCACGGAAGAATCCTGGTATAGCAGAAGCTATTCTGGACTCATTGCTTTAGGTCAAAAAGTTACTCGAGACAATCGGATTTGTCAAGTATTACTGATTCGAGAAGACCCAATCTCTGTTCCCGCAGACACAAGGCTAGTTAAGAGGAGAAGCACACGCACTGCCAGAATCAATCTCGCTAAAATGTGGACAAGGGAAATGATGATTTGAAAGATCTCAGATGTCGTGTTATTTTGCTCGTCTAGTTTGGTCAGTTCCGTTGTCTCTCCTGTTCGTTGCCGTTTTGTTACAATACGTGACAGCCTCACTAACGGAAAGTCATCTGACATCACGATAGTTAATGAGTGTAAAGGATCCTTTTAACAATACCTATTACAAATCCCATCCACATGAGAATACGTAATTCGTACCATACCGATATATATTTGGTATTTTAGGAATATCTCGCGTGTTTCGTCCGACGTACAATTTATTTCGGGTTTGCTAAGCAGCCCCTCGGGTTTAAATTTTCTGATATATCAAGTTCAAGTTCTCCCTTTTCTTTAGTAAATCACTAGACCCCTATTAATAGCGTTCTTCTCCATTCAGTCGATACTGGCTAGGATCCACACTTTGGATTTTAAGTTATCGCGCATTGTATTTATTCATGTGAAGCGCTTGACATCACGTGACCGTCATTTTCCGTGTCCATTCCCATACGGCCTTATTAGACGTCCATGTAACAGCTGTTGTGAACTTATTTTAATCCTCCACTTGTAGGATCACAACCAAAGTACGAACTAGCCTCCATCAAACAGGGTTATAATCCTAGAGAGAAACGGTTTTTCACGTCAAGTAATTGCATTACGCATCCCCAGAGCACAATATTCAGCTGTCACATTCACATGCCATTTTAAGAAGGAGCAAATAAAAAGGAAAATCAAGGGACCATGACCATCAGGTCAGGAATGGTTTGATCAAGTTTTTTAAGGAATCTTGCAAGATAGGGGATAACCGAACATTTGTAAGCTTATGTATGAGCAAATAAGTGTTCAAAATTTGCACAAGTAGAAGTAGAAACGCATTTGACAAGATCGCTGTGAAGTGGATGTGAGGCTTCAGCTAGTATTTTTCAGACATTTTTTGGGAAACTTTTGAATGCCATGATACCGGCTATTGAGCAAGTTGCATTCTCTGTGTGCTTGTGCATCTGTAAATATACTTGAGCGACCCCGAGGTAAGTATGAAGTCTCGTGCAAGCTATCCAGGAAAGATTACAAAGAATCCATTCAGTCACAAAGGTAAGATACAGGCACACACAGAAATTTGTATTGAACAAAGTGGAGTATATAGAATTTTTAAGACAAAGCACGTAAAAGGCTTGCTTTCTCACTTTTACAAAATCGGCGGAAATATGGTCAGATCATATCAGATTTCATGTTATAATTACGCTAAAGTACTTTGTCGACGTGGCTCAGAGAATATCGTTTCAGTTAATACGTGCAGTTGGAGTAGATTCTACAATGCTAGTACACCTATCACCTTTTAGAAGAGAGAAAAATAAATTGTCGGAGAAGCTTTCCAGTTTACTTTCTGCTGCCCGTGTATAATAATTTTGCAAAAAATTTCAGAATAACTATACATTTTTGTTCTTAAATTTTGTTCCTGTGACTTGGTTTTAGGATTAGACGAGATATGCACTAATAAAAATCGGACGATAAGTGAAAGGTAGAAACATGGTGAGCAGTGACTGCAGTCCACTGTCTTAACAATTGTATCGGTCTGTCTGCTCAGACGCACGCTAATCATCTTCAGCTAAACGAGAACGGCCAGCTGTACGAACTCACAGTAATTTACGATTTAGACACCTCTGGCTTGCTGTATTCAGGTCCTCCTTTGTCGTTCTTTTGCCTCAGTCCAAAAGTGCAGATAAGAACAATAATCCCTCGGCGTGGATTGTCAAATACTTACTTGGTATCGGCAACAAGATTTCACTGAATAACTTTCTCCTGCAACACGGAGGCATGACGCCGTAAGAGAGTACTGGTAAGCGGGCGACCAAGTCACAAATTCAAATAGACCCTCAGAATGAACTTTTGGAATAGCATTGGACAATGGTAATTCTAAGATAGTACGATTTCACCTCCATAGTTATTGAACTAGTAGTATGAGATTCATGGTTTAACAAAAACAAGTTTGATTCAGGCATGAATGGTCAGTGAATGCAGTGATGAATTCTCTGGACAAATAAAGTTTCATTTTAAGGTGTGCGAATAGAGGGTAGATTTATTCTTGATTCTCTGTATATTAAGGTTTGGTAATTGGGAAGAAGCATTTTTCTCCCCTTGCGCAAATCAAACTAACGAGAACCCGGACGCTTATCTAAATTCCCCGTAAGCAGCAAGGTCAAATGTCAAAATGATATCACTGGAAAGAAGAATTGTATTATCCTAGACAGATTTATGCCAGTCGAAAGCTTTGAGAAGCCTATCCACTGTAACAAAATCAACACTGCATAGTATCGGAGAAGTTCTGACGTCAGTATTTAATCATCCACTTTACAGAATAAATCGAGTGGAGCTGCAGTTACGTCTGGGCCTGGATACGTGGCAATCTGAAATAGATGACGAGGTCCAATTTTCTTCATTTTTACCGGAGCTTTGGGAAGCAATACGGAAATTTTTTTTCTGTAAGATTTTACGAACTGACGTGATGAAAGCAAACAACGGACGGATTTGAATTTCGCTTTTTGCCCACTGCCCGCTACGTACGCACACGCACACAGACACAATTTATCAACCACCCACTTAAACTAAAGTTGCGTTTCACTTCTTTTTATGTCCTGGGGCCCCAGTAACTACGCCTGACATTACAATTCGTTTGTTTTCGAATACATCCAAAACTTGTACTTGTACCATTCGAAAAACTATGTCAGTTCGAACACGTTCACATAGGGAACAAAATGAATCCACTGTTCGCAAACGAACACACCACTACGACGATGTATGTGGGCATCAGTCGATAATACAACCAAAATTAAACCGCTGGAATGTTAACGATCGATCAGTCAAGCGTGCGCATCTGATCATTGCTCCTGTTTCTCATTTCTGTGCGTATATGTGTGCCCAATTCTCCCTGACTAGTCTCATTCAACAAGTCAGCTTAGAATGGTCATAATCGGGCATATTCCCTGACTAAAATGTCATCCAACTGCATTTGGCAAGAATAGAGTGCACCCAAACACACACACTGTTGTGTTGGGGGGTGGAAACACATTTGTGTCACCGATGGTCCAATCAGCCACTGTGGCGTTGTAAACTCCTTGGTTCGACCAACACTGGCTGAGGGTCAGATGAATTAAAGGTTTCATTATGCATAGGTATCAGGCAAACCAATTTCAAATGAAAGTAAGGCGGCCAAGTTGCCTAAAATAGGCTGAACGCGGATTGGTTCAAGCAGCTCCAAGACACGAGTCCCACACAGAGAAGCACACACAGCCCTGATTGGTTAACTCATGGGGACCGGACAATCTTTTTAATTGTTGTTTGGGTTCTACTCGGGAACAGTTTAACCTTGTGAGAGAGCAATCAGGTTCGTTCCCGGTCAAGAGCTTTCCTCCATTTCATTCATTCAGCAATCCGATGGCAAACCAACCTTTGGCCAGTGGACTTAGCGCTCAAGTGAAAAAGAAGGTGAGCTATCTGCTGATAGAGTTTTGGCATTTGCGCGTTCCCGGGAACTTGCATCGGACAACCTTCTCACACTGAGACTTCAACTTAATATCCCGTTACGAGAGGAGCTGTGTATGGTTTTTGTGATTCTGTTTGGTATTTATTTTTAGGCACTTGAATGACCATTGACTACGAATAGTTCATGATGTGTAAGTGTAACTGCGATATAGATTATCATATAGCAAATTATCGGTCATAGCCACCTTTTCACATGTAACGTGGTTGAAATCTGATGAGAAAGTAAGGACTAGACCCAGAAAACAGAAGACTGGTTTCTGAAAACCTTCGAGGATGGTAAAATATAAAGTCATCTCAATCCTTTTTCACTTGGAGACAAGATAATGTGCATGCTACTGAGTAGCTTCGTCTGATTACATTTCATGACTTTGATTAGGTAACCGTGTCAAAATAATGTGCCTTTACAAATTTCCGTGGCCCCTACCAACCACGGAAAAGAGTGATATCTCCAAGTTCTCAATAAAAGTGGCTTACCATTTGATGCTTTAAACGTCTCCATAATATCGTTATCACTGATCATTTTGAATTTGAATTGATATTCTGACGGCTGTTCGCTCAATTTTGTGCGAAAAATCAATTCAAAAACCAAATACTGCTTTTTTCTGTGCAACGGTTTTACTAAGCTTGTGGTCTTAACCAAATCGGTCAGCAAGTAAATGTGCCGTAACGAGAACATGTCTAGTCGTTAAGTCATACTGACTCTGGCTTATCTTTAAGCGATATTTTCAACAAGAACCCTTCTGGGTAAGCAGGTTATTTCTTGATAGACAGTCGCGTAGATTCCAGTTACCGAGGCACTATACGACGTATGAGGATAAAATTGGGATTTTCTTTTGGGCTGTTTTATAGTTTGTAGAACAACCTTTATATTATAAAGAATCTAATTGCAGTCCGACTTTTCTGCTGTGAATGAGATAGATGTGAAGTCTGCGAGTTGCGTGACATCAAGAAGACGATGTCCTTCCTAATAGAACCCTCGAAGCATGTTCGCAGACAAGTTCCCGAATTTTATTCATTTGTTCATTCCGCACCAATATTAATGTGTTGCAGCTTCGTATTTTCATTGATAACAGCAGCTCAAATCTTTCTGATCTCTAGTGCTATTGATTTCAAAACGAATCAATTTCTTTCTGGATGAAGTTATTCACATATCTACTGTCTTGGCGATTAATTTTCGTCCCTCGAGGTACTCCGCGCTATCTAATGTCTAGTAGACCTAGCCACCGAGTCCATGGGCCCTAAAGTTCCAACACATACTTCATGAAGTAGCATACTGCATGATTCGTCTCGCAGAGTAACTCTCAATCCACCATTAAAAATCGTCGACGTACACGTATTGTCGAAATTCGAGTCCCGTAGAGGTATTTTTAACTTGGTCTATTACGTTCCGAACAAATTTAAAACCTGGCCCTCAAAGTGCAATATGAAGGCAGTAAAATAACTGTTTTCTCTAACCCCGACAACACATCTTGGATCACATTCAAATACACGCTGTCATGGGAAAATTACGTGAAAATTGCCCCATTTTAAGTGTTAATGGTTCCGCTACTGAAATAGCAGAAAACGGTTGAACAGAAATGTCCATGACTACAGAGCATCCTAGCTCTTCTGGTACATAACACGGCACAAGATAGCCTTCTTAGAGGGATTTCTGCTTTGACAATCCAAAAACTTTCACTCCGCCTTGCTTAGGACACCGCTGAAAGCGACCCCTACAATGTTGACCATGATTCAAATGAGACAATATCAACCGGTGTATCGAGTTTATTGGCCTCAAAGTCATTATTACGATTCTGAGAATTTCTCATCCTAATTCACATATTGTTATTCCTATAAGTTCCACCGTTGATCACACAAACTAAATCGATAGCCAACATGATTTGCGGCGAGATTTGCACCTCTGTGCCTGCGACATGTGACCAGTTTTGGGTGCACAAAATACCGGCTTTCGATCGACCAAAAGCTAGAACAGTTTGCGTTGCTTCATTCTTCTTCTCAATGCCGTAAACAAATTCACCGGAAAAGATTCTCCTTGGATATATACATTTTCTTCTTTGGACATTATTTTTATCACAATGCGGATAATGTCACTATTCGAGTCGGATGTGTTAGCATGTTGCCCACGGATCCTTTGGTGACACCGTGTATAGCATGAATAATGCGGCAAAACGTGTTATCATATACGGAGGGATTTCGAACAATGCTGACACTAGAAGCAGCTGGCCGATAAGCCTGGAGAATATTACCTCTTTCCTACTCACTAAATTAGTGAAATTTCCCTGGTTTTCAGTCCAGCCTTCTGTATCATCACAAACTCTAAATGGATATCTAGCAAACCAAGCTCACATGACCTCAATGTAGAGTCCAAGAGTTTAAGATAAGTCGAATCTTTCTGTCCGGTGAAGTTACTATCAACCAAGATTTTGGTGGTGAGCAACGAAATCATTTAGTACTCTTGCATTACGTTTTGCCCGACTAACGCCCGGTAATTCCTCTTAGAATGAACTACATCAGACAGGATTGGCATTTGTTCATCAATGAGGTAAGCTCTCCGCAATGAATTTTTTCGACATTATCTTAGAAAATTATTTTTACTCAATATTTTACCAATTTTAAACTTCTATGTTTCATTCGAATTTATCGTGATAACTAAATCCACTGAAGAATTAAGTGAATCAGTATTAGGTTTCATCAACCGAAAGATGCGGAACATGGAACTGACCATGTTCAGACGAAATTATTTAATCTGTTCTGTAGTATATTTCTAACTTCTGATTGATGATGTCAAACCAACAGCTTAGTCCCCTCGTAATCAAACTTGGGGCCAGGTTTACGATCATTTTAAGATAAACCTAATTATTATCCGACTATCTGCCAAATCTTATTGTTTCCATGCTTGTTCTGACCTCATACAACAATGCATTATTTTGTCAGACCACTGTGGTTCGCTGATGGTTCAGTCAAATTAGGTTTTCGTTAGGCTTTGTGTAACTGAAAATTCCATTAAATGGCATGGAAAGATCAGTAGTAGAAAAGTCTTAACAAGCTATACCGAAACCTAATAGCTTTCCTCGCTCTAAATGAAAGTGTAAAATAATACTGTGCTTCTCCGTAATCCGTGTAAACTCCTAGATTGAGGGCAAACGTGATCGAGACCAAGAGGCACAGGCTTTGGACTGGATCGAGGCTCTTTTGGGCACAAAGTTGGATCGTTCAAAGGCTTACGAAGACATTCTGAAAGATGGTGTCGTGTTGTGCAAGTAAGCCAACTTTAGACCTATTTGGGATTCACCTTGTAACAGCTCTAAGTTAAATATATGATTTACAAATGAACAACTTTGTGCAGCCAAACCTCAAACGCTAGCATATAACGTATCACATGGAGCACTGCTTTTTCGATAGAAGGTAGAAGATAAATCTTACTATGCAAAACAAATTGTCAATCAAACGAAACCCGGGTTTTAATTTCAATACACGGCTCTGTAGATTGGGGAATTTACGATTCTATGTTGCTTAATAGCTTTTGTTTCCTGTAGAGATTCAACGTAATGTCCCTTTTCTTTCGTAGTTTTTAAGCAATCCCTCATCTTGTTTCATACCGGAGAAATTGCAATCAGTAGCGTTAATATATTCAACCTATCTTATTCTGTATAACACTGATATTCAGAAATAATCTGTGAGACTTCTGTTTGAGTCAAGAAATGTGAAAGCGGTTTTCCCATTTTTCACTGTGAATATCTGGTGTACCATTTAAACGTTGAGGTTAAGATCATATCACAAATTCCTGGGCTATTAGTAACGTGCATATAAAATAAACAACGTGCAATTTTATATCTGTAGATGACCAACAGGAAGTGGCGGTTAAGCGTCAAAGCTCGACTTTTCTGCTTCTGTCTGATAAAAGTAGATTTCCGAGCTGGTTTATGGATGCACCAAGTAAACTTAGCTTTACTGTTTCGGGTCCTGTCTGCCTAGCATTATTTTAACTTAATTGGTTTGAATCGGATAGTCTTGGTTAACTAATTTTTCCTTACATTACGAATAACAGATTTCTTGCCACCCTCTGACATGGTCGTTGACGATAAACTTAGTTATTGCAGAACCAAGGAATGTGACTCAAATTATGAGACTGACCAACTTCGCTGAAACGGTTGACCGTTTCTCGGTAATTCATAGGTTGAAATCTTCCGAAAGCTTAAAATCCTCTTACCTAGTTACTTTCACACCTTCATGTAGGATCCTTACATCAAGATTTATTTCTCTGTTGTTGATTGTTTACAGAGATGTTTTTCGTATACGGAAAAGCACAGCAAGTTAGCTCACAAAACCCTTTTTGCCTATCTTTGTCCCTCCCTATCAAAGATTGATCAATAAAATTAAACCTGGTAGTGTGAAGAAAATCAACGAGAATTCCACCATGCCTTTCAAAATCATGGAGAATATTAATGCCTTCCAAGAGGCTATCAAAGCTTACGGCGTGCCCACATCCGACGTATTTCAAACGGTAGATCTATTTGAGAAGAAGGATATCTCTCAAGTGACACAATGCATTTTTGCATTGGGCAGAACGGTGAGTGCACGCAGTTCTTTACATATCAATGCAGTACACAAACTCAAACAAGGTCATCCACAACTCGGTTAGTGTTTGAATATCGAAAGTAGGCGAGCACTTTTCTTTCACTTATATCATCGTATCCTTCGTAGGTCATAGTGCTTAGTGCACAATTTAGAGATGCAATTATTAATTTCGGGTGATTTTAAAGCGATAAAATCACCCGGGGTACTCCTGTTCAGAGCTTTTTCTGTACTGTGTAGATCAAAAAACCAGAGATAAGGATAGACCGTTCGTTCTAAGGAACCCTAATTTAAACCGATTTACCTACCACTGAAGTGGATACGCGCTTGTTAGGTGATAAAACTTGTCTCGAGAAAGGTTACGTGCGATAACTTAAAGGTTGGCGAATTACGTCTACCATCAACGTTGTCATTAACATTAAAACGTCCGTGTTCTTTGTGCGCATCCTTACTGAGCTAGTCAATTGAGACCAGCTGCAAAATAACTGGGAGGAAAAGTGTTTATTGTGCATAAATTTAGAACGCAAATCCACTTAAAATTTGGGCGTGACATCCCATTTACTGCCACCGATTTCATTTGTGTGGTGTTCATTCATTAAGGTGAATAGTTCACAGTTTTCTCTAAAGTCACTTATGCTACTTCTCAGTAACATGTAACTGCCCGGTAAAACTCCAAATCAAACTGTTCGTGACATCACCGTCTTTACCATCGACGGTTTGAGTTGAATAAACAATAACAGTGATTTAAATCCTTTTTTAACTTAAGACGGTGATAAAGTATTGCTCAGAGAGTCATGACCAACCGAAGGTTATTGAAAGAATGATAGGAGATGCAAGGTATGACTGAAATATACTGGTAATTGAGTAATCGGAAGTGAAAAATGAAAGTGGATCTTTCGTTATAAGATTCAGGCAAAAATACACTTTATCATTATAATGCAATGTCCATTGGATCATGCTCGGTTGCCTGCTGTTCGTTCCATTGAGAACTGTTTGACAGGACTTGTTCATTGATTAAAACCGTGACAGCTGCAGTACATCTTTGGAATGGTGGTTTGTGCACGTTGGATATTCACTTGCGTTATTCACACCCGGTTCATTGTGCCACGGTAGTTCATCTGGCCGAGCATCCGCCCGATAAGCAAAATGTTCGGTTCCGGCTCGCGGTGTTGAACTTTTGGATGAGAAATAAGCCAGTGGATTTCCCATTATATGAAATAACGAAGTAAACTATTGCTTTATATGACTGATGAAGAGAAAAGGCCGGCTTCATTCCAATTTACGCACTTGTAAATTCAAAGTGCAGAACTCCAATGCACAAAGTACCTAACAGAATAAAACTAAAAGAGGATATGAAACAAAATAACAGTGGATATAAAATTTGAGCAGCTGTCCAATGCGAAGGTCCTTGACAATGCGTAGGAAGGACTGTCAGAAAGTGAAAATCATGGAGCAGAGGACCTTGCTACAAAATTATTTGTAGTACATTTGATTGTATTAGGAAACTTTTATTATACCGCATTCAATGCAGCCCTGTCACCTTGACTGCTAAGAGCTAAGGCATTTTGGTTGTTCAGTGTCCGTGACTCATCATCCTTCATCCTAGATTTGAGCTACAGAATGTTTGAAAACTGTTTTAAGTGATTTATAATGAGCAATTAAACATGATACTGCTAGCCGAATCATTTTATGTGAAACAATGGCAAGTTTGAAGAGAGTCTATTGAGGCTAAATAGCTTCTGACCCTCCGGAGTAAAATCGAATTAGCTACTGTAAATATCTTCTTGGTGTTGGATGTTTGGCACCATATCACTGTGGCAAAACCTTGCTCTTCAAAGTGCACCTGATAACCGTAGTTTTGAGAAAACTTAGGAAGTTCTGTGACTCTTCATAGATGGTACTGAGTATATAGGATTCACACCAGCCTTTCATTTTTGTTAGTCTGGGATACACCCATAGAAATTGAGTATTGTCTGAACCGCATTTCCTTTTGGTCAATATTCCGGATTTTGGCAGCACCTGACCGTACTTAGAGATTGAAATATGGAAAGTGTTACCACTCTTCAATATCCACTGAAAACCTGTGGCCCATTCCTTCTTATGTCATAACGTGCACGATGTGTGTTCGTGTTAGGTAAAAATAAAAGCGAACTCATGGACTTCATACAGGCCTCGCATACCCTCTATTTTAGTAAGCACCGCATTTTGTCAAACGAAACTCGTAAATATTCGCGAACAAAGGAAGCATAATGGCATTCAAACATCACAATAATTTATTCTTCATAAAGCAAATTTTCATCGAATGACAACAAGCAGCCTTCTTCCGTGCATCTCCCTATTTGTATCAAAACCACTCAAAAATGACGTTTGGACGTTAATCCCTGCGGACTTCTTTCCATGGTGTAAAGTGTATAAACGAATTGCCTCAGAAAAACAGTCTGAAAATTCGTTTTATTCCTCTTTTCTGAAACAAAATCAGCGTAACCCAAAGGGGTCTTGCACTATCACAGAGAAAAAGCAATCATGATAGGGGAAATAGGCAATGCCCCAACAGATAGGGCATTAAATTTACAACTGGAAACCCGGGGCCTAATTGACCAGTTGGTAAAATGTTGTAGCATTCAGTGTGAACGATCAATGCGTGAAGGCAGTAGGTATCCAGCCAAATGTAACCAATTGGGATTGACCAGCCCGAGCCCCGTGCAGTCTCCGTAAGCGAATCGAAAAATACAGGCGAGGCGGTTGGATACGTTGAATTCCATATTAGGTTAGCGAATTGTGTTCCATATCCTCCGTGTTCTCGTGGGTGTTTGTACCACCCCACATTGAAAATGTGCATATATTTGCTTGTGTGCAGGCACCCTCGCACGCACACACCCACATGGTCAAGCGAATGAATATAGCGGAGGGTGAAATACAACTAATTGACCGTTCTTTGAAATATCCCGTTCTCGGCTTAGGACTAGTATAGTCGATTCCTCCAACGCAAAGATGATCCATGAACGAAAATCCAAATTTATCTACAGTTCTATATGATAAATAATCTACCCAGTACGTAAATTTCAGCAAATTTAGAGGGGTACAACCCATTGGATAATATTAGCAGTCAATCACTTATGATTGATTTTAAATTTATAATCATTGAGAACTTCACAGTGGGAACAAGGAGGCCGAATAGAGCAAATATAATTACTACCGCTACTACGACATAAAACTGGCACTTACTTTCGCTGGTTCTGATATAAAACGAGATAAGTTCATCTAACTTTTTCTGATTTTCTACACGTTCATCACCATGATAGATCTGTAGCATACCTGATATGCACGAGTATTTACGACCAATGGAAAAGAAGTTAGTCACATAATTCAGTGATAATGCAACTTAAAATACACAGAGGTTTAGTCGATACTCGTACATGCAGTTGTTTGATAATCACGTTTTGTTCTCGTACAAGACAGCATAAATATACAAATTTATATCTATAATAACTAGTAAGTAGTGGCGAAGCAATAAGATAACAAACTTTATGGTCTGCTTTTTCCGGCTAGTAAATATGCTCAGAATCCGGTAGAAAACCTATTTTTGCGACCAGCGGTAGGCCATAACCATGGCGGAATATGGGTCTCTGAGGGAAAACGAAACAAGATTTATTTGCACTAAACTAACCCAAACATTAGGAGAAACCAATAATTTGGGACATTATTATTCAACGGGTCTGCCTTTCAACTTCACCACTTTTTCTAGTCCGTTCGGCATACAGTCCATCGATCCGATTATGATTAGAGGCTTGATTTGAGCTCCATTACTTATTTTACTTTTAACTTCAATTCAGATTAAAGAGGTAGCATATTGACTTCTCTCTTCAGAAAAGGGAACACTTTTGTGATAAAATTTAGGTCTAGGCTATCGTGTGTGCTCCGTAAATGGATATGAAAAATGCTTTGGTTTAAGAGTCTCCAAATGAAGCTCTTTCAATTTATTTCTACCTCAATACTCTGGCGATTTTTGCTTTAGTGTCAAATTCATTCGGATTACACGGGACCCACGCTTGGACCAAAACTGGCCCAGGAAAACAAGCGTGAATTCACCGAAGACCAGCTTCGTGAGGGCGCGAATGTGATCAGCTTGCAATATGGTACAAACAAAGGTGCATCACAGGCCGGCATGACCATGGGCAAGCAACGAATGATTATCGATTAGGTAGTACATCCAGCAATAACAACGACAGCCGTCACAAGTCCAGTCCCGTCGCAGTGATATTGCTTCGTGAAAAATTACTTCAGTCCGATTTTCTTTATGTGGATAACTATCAACGAAAACCTCTCCATTTTTAAAGAGAACTCAATTCTCTTTCTTTGCTCTTCATTCAACTTCTCTTTTTAAGCATGCGATTTTTCAGCACATATACCGCATATGTTTTACACGAACGCTGTTACCAAAACGATGTATTTTCGGAAATAACACTGGTCGAACGACCGATCGCTCTTTACTATCACTTTAAAACATATAAATCATCTCGCTTTTAACCAAACAGATCTTCTGAATGGGTCATTTTGGCAATGACACTGTGAGTATTCTTCAAAATGGCATAGCATTTTGAACACACAACCAGAAATCAGTTTGCAGAAGTTGTATTTGACAATTTAGAGCAGACACCAGCACTTCATGAATGAGGGCAGGTAAAAACAGCTTCCAGTTTTTTTTCCCCACTGAAACGACTTATTATGAGCGTGAACGGCCTGGTCACTCCCTAAATTCGTTTACAGCAAATTTTGATAGAATATTTCACCGCGTATACAAGATACATTTAAAGAGGATTAGCAAGCAACTGATAATAGCATAATTTGCCCACGTTAATTTGAAGGATGTTCGACGCATTTTTTCCGTGGGAAAACGTTTTTCTCCGACGCTTCAATCCATAGTTTTTACACATTCGAAATTCGTTCAGTGGGTGTTAATATTTTGATAACTCGTAAAATGTTGGGAAATTTATGAAAGGGCGTACCTGTGGATGCGAATCTCACAAAAGATCGTGAGTGAATTAGATCTAACTGAGAATTCGGCTTGATTCTGTCGGTAACATGACAATTTTCACTAATACACTTATTCTTTTAGGCTATATTTTCCAGGAAATCAAACGATTATGAGACTTGACTCTCCCGTTACAAAAAAACGTTTAACTACTCATGAGTAGCTTGTCAAGTGAATGACAAAAGCCTCGTCGTAGTCAAACTGGATCTGACGAGGACACTGCGAGTTTAGTGTTTTCGGTCTCTGAGGAATTCCTCAGCTCCATTAATTTCCCCGCAACAGCACTTGGGTGCAATGGCAGTTTTATTAGAAATAACTCTTGGGCCTATTCAAATGCACCCGCCATAGATCAAATTGTATACGCTTGTTACCGAGATTGCAAGGTTGTTTCCGCCATTGTCTGCATGGTTGACTATTACGGGTATTAAAGTACGCAAATAGTCGTGTGAGTCTTCTGTGGGAATGTGAAGGGTGTTAAGTTTTATTACCTTGAAAACTCAAGGAAATCGTATGTAACAGAACATTCGTGGGGAAAATGCAATTGTGTTAGTAGTTTTTGACGGTTCTTAGCTTTCTTATTAGTAGATTACACAGTTGCTTTCCTCAGAATGTTTCTCTGTATCACCCGCAATTTCTGCTGGTCTAATAAACTGAAAATAAAAAGTTTTCGCCGGTAAAAACCATTCTAGCTAACTACTCTCCTGGAACTTAACTGGGTTTCGTGGAAAACCATGATATAGTAAAAAATACATGGAAACCAGAAGCAAAAAACGAATCAGTTTGTATGCTTTTCGTAAAGGATAAGAAATTGTTGATCGAGCACACCATAATGAGAACTCCGTTCTAAACCGAACGTACACTTCATCTCAGTTGTCCATAGTGAAAAACTCTAAGGGGGAATATTTTCATGATATTCCTGATAGCTTTAGTGACCGAATCGCCTCACATGTTGTCCACTATTTTGCTCGCAAAGATCACGCGCCATGCGATTTTGGCTGGATGGCATAAGCAGCATGCTAATAACTTGGCTTCAGGATTCTGAGGAAAACAAAATCACAATTACCTGATGGAAGAATAAGGTCATACGCTTAATCAAGTAGTGCATTATTATCCACCTACATAGTTTAGAGAGAAAAAATGCCAGTAAAACGGTTTAACTAAGTGACGGACCATGGAGCATGTAGGTTTCTATGTGTTTTCCATATTTTTCCATGACTTTCAACGTCTCTTGGATGGAAATCCACTGCAAATATCTCCGAAAATCTCAATCGAATGACTGATCGTGGGTCGAATGTTGTGATCTGCGTATTATTTGCCACCCGCAGTGTGGAATGAGATAGTTTGAGAAGGTGATACTTGGGTGGCTGGATGGCAATGACCTCGGCATCAGCATCAGAGAGGAGGCAGAGGCCACTTGATCGGTAAGCGATGCAAAATTGGCCGCATGGACGTGAAGAGAGTAAAAACTGAAGGTACTGATTAATTTCAAACAAAGAACGGGGAGTACGTGATTGAATTTAAAATCAAAACCCACGAGAACGACTGAGGTTTAACGCTGAATGTGGAAGTGCGCATTAAGAAGACTCTTGAGTGAGCTCCGAGGTCCTGGAACTCAACCCCGGCCTGAGTTTTCCCACTGTCTACGGCTCCAATGGACACCGTTTTCAATGATATGTCTTCGTTTTTCCCCTCCATCCTCCTGACGCTCAAGATAATCTCGGTGGCAGTGCTCCACATTTTTATGGCGGATTTAGTTCCGTTTTTCGAGGGTTGCCATTTCATTAGCAATGGTTGAATGCTCGAACAGCGATACTTCTGGCAAAATTTCTCGGACATTCTGCTGAAATTTGGGATGTTCGCACCAAACATTTTTGACATTTTCAGGGAAGGAACGGCGGGCTTCAATCGGCTCTTTGAGCTTCACTGCTCTCTTCCATGGTCGAAATTTTCGGTCTGGATGTCTTCACCACAAGTTCGTTGTTCATACCTGAATCCTCGACAGGGGCCGTATTTACCAGAGGCACATCAAGAACGGCCAGTTCACGAGCTGGAACGCAGCTTTGGTACAGCCAACACGGGTGATGTGGATGATCCATTGCAGATTTTCCGACAAACTCTCAATTAGTCGGTCCACCAACAGTTCAGTCCGTGACGCCTTATCCAACTTGAGCGACTCGCAGTCCATAATAAAACTGAGCGCAACGGCGTGCACCAGTGGTTCCACACAAACCCCCGGATGGGTATCTTTGAACCACTGCATCACATTCTAACGGTCGGCCGGATGTCGAATCCTGCGACCAGGATGTGCCTCACGGCGGCCCACTACATTTCTTCCGGTTCGCTTCGCACCGCATCCAGAGCCACCCGAATTCAGCCCATGAGAAGCGCTCGAACGGACGCCAGCTCACCCCGGTCCGACTGGATTTCCGAGAGCTCCACCAACTGCTTGAACTCCCCAAGTGGCTCCGGCTACTGGGGACCCATCCTGGTCACGGCACCAACTGTCATAAACCCCTAGACGTACCGGGTTAATGGACTGTAAACATTCGTTGGGTGATCACCGAAATCAGTCAACTCTATCAACAATGCTTATTTGCGTACCAGTTCACTTGAAGACAGCCATTATACAGTTGGAAGATGCAGTCATGCGGTTCGCATGTCTTGCTTTACCCTTCTGTGTTTAGTCAATCTGACATAGTCGTATTCATTGCCACTCCATTACTGTCCATAATTTTGTTTTCAGTAATCAACTACTTACTTATTCAGTATATAGTATGCACACTGGAATATATATTAAAGTGTGCGCACTTTTTAATGAGTTTTCCTGAGGTAAGTTACTTTCAGTTACCGGTGGTAACCAAAAAATTGTTTTTGACGTTAAAACACTGAAAAATCACAGCATAGATTCCTCGATACACTCCGAACCTAGTTCGATCCTGATATACTTGGTTTTTCGTCCAATTAAGATGACTCGTTTTCCGCGTCAGCCGTAGACAAGAATCACAATTGTTCTGTTTTAAAACCAGACTCTGGTGGATCTCAGTGCACTTTCTATGTGCTCCCGACTAGGTTACGAAATAAACGGGGGGGGGGTCAGTGTACGATGCACACAACTTCATGTTAGCGTGTTACTGTTAGCACATCATAATGCACACCTCGACCAATACAGAGCCTCGTTTTGGGTGGTAATAAAAGGCAAGCGTGCAATAAATCTATAACTTTATTTCCCGGGTTTTAGAGAGGAAAAAGTTAGTCCAGGCATGGGTGGTTCAGTCTATTTTATGCTTCTGACAGAAAAATTACTACAAAACATTTCACAGATTTAAGGAATGACGTAATAAAATTAAGCAGCTTGCGAAATGACTTTTCGACAAAACGTCTACCACAACGGAGAGACGAAGGTCTGTAAATCTGACTTCCCGTATGCTGTATCTCATCACGAACCGTTATGGAACGTGCTTTAAAGTTTCATGAGGTAAATTGGTCACGTAAAGAACGAATCTCCCCAATGCAAAACTTTTGCTTACCCAGTGAAGGCTTGGACTCATAGACGGAAATAAAACACATATGTTCCAAATCGGCTTGAAAGGCCGTGGTTACAACAAAATTCTGCCCGGCAAAGGTCAGTATAGAAGCTATGCGTATTTGTTGACGCTTTACTTACCATGCACAAGATATTTTATGTAAAGGTAGTGGTCAATTCGTGACCAACACGCAGAGTGTCCTTCCTAACCGACCAACTTTAATACAGTGAGTTATGAAATGCTCAAACAGAGTTTGTACATTATCGAATCGAAAGCTTGGACAACGAAACCGCGACCGATAGAATAATCGATTGATGGCGTGGATCGATAGAATGAGGGACGAATCCTGTCTCAAAACCAGCCCACTAGAAAGACTGGCCGCTCGCACCAGTCCGGCAAATAAGTTTTATGCGCTTACTAGGTACAGTAATCAACACCCCCCACAATCTATGTTTTACGCCAATAAAACGAGATTGTACGCGAGCAAACAGGTATTCCTTTTGGACAAAGTGAGGCAGTAAAAACGGTTTAGATATGCAGTCCTGCGTAGTGCTTAAATCAGAACAGTTCAATTGAGTCTACTGCAGTTTCGTTGAAATTCACAGGAAGCCTGTCGTTTTATTTGGTCCTAACGGAACGGAAACAAATTTTACTGTAAGTGCAATATAAATAACAAGACTTATTTTTCGAATATGTGTCGTGGTTACTCATTAGTAACAAAATGATGTGAGAACAAATATTGGGTGACTGCGTGTTTTAAGGCAATGGTGCCCCCTAATGATTTTGAAAAACGACGGTAAGTATTTGGGTCTCGTGCATATCCATTTCACCGCATCTTCACTTTCGCATCATTCGATTTTCCGGTACATTTCGTGTTACATGGAGACTAACTAACAAGAGACTTATGTCCTTTTCAATGGATATTTCCTGGGGGATTTTCTTGATTTCTTCCATACAGTAGAATGTCGATACTTCGGTAAAATCTAGGAATGGTTTGTCATCATTTGTAACGTTTAAATCTCCTTTGACAACACAAGCTCATTGAATTGTCGGGCCCCTTGAATCAACCAGATTGGTCTGTCGACAAGATCATAAAAAAATTATTGCGGAAAATAAGCAAATCAACCCATACTGCTGCTGAGCATTGTAACAGCATTTCCAAAAAATTTTCCGAAGGGCATTGGAGCGGGGATCGACTCCTTGGTTGGCAAAGGATGATGATATTACTGAAGGTTTCGATAAGAGGAATCTCCGGTGATAAAAATGAGTACAGTGAAATCTCCATTGATGGCGAGTTACAGAGATCAATTCAATCAAGTAAAAATAAGAGGATGAGGTCTCATATGGTAATACGCAGCACAAAACGAATGACCATAAATGAAGTGTCTGTCCTGTCATATGACAGCTTTACACACATGCACACACACGCAATATACATATATATATATATATATATATATATATATATATATATATATAAAGCTGAACAAGTTTCCAGATGATTGGCTACGATATACCGGAAGAATCCGGATCACGGACTTTCTGTTAGTGACCAACAGAAGAATTCTAAAGTTTCAAAAGGCTGAGTTCTCAGTTGCTAGCGTCAGAGAGATAGAAGACACAGAGAAAAGAATAGCCGGTATTTTTTGAATTCTGATGCAACCCTTCCGTAACCAGCTTGATTTGTCGAAAGGATGAATGTCATATTCATAAATATTTTTGGCTCATGAATGTCGGCTTGGAGAGCATCAATATCATTTTCGTAGCTGAGGGAAGGAAACAGTAGGTGGGGTGGAACACAAAATCCCCCAATATGTGACTAAAGAGCTGATACTTCCAATAATTGACATCTCACGCAGGAACCTTTCGCTTTAAACACCATCCTACTTGCCTTATCTTCCCTCAGATATACAGCCGTTTTTTCCGAAGAAGCCTTCATGTTCCTTCGAACCTCAAAAACAACTTCCGCTGTGGGTTCATACGGTTTGTCCTCCACTGTTCTCAAGTTTGGAGCAAGCCATCTATCGGGAATTATGACTTCCCTCATCAATAAAACTGTTGATGCTGCTGTCTTCTGGAAACCCGTGACAGTAGTAACCATTCCCAAACACTTCACTTCCAACATTTTGTCAAAGCGTTTTCCTCCCATCGCCATCACTTCTGCACTCAAGTTGATCGAGCGCGCCATCATAAGTCGATTGCAATCCTCTTTTGTTGTACCAGATGACCCCCATCAGTTTGCGTAAATACCCAACAGATGCACTTTGGAAGCAGTTGCTTCAGTTTGGTGTTTCATTTCAAACAACTTAAATAGTTCCATGAAACCAGTACGATGCGTTTTCCTCGACTATTCCTCCGCATTCGATTTGGTTCCCCGTTCCCTACTTATCTAAACGCTAGAGTCTTTTGGCTGTTCCACTTCGTTACTCTCGTGGTTGAAAGACTACTTTCCCAACAGAACTCAATTTACCACAGTGGATCCAATTTTATCGAGTCTCTTGACTAACAGCTCAGGTGTTCTTCAGGGTGCCGTTCTCTCCCCCTTTCTCTTCACCACATATATCAGCGACTTGACCACCGCATTACCTGCACAACTTTTAAGTACGCCGATAACGTCGTGCTCAATCAATCTACCTCCAACATGACTTTAAATCTTTTTCCGAAAACATGCATGATATTCGGAATTTTCCGTCCCATTTGGCACTACATCTCAATACTATCAAATGTTTTCAGTGTACTCTCTCCCTTTCTTGTTCCTCATACTCCAATGTACAATCGATCATCAAAAATGTCCCCGTTTTCGGAGATACTAAAGCGTTACAATCAGCATCTGCTTACAGTAGTTCTCTCATACTCTTGATCATGTTAAAAAAACTGCGGAGACTGTCTCCTCAAATTTGTAGGCCAAGGTAGTTTGTTGACATACAACCTGCCTCTTTTCTTCTGTCCATCAATGTATCTCCCAATCTCACACTACTGCTCTCCCATAATCTTTCCTGGTCCACTTCGGAAAGATTGTATCCCACTACACTGCGGCTTGGCCACCATAAATCATATTTCTTTGATTTGCATAGGCTCTGTTATATCTAAAGTTTGCGCATCGCACACTGTAGCCTGCGAAAAATTCACCATGAAGATTCTTGCGGATCTCACCCATCTCCTGTGCCATGATTTAACCACATACCGTTCGCATTCCTCCACACTTTCCGTATTCAAACTCATCCCATCCCGCATAAATGTCTACCGCAACTCTACGGTTCCTTGCTTAGCACGTGACCTGGCCAACAAGATGAAAGTCACAGACGAACTTCGCATGAACCTCAGATGCTGGACCAGGTTCATTTCTACAGTATTAACTTTCTATGCTTATTTCACAGCGTCCATCATCTGCTTCATTCCATTTGGCTGAAATGTAAGTTTGTTAACTTGCTGAATTTTTCAGTACAATGCAATACAATAGATTCCTTTGAGTTGATACATTCGTGTGTACATCCGATTCCGGGAATTTTCCGTCTTCGTCCGTCGACTGGTCGGATATTGATGGCATTTAGCAGAATTGTTTTGCGGTTCCTTAAAGGTAACCTTGCCAATCTTGAATTCGGAAGGTCCGTGCACACAATTCCACGTGCTGCAGCTCAAAGTAGTCTTAAAACTTCCATTGGTTCGCAGTAATCTCTGATATTTCACTGATTTTCTAGGGTGTGATGTCTGAACCCATTAAAGATGTTTTCTACCTTTTCGGTGAACTACTTATCATTACACTTCTTCCAGTTCCGATGCGCATTCTGCTGCAAGATCCAACCAAATTTTGTTAGCTTATATGACGTTTTCTTATATGTTATTCACTTCACCCCATTCCTTGAGAGTATACAATGTGATGCGTGAAACGCGATAGAGTGTGAAGCGTGATACGCTGACCAGAGGCATCGTAACCGTTTTCAGATGCTACTAACCTATGGTTCAGTTAACGGCAACAACGTGGTTCGTAGAGGAATGGCCTCATACACCTTCGATAAATAACCAACCAGGGCCCATGAATATCGGTTTCCTTGTAGCTAACAAATAGCATCCACTCTCACTTCATGTGTGCGACGGAAATCTGGCCTGGAAGTGGTGGTCTATGAGCAGGTAGCAACTCAGCCCCAAGCACCGGGAACAGAGGTCACACAACTTGACAAAATTTCAGTGCTACTGAGGCTAACAAAACCGATCTGAACTAGCCTGACTTATCTTAAATACGTCTTTTATGCCCCAACTCTTAGTGAATTTCCTGTAGTACCTGATTCACCGTGGAATGTGAACTTTATTATTTCCCGGTCAGATAACCGAATATAAGTGACTGTTTGCGAAACTTAATGCGTGACGTTAGAAAAAATCCCAGGGCTTAAATCGTACGCTTGTTACGTCGCTGGGCCAATATGAATATGGTAATTAAAATAATGATAAATATAATCAAGCTGCTTTTCGAGCTATATACTTAGAATTTTGGTGCTATTTGAGCAACTAACTGAACCACAAAACTTCTTGGGTTCGCTTTCTGTAAAACCGTAGAACATATTTCACGCTATTCACAATAAGCATGACCCATGACTGAAGGCTCGTATTGGAATGAAAAGCCGCCGCTTCTTTATCCAATTTAGAATGCTCAAGTCGATGCAACTCGTACGGTCATTTGAATGGCTCATTTCCACACGTTCACAATCCATCGTGATACGTTCTGACGGGACTCGAGTTTGCGTTTCTTGTAGGTTACATGTTTTCTAGTGTGGAGCACTGCTCTTCATCACACCACTTCTGTTTTCTGGAAGATCCGACTGTCTCCATTGACGACTTGATTTATAGCTCTCTCCATCTTTCTGTTCGCATACAATTTCATTCTTTTCCCGGAAGGATCGGCATTGGCCCCGGTGGGCTACTCTAAAATTTGTCACATCTTCCCTGACCTGTCTGTACCGCTTGATTGGTAGTGTGGTCGATTCTACAGTCGCTTTACCACAGAAGTCACCAGTGAATCATGTCTGGAGTTACCCACGTGGTTTGCAGCTCCATGCTACTTACATTAAGACATTGCTGCTACAAGATCTCGATTACCATTTGAATGTCAAGTCTGATGAGCAAATATAAAGTAATGAAACCTATACCTTGGTGCAAATGATTCCGAATTACTTATTTTAGCAGGAGTGCCTATGCGATGTGCATATCCACCGAACTCAATGTGTTGCGACTATCCCGATGTCTAGGGCTGTGAATCTAGCAGTAACTTAGTTTCTCTAGCTACACGCACGATATGGGCAGAACACGATTACGGGCAGCAGAACAAATTCCAATCGAATAACCGTGTTTATCGATGATTCGTGGTTCTAAATAATACAATAAACATAAAAATACAGCAAATAAAGGACTTACAGCCAGGTGAGAAACCAAGAACAATGGGCAGTAAGCTTCCGAAAATCGGGACAGCGCAGAAAATAAAAAACGGTCCACTTAGCAGGCAGCTGAACGAAACTGTAGCGCAGTTCGGTTGCGGTACAGTCAATAAATCAAGAGCGTTTATCGTCAAAGATCAATAAATCGATTACAAATGCGTGAATTGGACTGTGGTTGCAATGGTAAAAAGTGTCATTAACAAATAAGTACAAATGAGCTAAGTCTGTGGAGTAAACAAAGGCACGTGTCAACATGAATGGGCGAATCCGGCACTAGATCTGTTAATGCCGTTGACGTATGACGGCCAATAGTGAAGTGCACTGACAGAAACGATAAGACTGGGAGTTCGAGCCTCCGCTCGGCAGTACAAATGAAACACTCAGAAAGATTATATAACAGTAAAAGTGTAGACTTTCGGGAAAACAAGGTTACGAACAAATACGTGAACTGTTCATGTAATAAGTACCATGAAACTCAAGTATAAACTGATGTGATACCTTAGAAACAGGGAAAATACATTACGAATGTCCGGGGTTCACGATGCATGTACTCACTACTAATAAGTAACTAAACAGAAGACAAAAGGACAAACTCTAATTACGATTCGTAATTAACACTGCCCCCGGGGTGGGGGAATGTCACGAATCACACTCATGAGCATAAGTCCGACTCTAGAAGACACAGCTGTCGTATGTCTCTCCGGTGAACACCGTTGGCTGTGCGTACTGCAACTTCTCTGATTCGTCCATCGCTTCCCATAACCGTTTCCTCAATTATCCCTTTGGGCCACGCCCCTCTCCGTGCGTGCGTGTCAGCTAGGAGAACCAAGTCGCCTACGTTCAGCTTTCGGCTAGGCTTATTCCACTTTGATCTTGTCTGTAGTGTTGGCAAGTATTCCTTCAACCAGCGAGCCCAGAAGGCATCTGCCAGCTTTTGCGCCTGTCGCCATCTTCGGTTCAACCGGTTGTTTGGTAGCTCGGAAGGAAATGTCGCTGGTATACCTCGTAGGAGAAGAAGGTGATTGGGTGTTATCGCGTTGAAATCATCGGGATCATTCGATATTCTGGTTAGAGGGCGATCATTAAGTATTCTTTCTACCTCGCAGAACATCGTTACTAACGCCTCATCTACGACCAACTGATCAGCTAGAAGTGAAAGCAGAATTCGGCGGACAGATCGTATGATACGTTCCCATACACCTCCGCGATGACTTGCCTTCGGTGGAGAGAAGCGCCATTCACAGTCTCTATTCCCAAGTGTCTTTAGAATCTTGTCTTGGTTCCAAGCCTTCAGGCATCGCCTCAAGTCTGCTTCAGCGCCTCGGAAATTCGTTCCATTGTCACTGTAGACAACACTGGGACATCCTCGTCTTGCCACAAACCGAGAAAACGCAGAAAGAAAGGAATCGGTGTCTAGGGTGTAGGCGACCTCTAGGTGTACGGCTCTCATGGACAGGCAAGTAAATATACACCCGTAACGTTTCTCAGTGGCTCTACCGTGCTTCACCAAGAAGGGACCGAAGTAGTCTACTCCGACAGCAGTAAACGGATTCTCGCCGAATAACATTCTGTCCTCAGGAAGTGGTGCCATTACTTGACTTTGTGCCTGGGAATGCCAACGTTTACAATGAAAACATTTTCGTAGTATATTTTTAACTGTAGAGTAGCCGTGTGTAATCCAATAACGTTCCCTTAATAGTGACAACACATGTGCTGCACCAGCGTGGCCATTCACTTCGTGATAATGTTGCACTAAAAGTTTGATGATGAAGTGATCCTTCGGTAGAATTATAGGATGTTTTGACTCGAAAGGTAGAGGTGCCCATCGTAGGCGACCTCCCACTCGTAGTAAACCACAGTGTTTAAACGGATGGAGTTTCTGCAATCGTCCTGAGACTGGCCGGGACATGCTCGGGACCTCTGATCCTTCGGAGATTGTTCTTAGCTCCTTACTAAAGCAATCCTTTTGCACCAAACGAAGTAAGGCTAATTCTGATGACTGTAATTCTGATGGTTTCAACTGCTTGGCGATGTTCAGCTGACTAACACCCGTTTCATGTCGTTGTCGAATCCAAAAACAAAACCGCTTCAACCAAGCAATCTGTCGCAGCAAGCCTAACCAAGATTTGGCATTGCGGAATCTTTGTATCCAGCCGACTGTATCCGATGTTTGCACTGCGTTCACGCGAACCGTTTTGACTAATTCAATCTGAGGGCATACGGTGGGACTAGGCTGTGCAGACCACGAAGACACATTCTGCAAGAGAAATCGTGGGCCATTAAACCAAAGTGCATCTAGCGGCCTTCTCGGGCTGGTACCTCTCGAAGCTAAATCAGCTGGATTGTCTTTGCTGTTCACGTGGACCCACTGTTCAGGTTCCGAAAGTTCACGGATCACCGCCAGACGGTTGGCCACAAAGGTTTCGAAACGAGACTTGGTATTTCGTATCGACTGCAAAACAATTAGCGAGTCTGTCCAGAACGTAGTCGAGCAGATAGGTACGGAAAGTTCTTCTTTGGCAAAGGCGACTAATCTTACTGAGACAACAGCAGCCGCAAGTTCCAACCGCGGGATGGTCACGGATTTCAAGGGGGCTACACGAGACTTCGCCAATATTAGAGAACAGTTTATCATTCCATCTTCGGTAACAGATCGTAAATAGAGTGCTGCTCCATAACCCAGTTCTGAAGCGTCACTAAATGCATGTAGTTCCAGTCTTGGATCCGTTTTTTCATTCATCGGTCGTATACAACGGGCGATTCGTAGATTAGATACTGCTTGAATTTCACTGAGACACACAATCCATCGGTCGATTTCTTCCTGGGTCATTTCCTCGTCCCATTTGGCTTGTCTTCGACATAGGTCCTGGAAAAGCAATTTAGAAGGCAACAGACTTGGAGATACAAGCCCCATGGGGTCGTAAATTGAAGCGATATAGGTAAGTAAACCTCTCCGGGTATATTTTCCCTCCCAAGGTGTAACGTCAACAAAAAAGCTATCGTGATTTGGCTCCCATTGCACTCCCAGAGTTCGCTTTACTTCAGCAGGCTGTCGATCAAGGAAAATGGGTTTGGTTTCTGCTTTCGGCAGTTCTCCCAAAGCATGTGGCACATTACTGAAGAATTTAGTCAAGTTGAAACCGCCTTGCAGTAGAGCGTGCCGCAACGTTCTTCCCATTCTTCCAACGTCCTCCATTTTAGGTAAACTCATCAAACAATCATCTACGTAGAAGCTTTTCTTGGCTTGATTGATCAAAGTAGCACCGTAAATTGCCATATTGCAGTCGATAGTGTTCTGCAAGGCTAAGCTGCAGCATGACGGCGACGAGGTGGCTCCAAATGGATGAGACGTCATACGATATGCTTTTGGTTTGTTGGTCACGTTACCGTCAGGCCACCAGAGGAACCTCAGACAATCGCGGTCGCTTGATGGGACCTTCACCTGGTGAAACATAGCTTCAATATCGGCTACCAAAGTGTACCTGTACTCACGGAACCTCAACAGCACCCCGCACAAACTATTGACAAGGTCTGGTCCCGTCAGTAGTTGTTTGTTCAGTGATGTTTGATTAACCTCCGCAGCGCAGTCGAATACCACCCTAATTTTGGTTCGGTCTCCGTGTTTATATACGCCGTGGTGCGGAAGATACCATACGTGGGGGCCAGTTAAGTTTTGCTCAGTCTCGGGTACCATCTCAGCGTAACCCTTTGATATATATTCGTTAATCGTTACGCAGTACTTTTCCTTCAATAACTGATCGTTTTCAAAGCGTTTCCTGAGGAACAGCAATCTTTTGAGAGCCAAACATTTATTATCCGGTAGGCATGGACTGCCGGGTTTCCATGGCAGGGCAATCTCGTAATGGCCATCTATCTTACGCAAAGAATTTGTCATGTGACGTAGAGCCAACTTGTCATCCTCTGACATGCTACGTTTGACACAGGCCGCTTCTACGAATTCGAAATTGAACATACGTTCCAGACTTTTACCCAATTCGGTGGTTGTGACGTGGTGCACGTGGGCTTTCGGTTTGTTCTGTCGTTGTTGTGAAGTTGGCCCCAGTATGACCCATCCGAGCGGTCCTCTCACGGCGTACGGGTCGTCGGGACCACCAGTTCGTTGTTCCAAGACCCAGTGAGCCTTCGGAATATTGGCCCCAATTAGTATACAGATATCGGAGGCCTTTATAACTGACAACGGTACTTCTTTCAAATGCTCCCACCTGCTCAATTCTTGCGGTTGAATAAACGGCTGTAGTTTCGGAAGGGTTTCGACTGCCCAGGCTCGGTGGATCTGGATAGCCTCTTGTCCATCCAGTGAGGTTATCGTTAGGGATACTGTGACACCTTCCGTCACACAACCCCCAGTAACAGTCTTGACAGTAAGGCGCTCTCGTTTTCCCTTTAAACCCAGTTTCTTCATGAGCGAGGCGTCAATGAACGTCGAGTCTGAACCGTTGTCAAGGAAACCATTGACGGTAACTTCTCCTAATGGACCTCGGAGCCGGACTGGTAATATGGCGAAAGACACTTCCTGAATGGCATTACTGACGTTTGCTGAGACATGACCAACCGATACAGCACGTTCAGTTACTTGAATACTCCGGCTGTTACCCTCTGGGGTTCCTTGTCTGTGTAACATTGGATGATGTTGACCTTTGCAGTCGCTCAGACCACAGGTTCTGCGTGATCGGCAATTCTTAACGATATGGTTTGGTTTCAAGCACAGAAAACATAACTTCAATCTCTTTATTTCTTCGTTTCTATCGGCAACACTCAAACCCTGAAATGTACTGCATTGGTCCACGTAATGTGGTCCCTTACAAATAGAACAAATTGGATTTTGCGAAGCTTTCAGAATTGCTGCAGCTACATCAGTCTCTGTTGACATTACTGTGGCCACTCGATCTCGTGAGCCTTGACTAGTCGTAGGCCGTTGGGATTCTGACCGGGCGTGGACACGATTATCTTGATGTGTGATATAAACGAGGCCGGTTACGGCGGCATCAGCTTGGTCCGAAACAAAGTCCATCAGCTCACAGAATGTGGGCTCACGTTTGGTCCTTAAGATATGAGATGCCTTTTCGAACCACTTGGACTGAATGTGATGGGGAAGCCGTTGCACAACTGCTGTAAGAGTGTGACAGGCATTTAAGTCTGACTGATAATTCAGCCTTTCCAACGTGGCAGAACACAACTTCATTTCATCAGCTAACTTGATTAGAGCTTTAGAGTCTGAAGGCTTCACGGTTGGCCCGTCTGTCAGTTCGCTTATGCACTGTCTTGCGATTACATGTGGCTCACCGAAACGCCGTTCGAGAATTCGTAATGCTTCTTCATAGCCTTCCTTAGGTTCAAGGATTGCGCATCTTCGGATTGATTCAGCAGCTTCGCCTTCACAGGCCGAAATTAGGTAATCCAATAGACAAGCGGGGTCGGAGGTGTATCTGGCCACTGTAGTTTGAAAGCTCCGCATAAACCTGAAGTAATTCATTGGGTTTCCATCGAACTTGACCAATTTTCGGACTGGCAGGCTCATGCAAGCTTGAAGCAGCTGAGCGGTTTCAAAGACGTTGCTTGCCGCTGGTTGTTCCCGAGTCAAAACATGAATTCCAGGTTTCTTGAAGGATATCGGGTCGACAGGTTGAGCATTTGAAGTTGGGAGAGACTGTACATAGTTTTTCACTCGTTCGAGCTTCTCAAATGGCTGTGGGGTAGGTGGTCGAGAGGTCTCGACCGACAATAATGACCGTTCTTCAGCTTGTAGATCACTAATCTTCTCCGCGAGCTTCATTTTGGCATCACTGATACGCCTAGCAGTTTCCAGCTCAAGCTCCAACCGTTTTATCTTTAATTTTGCCAATTTAAGTTCTTGATTCAGCTTTGAGTCCGGGGACGGGCCTTGTGATAACTGACGTTCACTGTCGGAATCGTGGTGGGGCTGCATTTGACAGAATTTCTTCAATTTCGATTCGGGCAGTAAATCAAAGCAGTGATTTGGTTAACTGGCTAACTGTTGCGACTATCCCGATGTCTAGGGCTGTGAATCTAGCAGTAACTTAGTTTCTCTAGCTACACGCACGATATGGGCAGAACACGATTACGGGCAGCAGAACAAATTCCAATCGAATAACCGTGTTTATCGATGATTCGTGGTTCTAAATAATACAATAAACATAAAAATACAGCAAATAAAGGACTTACAGCCAGGTGAGAAACCAAGAACAATGGGCAGTAAGCTTCCGAAAATCGGGACAGCGCAGAAAATAAAAAACGGTCCACTTAGCAGGCAGCTGAACGAAACTGTAGCGCAGTTCGGTTGCGGTACAGTCAATAAATCAAGAGCGTTTATCGTCAAAGATCAATAAATCGATTACAAATGCGTGAATTGGACTGTGGTTGCAATGGTAAAAAGTGTCATTAACAAATAAGTACAAATGAGCTAAGTCTGTGGAGTAAACAAAGGCACGTGTCAACATGAATGGGCGAATCCGGCACTAGATCTGTTAATGCCGTTGACGTATGACGGCCAATAGTGAAGTGCACTGACAGAAACGATAAGACTGGGAGTTCGAGCCTCCGCTCGGCAGTACAAATGAAACACTCAGAAAGATTATATAACAGTAAAAGTGTAGACTTTCGGGAAAACAAGGTTACGAACAAATACGTGAACTGTTCATGTAATAAGTACCATGAAACTCAAGTATAAACTGATGTGATACCTTAGAAACAGGGAAAATACATTACGAATGTCCGGGGTTCACGATGCATGTACTCACTACTAATAAGTAACTAAACAGAAGACAAAAGGACAAACTCTAATTACGATTCGTAATTAACACAATGTTTATATCAAACAACCAAGTGTATGTTTATCCGATTGTGCATTCATTCATATTTGTGTCTGGATTAAGACTACCAGAAGGAGAAAGAAACAAGTGAAACAAACTAATTGATCGATGGTACCGGAAAGATGCACGACAAACAAAATAGTTGTCCACATCTGGGTTTGTGATTTGAAGGCAAAGTGAACGTTTCTAACGGAGATGTGCTTCTCTTAGCCTATCAGCATTGTTCAAGTCTGAGTAATGACGAGGACACTGAAATCGCAACATGCAACTGCTACAATAGATGACTATGGTTCAATATTCCATAAGTATGGATTTGTGGGACCAGGCCCCAGGACTGATTCTTGAAAGCAACAACATGCTCGCTGAATGCAACACACACTAAATTGGTTTCGGTTTCTTTCATGTTTTTAGCTTTTGATACCACCCCGTGATAATTTTTTTACGCTATAATTCAAGAAACTTCTCACCATGAACGAGATTTACTGCTTCGACAATGAATTTACCAGTTCTTCACACGTCTAAACTAAGAGTCATACGCAGCTCATCCGTTAGAAAAATTCACGA
The DNA here is from genome assembly GCA_948099385.1 of Fasciola hepatica. Classification (NCBI taxonomy): domain Eukaryota; kingdom Metazoa; phylum Platyhelminthes; class Trematoda; order Plagiorchiida; family Fasciolidae; genus Fasciola; species Fasciola hepatica. Next base: position 16,365,778 of record CANUEZ040000123.1, read on the forward strand.
TGCGATCATGTGACTTTTGTTTGCTACAATCATGAAAGCAGTTGAATATCAAGTGACACAGCACACGTATTCGAGTGTCATGGTCACAGTGTGTTGACATCCTCTTAACAAATATGATTTGGCGTGGTCACGTGTGTAATGTTATAAACAGTACGCGCACCGTGCTTGAACCGCTAATAAGATCAATATTTTTATCGCAATTCCAAAGTCAGATCGCACAAATTCTACTGTACAAGTTAAAACACGTTCCAAGCTGTGAGTGATTTTCCTCTGAATTTCGTCACAATGTTGCTCAGTTATGTTATTATGAGATCAAATGAAAGAGGTAAAGATATGTAAACTGTGTAAATTAAGACAATTTGAAATGCGTCCCTCCAGTGTGGACAGTTCAACTGATTATAAATTATCTCAAAATGCACATGGGTTTTCACATAAAAAGGTACTCTCATCGATAATGTAGATCAGAATGAAGCAGTCAGTGACATTTTGTCACAAAAATGCAGAATATTTCAACCAAAGTATCGAACAGTTAGGAAAATAACCGATCATCACAACTTCGACCCAGTCTTTCAGAACTGACTTCTTCCTACCGCCAGACGATTTCGGTCTGATTGCAAACTTGTTTTATGGAAATAGATGTAGTTTCTTGAATTTGTGGTCAGCTGGTTTAGTTTGCTGTACTATCACAAGATTACACTACGAGAAAAAAAAAACAAGCCATTTGAGAGAATAAAAACTATATCATTAACACGTGACAAAATATGTACCACTGAGCTGATGTGCGAGTGTTTGGTGGATCTTCAATGAGTGCACTGACCATAGTAGTAACAGAAGAAGCGTAATGCAAACACAGCAATTGTTTTTGTATCAAAGCAATATTGTCTTGCGGTGAACTTTGATATAGGGTCAAGATAAGATGATCATTATGTTGTAAAACCACTTTTTGTTCTCGAAAGAAACACGATTGGATAGGCTATCTTAAGTGAGTTTTTCCATTCTGACCGGTCTTTGATTTGGTGTGATGGTTTCTGTCCTATTGAAGGTTAGCACATCCACGCAGACTGATCCTCATCACCATTTCTGGCGCAACCACGCTGTAAAAGAAAACATGCTTTTAAAATCATAAACCAAACTAGTTGGAGACTTGTCGAAGTCCTTCGCGGCAGATCCACACAGATTCGACACCATGCACGTCCGGGCAATGAAAATAGAAACAGATGGCTCAGTAAAATGGAAGAAGCCTGTGCAGTTGTGAGCAACATTTTACCAATAGTAAATATCAGAGAATTCAATCAATTTCCCCAGACGCCGTCATTTCGGCTCTCGCTTTGAAATTCTAGCAGGATGCCTGTCCGACGTAAACAATCTACGATGCCTTTCATATCCATGGACTACTAGTCTAACACTACCCTAAATAGGAAAATGCTTTTGGCAGTCTTCCACCAACTGTATCAAATAAATGTGCAATCACACAGTCCATAAAGGTAAAAAAAACTCACCAAATGATGCTTCTCGACGACCTAAAGGGCCTCTACCACATCGGCTCTGAAGAAACCACTTTCAATCTCTGTGCTCAATCCTGCGCGTTAGTAAAACCGAAGGTGTTTAGAATAAAACATATACCATAAAAGACTGATCTGCTTCACTCCAGCTGATTCGCGTAATTCCAATCCCACCCAAAGTGTGGTGTTGTGTTCCTACAGCTGATTCTCTCCTTTTATCGCTGGATTTCAAAATTTAGACCGTCAAAATTCGCTTCTTAGATTACAGCGACATATTCAACCGCGTCGACGGAATTCATTCAGTTTGGCTGTTCCGGACCATGGAGTTCATTTTTCCGTTGTGCAGTTACTGTCTACTGGGTTTTCTGCTCAGCAGTGGCTTATCCGATATTACTAACAAACTTTAAAACTTCCATCCACGCATGCCTTTCTGAACAGTGTCGTTTCATCTCTTTCCCCGTTGTCCTCTACTTTTTGGTGCAAATGATGCCATTTTCTGTTATTTTCCATCCCAATAGCTCTGTTTATTCTTTGCAACACGACGTAACAGAAGCTCGCTAGTGCCAGCCTCCTAATACACCTTGATAAGTGATGTTACATACCACTTAACCTTCAGAAAAGTGGCACGTACTCTGATTTATTAGCATTAATCAGTCCAGAGGCTCTCATAATCAGGAAAGACACTCATCAGATATCTGAATGGTGGCCAGAAAGCGTCATTGCATTCCTTCAGCAAACCAGACGGCTCGTCTTAAGAGCTATGAAACAAATCTTCCGTACATCGAATTAGCCAGTTGGCAGACTGTCGGTTTCATATGATTTTTCACAGTAGCCCTGTAATTCTCCGCCACATTCCGTTGTACTTAATGGATACACTTTAAATAAAATATCAATATCTACCGGTTTAAACGGTTTCTGTGTCTCAACACCCAAGTGGATATTTCCTTGCAAGAAGCTAGCCGACCAATCACAACTATTTGACTCGGACCTCTATATGAGTAATATGGTATTTACGCTGATTATGAGATATATTCGGCATATATTGTCAATGTTTAATTCATCATTGGGACAAATCATTGCAAAGCGGCCGGGATAGACTAATGCAAAGGCGTTTGAATCGCAATCGCCCGCCCCGGGGTTCGAGTCCCATTTGGGGCTCAGTGGATGGGCGTTGCTGATGATTCTTAACAAAGATGAAACAGCTATAGAGTGTTTTCATGATTTTCACTGGTAATGAGTGTTGATACTGCATGACAAACCGTTCTACATTTTTTCTATTTTCCTTTTATGTCCACTTTTATTCCGTATGTTTCTGAGTGGATATCTATTCAGGAGCTTATAAGTCAAATATGTGACTCCACTTGACTCATGATGACTCGAGTCCGATGATTGAAGTATCTTCTGATGTGAATTCGCAAAGTTGTGATTAAGAACTGTCAGCAGTTTCGGTTCCTTAACACACGTAAAATTAGCCTAGTTAAAAATGGAAAAATGATAACGACACTGCGTAGGAACATTTTACAGAGTACCGCACTTTCAGACAGCACTCTTCTGTAACAATGAAAAATATTTTGCGTAATTTCGTAGCCTTGATTACTGCAGTGAAACTCGGACTGAAAATCGTGGTTGCGTCTTCGCCTACAGCAACCATTGCACTAGTTCAACAGGAAACAGAGATTGAATTTTAGCAAGGTTTCATAAAGCGGTTTATACATGACCAAGAGATTGCAAACGGCAATCAACCGACTCAAAAAGACGACTGGCGCAATGAAACACAACACAGGAAGATGAATTGAATTGTTTCTTCTGGAGCATTATGTTTGCAATAACTTTTTTCTTTTTCAAACAGAGACCAAGTCACTGTTTGTTTTCTATCATCACAGCTTGCCAGATAGATAAACTTAGTCAGCAGCACTGAACTAGCAGATTTTTAGTGGATCTGATATATTTCGTGACAGACAGTTGAGTTAAACACTACTTTCCCTGTTATATGGTTAATCGGGCTTAAAACTTGGGACTATAGTTCATTCTTGGACTTTAGAAGGAACGATTCTGTGGTAGCCTTTTTCTTTCAATAGAATTTGAAAACTAGCAAAATCTATAAGTTGAGCATATGAGGAACAGTAATCTATCAATCACTCACGCATCCAGCGCATCAAGACATGCCAGTAATGCTTGATTCCTGAAATTTTACGAAAATACCTTGGTAAAACACCGTGCAACGGATTAGGAAGAAAAACAAAACGAGCTTGCCTGGGCTCAAAGTGCTGTGAATTCGATAGTGCCATTTTAGCCTCAGATAATAACGAAAACGATGACCATTGTACTGATTGACTGGAGTTAGGCTAAATGAGATAATGAATCCCAAAAAATAACGACCAGTTTTACAGCGAATAAAGGAACATTGCACCCTAGTTTGGCTTCTCAGTCTTATGAAATACTGAAGCATAGTGTAAAAGACAGACCCATAACCACAAGGATATACTATGTATAATATGATTCATCATGCAGCTTGAACGCTCAACTCACCATTGAAAATCATGGAAGCACTGTACAGCTGTTTCATCCTTGTTGGGAATCATCAGTGCACATCCACCGAGCCTCCACGGGGACTGGAACCCGGGGTGAGCGATTGAGTCGGACACATTAAACATGAGGCTGTCCGGGCTGGCTCTCAACGGTTTGTTGAACATCTACACTACATTATATAGCAACCTTCCGTCACTGGCTTTGAACGGTAACAACCCGCGTGTTTCAAAAGCTTATTCAGCGGATTCATTTCCATCGGTCCTTCCAAGATCTGCTTTGGAAAAGGACCATGTTTTCCCTCCGTTCAATCCACCTATTTTTAGTAACCGGAAACATGATGAATAATAATTACAATATAAAAATCTGGAGATGCTACTGTGATTTTGATGGTTGTCAATATATCGTATGCCAGATGTAATTTTGAGGCAGGGAGCAACCAGTTCTACTCGCAAAAACCTGTTACCAAGACTGAATTTCCTCGAGTCATCGATTTCACTGTAGTTTTTGTCTATTGTTTAAGGGGTTATTCAAATTCAGTGTGTATTCAGCACAAAGATGGTGTTTTCTCGCAGTGCTTCTCATTGGGACCGCCGCTTACGAATTTGTTACAGAAAGCTTGATGCACTGCACCGATTGCCTTAGTGCCCCTAGAACTCTTTTCAGATTATTTCACCAAATTTGTCGTTCCATAGGCATTGAATCACCTCGAGATGCAACTTGAAAGGATTCACGATCATTTCACTCTTAAGTTTGAGAAATCGTATAATCGGGTACCGAAAGCTTATTGGATCTATAGAAATTCTTTTCAGTCGAATGGTTTAAGCGTTTATCATATCGAATATGAGAGGCGGGAATTGCACCTTTTCCGATCCGCAGACCGGCGATGGCCAAACGATCAGCATCGTGAAATGATGTTTTTGACATCCAGGAATCGATTCTTGCCCCACCGTTCACCTCAACATTCGACAGTCTTTGACTGGTCATAGTCTCCTTCCAGAAATTGTTGTACAATAAAGAAGAGAGTAAAAGGTATCTCTACATATAATGAAGCAATTTTTTAGAGCTTATAACGCTTTCAAGTGCAAAGGAGTTCAATACACGGTCGAAATCAGGGGTGGAACGGGAGTGTGAACCTGTACTTCATATGACATCATTCGCGCTGCTTCGTCTAACAGAATGGAGTGTTTTTTATTACATGCTTACGCATAGTTGCAACGAGAGGGGTGTACACCCACAGCAACAAAGGTTCACAGCAGTGTTAGGTCTAACCAGCATCCAGACTCGGAATGCAGAACCACATATGTTCCCAATGGGTCCGGTGTGGTAAGGAGACGGACGACATTAGATTTCTGTTTGTCGCCAAAGAAACCAGTGATGGTAAGGACTAGAACCTTTGATCTCCGAGGTGGAAATCAAACGCTTTCAACCAATGGGCGCCGTGGATACTTGCTCTAGTTGATTTCATGGAAAAGCCCCTAGAAATTAGACTAAATAACTCCTGCAAGATAATGTCTTCAGATTTGTCTGTATCCACAATTCGCTTTTCCCTCGAAATCTTGTACTTGTATTTATGTATCGGTTCTGATGACTTTATTCAGAGCACTATGGTTTGTTCGCTGAAACCGTGAAAACTGTGGTTGCTCAAAGAACGAATCATCACGTGCTAGCTAGCACATGTGCTTTGTGCCCGTCAATCAGTACTACGCACTTGAACCTAAAAAAGCATACAAGGAACCCGATAATCTGAACGTCGCAAGACAACGGGTTCACTGACCAAGGTTTTGTCTGTCAGTAACATCTGATCAATTAACATCAAGCGACTTGAGACTCCGAAGTTCCAGATACGAATCTTGTCGTAGCTCCACTTGCAGCAGAATCTGAACGACCACGGTGTCTTCCTGAAAGGCTGTGTCATTGATGCACGATAAATAAAAGGAAATTAATTTTAATAATATATTAATATCAGGCTAATAAAGTTATTGTCATCCTTACCAGATTTGAATCCTGCACTTACGTAGTTCTGGGACTATGCTATTTCACTTCATGTAACCCGAATGGGTTGTTATGAACACTTAGGGTGGATTCAAGTTCGGCGTGATCAACACTGTGGATGCACTCAGACAGTGTGTCTTTCATTAGGTACGAATTTCGGTTTAATATATTTGCTGAAGGTTCAATTGGCCCGAACCTTAAAATTTGTTGAACTCCGCGGGACTCGTACCCGTAGATGAACGCCACCCACGACGAGATTGTACAGTGGGCTTTGGACACTTCCCAACTGGGTAACCAGCATGTCTTCGTTTCTTATTATTGTCGTGGACCTTCTCTGCACAGCATTCAAAAGGTTTTGGATTTAAAGTCAGGTTGACTGAACGGTTTGTTCAGGACTTCCGTCCAATAAATGTAAATTTGCCGATTTCCATAGACCAGAATTCGGTGATTTTGAGGTGGCTTATACATAGTTAAACTGATCGTCAGTATATATTTATATATAGGTAACAGTAGTTGTTTGTCTAATCTTAAATCTTCAGCTGTAACACTTCGTAAAGTACTTCAGCCCAGGATACTAGTTTTACGGGGACAAGTGTTTTCGGCGATTACATCATGGGGCTATTACAGACTTGCTATTATGCAGACAAATCAATAAGAACAGTTGAAAGAGATGTTTCGCTTAGTTCGTATAAGCAGGTGGGATAGGGAAAAGTTGACTAATCGAACTTCTGCCTGAAAACATTCGTACAGGAGACCAACTTATGCGTTACAGCAAAGCCCAATCGACCATCGACCAGGAGGCTGGAGTTCTTGGGCCAGTTTTCACTGTGCTCCATGCTTAGGTCTCTAGAAACTGGCGATAACTGCCACAGCCGTTACTGATTTTTAAAGTCTAAAAGTTCTTGATATGAGTTATGGAACCTGACAGGCTCCTATAAGGCCAACCGGATGCTGATCCAGGACTCGGTTTCGGCCAAGGGTGCAAAAGCATAATGTGGTTCAGCCCCATTCCTCTCAAGCTTGAAGTGAACCGTGTGATTGTTTGACAGCTACGTTGTTGTTTAAACTACGCGAGCGGCACCAAAGGTGCATTTGAATCGGTAGACGGCCGTAGATGAGGTCAACAAAGGCCCGACCCCTTTCCTACAGTAGTGTGCCGTTATTATACAATAAAAAGGAAAGAAACGATAATGGCACTGGAGATTTGGTACTATGGTGGTTATTTAAATGTGATTGATGGTTATTACATTAGATGGGTTACATCTAGAGCTTATTCTTCGGAAATGATAAAAGGCAAGAATCTCACCACACTCAAAGCTTTCTATGGGTAACTGAACCTAACATAGTTTGTACACGTTTGACGCAGTTACCCAAACCAGTTAGAAATGTAACGCCGGTCGATACACTATAATGGTTAGATTTCAGGTTTGTGACTTGTTAGTAGAGAGTACCGGGAAGTATCGTCACCTATTTAACTATGGACAACCAGCCCATGCTCGCACATATTTCACTGCATGCGATCGCACACACCATCCGCTAGACGACCCAGAAAAAACGAGCATGACGTATACTTATTCCCTCTTTGCTCGAAGTTACTGACATATGGTCAGTCACTATTGGATAGACCAACGAGACCTATTCTGACAGATATCTTTGACGACGGTATGGCGTAGAAGAAGTTAAAAATAGATCTCTACAATAACAGCACTCAAGGTATCCATAAAATGTGAGGCGAACGTGGATGAGGAGCGTCTGTTTGAAATGTTTGGTATGAGCATCATTCCTCCATGAGGAAAAAATCATCTCATAATTTTGCAATACATCAAAAGTCATAGCCAGTTCAGTTTGCTGATTTTCTTTAGAAGCACAAAATTTAGTGAGTTACAGATCCGATAACCTAAACATATATTATACGGAAAATTTGAGAAAACGCTCACGTCAGAACCAGCTTATTCATCCAGGTTGTGAAAATAGAAAGGTCGTGAGTTGGTTGGAAGATGGAAAATACCTAGTATTGTACGACCTAACCGCGCGAGGAAAGAAGGAAAACTAAAAGGCCGATCTCAGTCATATCGGAAAAAGACTCGATACGGCTGACTGGTTTGTGTTCGGGACCAGTGTTCACAAGGCGGCGGGAAGGACAACAGCTGGGGGAAGTTCGGGAGGACAGTAACCTGAATAACAGTGGTATAGTAGGAATAACGAGTTAACTGCCCAGTGATGGGCTAAATATTGTAGGCCGAATGTTAGGGATTAGTCCTGTCAGATAAATTGCCTAACTTTGAAAGAAATAAGAAGCTCCATCAAAAAAGGGGAACTTAATGCCAAAGCTTGAGATGAATTTGGGCATCGAACAGTGGAACGAAGGTGGACGGGGATGAAAAGGCCCATTGTGCGGTGTAATAAGCCAACCTTTTACACAGTATGAAGAACAAGGGAATATACAACTGAATACTAGGAATAGGAAAGAGACCAATGAGAAACCCAGTAGCAGCTGTGAGCTTGAGGAACAAAAAGTTATCCGATCAAAAATCTAATAAAGGAATATCCAGAGAAGAGAGATTCTACGATCATTGAGGAGAACACGATCTTCGAGTCCCTTGTGATGTTTCCAACATTTATAAAACAGCTCACATAGGAACCAATAACCCAGACGGACAAATAATCCTAGTGGTTTAAAATGTCGAATACTAAAAAAGGAAAAAATTTTCCTCCTTACAAATCCACAGAATACCGACGTACCTCAAAGTATCAAGTGTGGAGTTCATTCGTCTTCATAGTAACAGTAGTCTAAAACGAAACCAGCAGCGTTGAACAATGCAAATACATCAGTTAAAGCACTAATCTATCAAGAGGAATTGCGAACCATTGTAGTATGCAAGGATCAGTATCTTCCGTCAGGGTAGCTCGTGTTCGATCTACGAAAGACAAAAACGCAGAAAACTCCATGAGCACAAAGGCTCAGTAAGTGCATAAACAGGATCCTATACTTAAATTTGTCGAACACTAATATGGCTGCCAACTGCCTAGTCACTACAATGCTCCCCCCCCCCCCCCCCCCCATCGAAAGAACACTGTCTTCAGTGTTATATACTCCGTTATCACACAAACCAGGAGTATTCAGCTCGTCGGGACTACTCATCCGGCAGGCCATTTCACAAAATCACGACTAACCACTGCACCTCAAAATCAATGGATTAATAAGGCCTCCCATTTTACACAGTCCCATTGGAAGGGTCGCCAAACTGTAGTACGCAAGGACCAGTGTCTTCCGTGGGGTTTACTCGTGTTCGATCTGCAAAAAGCAAAAACACAGAAAACCCCACGAGCACAAGGGCTCAGTAAGTGGATCAACAGGATCCTACACTTACATTTATCGAACACTTATACGACTGCCAACGGCCTGGTCACTACACCATGTTCATTGAGTGTGTAGTTATGAGGCAGGCAAGATGTTATCGCATCGAAAGATATGACGAAATAAGCGTGACTGTGAGTTAGTTATAGGACGTCCAATGTCTTCACGTGATCAGTGGGTGGCGGTGGTCATGGCGTGGTGAGTGTATATACTACTTGGTAAGTAGTCGATTTCTGAAAACGGAATTATGGACAGTTGTGGATTTCCAACGCCACCATACCCAAGAAACTAACTGCGATGAGGTGGACGACAAAAGGCGAACAACACGACTGCTCCTCCGTCGGATGGTGACTGTCTTCAAGTGGACAGGTCAGCAACTTCGTAAAATAGCATGTTTGTAAATTTTGCTTTATTTTGTCGATGTTCGAAAAAGTTCTTCCCAGTAAACGACCTTCCTACCTGGCACGTTTCGTGGATTATAACAATCGATGCCGTGACCAGGATGAGGATCCCGTGGCCACAGCCCTACGAAGACGGGGACGTACGGAGCTTCCTGGGGGAGTTTGAGGGCCTGGTGGGGCTCTCGGGGATTCGGTCGGACCGGGGTGAGTTGGCAGCCCTTCGAACGCTTCTCAAGGGCAGGGCGCAGGCTGTGCTGGATGGGGCGCGAAGAGACCCAGAAAAGATGGAGCGGGCCGCCGCCAAGGACGCACTGATTGCGGGATTCGACACCCCGGCCGACCGTCAGGAGGCAATGCGGCAATTCAAGGCGGCCCAGTTTGGAGTGGGCGCGGACCCCTTGGTGCATGCCGTCTCTCTCCGATCACTCCTGGACCGCGCGTTGCCCACGCTGGACAGAGAGGCGCATGCTCAGCTGCTGACGGACCGCTTTGTGGACAGCTTACCAGAGACCATGCAAGACCGAATACGTATCGTCCGCGTCGGGAGCAAGATGGGTATTTTACAGTTGGCGGAGGCTGTCCGTGAATTACTCAATCCCGACACGACCGTGGCAAATGTGTCAAACGTAGAAGACTCAAGAACGGAGAATGAGTGCATTGGGGAAATATCACGGATGGCTTTTCAAAAGAAGTTGAGGCCGGCAACTGCAAGCAAACCGAATCAAGCCCGATGTTTCTACTGCGGAAAAGTGGGGCACTTTTGGCGTCAATGTCGCAAACGCCAGCAGCATGAGGCAAGAAATAGAGATTTGAACTCCTACTTACCGTGTTTTCGAAATCAGGTCGTTTTCGGGACAGTAGATCGAGGGGCTATAAGAGCACAGGTCGAGATTAATGGGCGTAATGAAATTTGTTTGATAGATACGGGCGCAGCGGTTTCGTTGATTAGGCGTTTGCCAGGGGAGAAGGTGCAGTCATGTGCAATGGAAGTCAGGACGGTGGGAGGACACACTGAATATAGACGGAATGGCCCAAAGAATGGTTCGTATAAACGATGGGACCCTGATGCATGCGTTCATAATATCACGCAACACCAACGAAACAATACTGAGCGCTGATCTCTTGTGAACACTGAATTCGGCGATTGATCTTAAAGGATATCGGTTGAAAGCGAAGTTTGGTTCAATACCAATTGTTCGTCAACCATCCAAACAGACATGCGGGTCGATTGCAAACCAAATATGCAGCAGCGAGAACCCGGCATTTCAACCGATCATAAAAGAATTATCGGGGCTGTTTACGACGGATGAAGACCCGCACGGGTTTTGTGACTGGGTGGAACACGAAATACCTACAAAGCCTGAGGCCTTCCGACCATGTGGACCTCGTCGTATTCCCGTCCATCTGGAGGATGAGGTAAAGTGACAAGTGAACAATATGCTAGAAGGAGTTATCGAAGAAGCGCGGAGCACGTACAGCTCACCTGTGCTACTCGTTAGAAAGCCCGGTGGGAAATTCCGATTTTGTGTTGATTTTCGACGTGTAAACGACGTAACGATACACAAGCCGGTGCCTTCGGTAGCAGAGATAATCGATAAATTGCAAGCAGCCACAATATTTTCGGTAATCGACCCGCGGTCAGGATACTGGCAAGTTCCAGCGAAGAAGGAAGATCAAGACAAAACAACATTCACGTTCGGAGACAAGCAATACCGTTTTCTGAGGATGCCATTCGGTCTATCAGGAGCGCCGTTTACCTTTCGTCTTGTAATGCTTAAGTTGTTGGCAGGACTTACAAACGTCGCTGTCTATGGAGATGATATCGTGATCTACAGTCGGACGGTAAACGAACATGTTGTACATTTGGAGGACTTGTTGAGGCGCGTGAAGGAAGTGGGGCTGAGAATAAACGGACCAAAGTCTCAGATGGGAAGACCGATGGTCATTCTTGTGGGCCACAAGGTAGGCAACGGAGAACTACGACCTCTTCCCGAGAAAATTCTCAAACTGAAGGGATTTACAGTACCGGCCTCTAGAAGATCATTAAGACGGTTCCTGGGGTGCGTTGCATACTACAGTCGATTTGTGAAAAATTTCACATCTATCGAGGAGCCTTTGTATGCCCTTCTCAATATGGAGCACAAATTTAAATGGAGCCCGGAGGCGAATCAGACGTTCTGTCAAATCCAACGTACCATGTCGAACGAACGTCTCACGTTGCAGCTGCCGGTCATTGGTGAGCCGTTCACGGTCAATACAGATGACAGCGACGTAGGTATCGGAGCAGTGCTAAAGTAGATGAGTGGTGTGGTGGAATACGCAAGCAGAGTGCTCACATCAGCGGAGATAAAATATTCTACAACTGAAACGGAATGTTTGGCTACCGTGTGGGCGTTGGAAAAATTGCGACCGTATTTGCTAGGTCAACGGTTTCATATTGAGACTGATCACAAACCGTTGGAGTGGATCAAGACAACAAAGGATCCTCGAGGCAAACTGGCCCGATGGACACTTCGTCTCCAGGAATTTGATTTTACCATTGATCATGTTGCGGGCACAGACAATCACATGGCCGATGTTATGCCCCGTCCTGAGGAAACACATCCTGATATTAAAATTCTTACTGGAGTTAACATGCTGCAACTGGAGCAAGATCCTCAGGGACTGGTAGATCAAAAACGACAAGATCGGCAACTGACGAAAGTAATGCAAGCACCGGCAAGTGGTGAGACACTGCTAACAAACGATGAACAGAGCTTGTGGCAACCAACCTGGAAGCAGCTCCATCTGAGCGCCGCAGGTGTACTCATGAAGCGACGGTCAGGGTCAAAAGGTTCGGTGTTCGTCGTGCCGGAAAATATGCGCAACCAACTAATCAAAGAGTGTCACGAGTTGGCCCAGACCGGCCACAGTCGAACATATGACTTGCTGCAGCAAAGGGCATATTGGTCAAACATGCGAAACGATGTGATAAACCAGGTCTTGGCCTGCGAGCGATGCCAACTTGTCAAGTCCGATTCGCGCGCAGCTCAGTGTCCGATACAGTCGATTTCAGTTTCAGAGATAGGAGAATTGTGGTCCATTGATCTGATGGGGCCATTTCCGAAGTCACATCGAGGCAATCAACACATAGTGATTATGACCGAACATTTCACGCGCTGGATCGAGGCCGTCGGCGTTCCTGGTCAACGCGCCAATACTGTCAGTACGGCCGTGGTGGACCGTATTGTAGCCAGTCATGGGGTTCCGCATTCGATCATCACCGACCAAGGTCCGTGTTTTGAGAGCGATGAATTTCGAACATTTCTGGAGAAACTTGGAATCTGGAGAATACGCACAACCCCGTATCATCCCCAAACCAATGGTCTTACTGAACGGAACAACCGCGCTATCAAGGAACGGTTGGCGACAAAAGGGGGAGATTGGGAGCAGGCACTACCGTTATTGTTGCTACCACATCGCGCCTCCAAGCAATACAGCACGAAATATTCCCCGTTTCAATTGATGTATGGCAGGATAGCGAGGCTTCCTGTTGATCTCGAAGTGGGCCTATGGCCATCTTTTCAGATGGGACCAGTCGAACTCCATCAAGCAAGAACAGAAGCAAAGCAAAACCTGAAGGAAACTCAAGAACGCTTAATGCAAGCCTCTCGTACGCAGATTATCGCTGAACCAGAATCGTTTGCGGTGGACACTCGGGTAAAATACAAGCAGCGCTTCGGGGGACTCAATAGTGGCCCTGGATCACGGAAGCTGCTTCCCAAGTGGAGAGGGCCGTATTCAATCTTGGAAGCCCGCCACCCACTCTATAAGATAGGGCGCGCCTACGAAGAACGGTATGCGCGCTGGTGTGAGCTGCAACGTTGGCATGACGACCTTCAACAAAGCAAGCCACGGAGAGCGTTCCGCCTCATGAAGAAAACCCCACGTAACAGATTGGAGAAATGAAATACAGAGTAGAGGAGAATCTGGGGAGAACATGGATCGTTATCTGTTTGTCAGGGGGAGGAGTGTGGTGAGTGTATATACTACTTGGTAAGTAGTCGATTTCTGAAAACGGAATTATGGACAGTTGTGGATTTCCAACGCCACCATACCCAAGAAACTAACTGCGATGAGGTGGACGACAAAAGGCGAACAACACGACTGCTCCTCCGTCGGATGGTGACTGTCTTCAAGTGGACAGGTCAGCAACTTCGTAAAATAGCATGTTTGTAAATTTTGCTTTATTTTGTCGATGTTCGAAAAAGTTCTTCCCAGTAAACGACCTTCCTACCTGGCACGTTTCGTGGATTATAACAATCGATGCCGTGACCAGGATGAGGATCCCGTGGCCACAGCCCTACGAAGACGGGGACGTACGGAGCTTCCTGGGGGAGTTTGAGGGCCTGGTGGGGCTCTCGGGGATTCGGTCGGACCGGGGTGAGTTGGCAGCCCTTCGAACGCTTCTCAAGGGCAGGGCGCAGGCTGTGCTGGATGGGGCGCGAAGAGACCCAGAAAAGATGGAGCGGGCCGCCGCCAAGGACGCACTGATTGCGGGATTCGACACCCCGGCCGACCGTCAGGAGGCAATGCGGCAATTCAAGGCGGCCCAGTTTGGAGTGGGCGCGGACCCCTTGGTGCATGCCGTCTCTCTCCGATCACTCCTGGACCGCGCGTTGCCCACGCTGGACAGAGAGGCGCATGCTCAGCTGCTGACGGACCGCTTTGTGGACAGCTTACCAGAGACCATGCAAGACCGAATACGTATCGTCCGCGTCGGGAGCAAGATGGGTATTTTACAGTTGGCGGAGGCTGTCCGTGAATTACTCAATCCCGACACGACACAGCACCTCCCCATCGAACATCAAGCTCGGAATCCTTGACGTCCAGTCTTGTAACATCACCTTGCACTTTGAAGGTGTAAAGCGCATGCCGAATGGAGATACAGCTCTTCCGAGCCTATCTAGTGCACGTTGAGCATGTTCCGTGCATTCGAACAAGCAGACAACGTCGTCTGCGTAATCTAGGTCACATAGCTTTTCACTATTTCCTAGTTCGACGCCTACACCCTGAAGATTTTGCTGCGCACTCTCCATTATTTCGTCCATGACGAAGTTTAACAGGAATGGAGACAAAGAGCATCCCTGTCGAACACCACTGGTCGTTTCGAACTGACCGGATAGTTCACCGTAAACCCTAACGCTGCCAGAAGTATGAGAATAAAATGATCTCAGTAGGTTCACGAACTTCTGGGGCATACCTTTTCGATGACGAACACTGAAAAGCGATGTTCGATCAACTGAATCAAAGGCGCCTTTCAGGTCTAAGAAAACCATTATTGTCGGTCGGCGGTGCGTGTGACGCGTTTCAAGTAGTAGACAAAGAGTAAAAATCTGGTCGATGCATCCTCGACCTGGGCGGAATTCAGCCTGCTGTTCGCGGACATTCCTCTCGCGAGCCGGTGTAAGACGATGCAGCAAAGTCGAAGCTAATACTTTGATAACTATCTGAATTAGGCTAATCCCACGATGATTACTGCAGTCATTGCGTATTCCCTTCTTGAAGATGGGAACAATCAATGACTCACTCCATATTAACGGAATACGCTCCTCCTTCCAAATGTCACGGAGCAAGGCAGCAAGTGATTTTATCAACGCCTCACCACCCAGTTTGAAAAGAACTGGAGGAAGTTCGTCGGGAACTGCCGCTTTCCCTCGCCTTATTAATCGAATACATGACTCTACTTCTACTTCCGATGGGGGCTCAAGTGATACCACCCAAGGAGTCACAGTTGTTGACACGGGAGTAACTACACTAGCCTGCGGCCAGCTAAACTGTTCCTTGAAGTACTCGGCCCATCGGTCAAGCCTTTGCTGTTTGCTATGGATGGGTTCTCCATTTCTATCGCAAATCGTTTCACTGACCTGAGTTCGCCGTCCACCGGTGTCACGAATAAGTCTGAACAGTCTCTGACTGTTACCTGAAGCAGCTGCTATTTACATTTCTTCGGCTACCTTCACCAACCAGTTTTCGCGATCATTCTTAAGGCTTTTCGTAACTATTCTTTGCAGCTTTCTCCGCATCTTATTCATCTCCTTACGGTTCGAAAGCTGACGCTTTTGCTCCATTATATTCAGCGACTCTTGCGAGATCCAGTGTCTTTGATGGACAACGGATCTAGGACCACAGGCAAAACCTACTGCAACGTGCATCGCCTGTTTGATATGAGCCCAATGCTCATCTATATTACTGTTCGTCGCAGATCCTAGCTCAAGTTCTAACTTCTGCTCATAATGGGTGCGTACTTCTGGATCACACAAACGTTGCACGGCTAATCGGGTTTGCGGTTTGCGACGATGACCATGGAGCTGGAGAGATAATCGCATTAAAACTAATGCATGGTCAGACTCTACGTACGTGGACCAGTAAGATCTACAGTTATGAACAAAACTGCGCCATCGGTAGCTTACGGCGATATGATCAATTTGACTCAAAGTACCTGTACAGTTTGAGCGCCATGTCGCTGTGCGACGCGAGCTGTGTTGGAAATCGGTGCTAGACAAGAACGATCGATTGTCTGCACAAAACTGGAGAAGCCTATCCCCGTTATCTGTACGCTCAGCAGATAAAGCACAACGCCCACCTAAACAGGCTTCTGACACACCGAGTTTGCCAGCTTGTGCATTGAAGTCACCAGCTAGCACTACAACGTCAGAACCTTTACTGCTGCGAACGAGAATGCCGAGTTCATCGTAGAACTCATCTTTCTGCAAGCCTGAGCTGCAGTCCGTTGGGGCGTACGCCGACATCACAAACAAATTGCGTTTAACACAACTATCCTTTCGAACGCCGACTGACCCTTGGAGTCTCACAGCACATAAACGACTGTTAACAGGGATCCAGTCTAAAAGGGCAGCCTCAGCCTTGTCAGTCAAGACAATTCCTACACCACGTTGACCCACAGCTCTAGCTGCTTCGTCTCCTGAGGTGCGCAGAAAATACCTCGATGAAATACCACGAGCAGTTAGTTGAATTACACTGCTCGAATCCTGGATACACGTTTCACTTAAGTAGCAAACATCAATCTTCAGAGAATTTATTGTTAGCGCTAGGCACGCCTGCTGACCGGCCTGCATGAGTGTACGCCCGTTGAAGGAGCCGAGATTCAGAGGCTGACGAGGCTTGAGGAAATGTGAGTTATTAGACAGAGGATTATTCCCGACACTATTTGACAGTGAATCGTTGCGAGTATCGTCCGTGTTATCAGTGGGAGCATTATGGGTGGATAGATGGGTCAAAGAGGGATGGTTAGGGACAGAAGACAAAGATTGAATAAAAGAGAGGGAACTCTGAGCAGTAGCACCCTTATCACTACCCACCCCGTTCGATGCAATGGGCAGCGCGGTCCTGATTATCCTGCGCGACGACCGATGCAGTATGAAATTCTTTCTATTCGTGCAGTTCATGGGAGATGTTGGACGGGTACTGCTAGGGTGTCCAGTCACAAAGCAGGAGAACGATTACGGTCCTCATCCAAAGCCTTTAGTTCTAACAAGAACCTATCCGCAAGGCAGCGGGATCGCTTAGTGGAAGCCCATTTGCTTGGATCAATTATTCTTCCACTGATTTTGCCGATTGAGTTGCCAGCTCAAATCAACCTCCAACCTGGAGGACCAGGAGACTGGACTTTGTCTGACCTCTACCCATTGACCTGTCAGGTATGATTGCATCTCCGGCTTAAAGAAGCCATCCTGTATAGCTCTTTGGGTCATAGAGGCGCGCAAGCCATCACACCACGTCAAGTGCAGTCTCGTCGTGATGGGTGCATCCACAGGAACAATCAGTTCATCTCGAATAACCATTGAGCATGCACAGGGTGCGGTGGCTTTGGTTTCTGCCTCCTAGCAACAACCTCGATCGAAAATAATGAAAAATAATAGCAGTGATAATAATATTAGTAATAATAATAATAATGATAATATTAATAATAACAATAATAATAATAATAAGGAAGAAGAGACAGGAGCACAAACATTATTATCAAGTCAATAAAAAATGAATACAAGAGCGCCACTGATCACGACATCTAGCCATTTTCTCGAGCGTATCTAGCCTTTGGATGAGGGACCTCTCGGACCCTACCCAGAAAGTCTAACACGCCCAAGTCTACCGGTCAGGCTTTTCACACTTTCCTCTCATATCATGGACTGACCGCCCTTACTCATCTTCCAACTGGTACACGCCTAAGCGGACGTGGTGCGCCGAGATGTCCTTTCCGAGGACGTGCGCATCATGTCCCAACCAACTTGGCCTGATGAGCTTGAGTGCTTCATCTGACGATTTGGTTTATGAACCTCAGACTGTCTGCCGAACCTCAGCACTGTTTATACGGTGTCCCCGCCAGATTCGGCCAATACTACGAAGACATCGGTGTTCAAATACCGACAATCTTCGTATACTCTCCACCCGCGGCGGCCATGTTTCTGAACCATACAGAAGCACTGACCTGACTCGTGCAGCGTATACCCGACCCTTGATAGATAAACGGACGTCATGTCGACGCCACAGGTAACTCACATTGGCAGATGCCAAACGAACCTTCTGTGCACATGAAAACACATCATTCGACTTCCGACCTCCGAGGGAAACGCGGCTACCCAGATAACGGAACTTGTCTACCAGGCTATAGTTTCTCCAGATATTGAAGGGTTTAATGTTAGACTAACTCAATCCGCAAACAGTATCTTGCAATTTGAAGGTGCAAAACGCATACCGAACATTGCCACGCGGTCCGTCTAGCTGTCGAGAAAAACTTGCAACTTACCTGGACCTTCACTTAGAAGAATCATGTTGTCCATATATTCAACGTCCAACACTTTACCACCCAAGAAGAGTTCAATACCACTATCCTCACATTAAAAAACCGCGGTCTCTGGGATCATATCAATCACAAAGTTAGAGTGGAAAGAAGAAACGGGATAACTCTAGTGTGCACTGCTGGTCGTAGTGAACTCGTGTGGAAGAGCACCGTAAGCGCAAACTCGGCTTCGGCTGTTCGTGTAAAGGAACTATGATGGAGATGAATTTCTCTGGTACACCCTTCAATAAGAGGCAGTGCCAGAGAAATGTGCGGTCGACTGAGTGGAAGGCAGCTTTAGGATCAAGAAAAACGAGGATAGTGGGCGTATGGAAGGTGTACTTGTGTTCTAAAATTTGTCGAGCAGTGATGACGCGATCAACACAACCTCGACTAGGTCTAAACCCAGCCTGATTCTCGCGCGAGCACTGTCTACCAGCGTCAGATAAGCGGTGAGGAATAATGCCACCGAGCAGTTTAGATGCCATGCTAACCAAACTTATTCCCCTGTGGTTTTCACAAGTGGACCTGTGGCTTTTCTTATAAATCGGTATGATCACCGATTCACACCAACTCTTCGGAATTTGTTCCCTACCCCTTACCAAATAGAGCGGTTTTGCCAACTCCAATTACAACGTTGAGTCACCGACGTTCAAAACAGATGGAGGCAACCCATCCGGTCCAGCAGCCTTATGTCATTTAAGGTAACCAGATGTTGTCCTTCAACTGGTTTAGAGACTGGACTTCCTCTGGCTCCTATCCACTGGCGTGTCAGGCATGACTGCATCTTTGGCTTAAGGAAGCCCTCCTCCATAGTTCTTTGTCATGGAGGCACGCAAGCCATTACATCACGGCACAGTGTACTCTCGTCGTGATAGCTGGGCTCATTTGAAATATTCTGAACTGACAGTTCGAAACCTCAGGAACAATTTTTTTGACGAACAGTGTAGGTGCAAATAGCACGTGATTGGTTACCACGACTGTTTTGTGCAATCGTGGCGTGGTGACGGATTGCAAGCGCGTGCGCGGAAATCTATGAATGGCTGCTAAATCTGGAAGTCCAACATTAGATATATATATATATATATATATATATATATATATATATATTTATAACCTACAATGCAATGAGAAACTCGGGGCTGCTGGCTGTGTGGGAGTGCATGGATCATGGTAGATGCGTGCCTTGAACAAAACGAAATGTGCTTGGTCGGAATGAAACCTATCGTGCAACCTGTTACTACCAGAGTCCTGAAATGTGTCGTAACACAATCATTTTACACAGCAGCGGGTCAAGACCGAACACCATACCAACTCACTTGTGCATAATAGGCTAGCCCAGGTTAGGTGAACGGAGTCATGGGTGCAATAAATTTGGCGATCAACCGATCGGTTGGATTGGTGGCCTAGCAGCTAAGAAGCTTGATAAGCACTCGATTCGACTGGATACAAGCGTGAACACTGAGGTAATGAAGTGCGTTTTAAACGCCATGCGGTCGAACGGTTAACATAATTTGCCCCTCCAACTTCCCTGGCGAGTCGAATCTATGTTTATGGTGTATTTGTTATCCAATTACCCGTGACAGCGTACAAACAACTTCATCCCAACGAAGATGGTCTAAAGTGCAATAGTCAGCCAAACCTCCCACATCGAGTGTTGATATTATCATGATCATGAACCAATCAAAACTGGATTGGATCGTCGGTCTTAATGGTCACAAGATTCGAGAAAGTCACCGCCTTCAATGAGGCGGGCATGGGAAAAACATCAAAATATGAACGAGAAAGAAGTCCATTAGGAATGTGTAAAATATGAACGAGAATATGATCAGATAATAGAGAATTCATCAGATCACTCGTTTTAATCCGGGAAATTCGTGACGAAATCAAAAACTCAACAGCAGGGCTGATCTTTGGTTTGTGTGAACAGCACTCACGAAAACCTTTTGTAGAGAAAAGGTGCATGAGATCGGTCAAATTAATGTGAATGTATGAACACGCGGATGGTTTACATGCGGTCGGATTTATTGACGACATCGCATAAGCAGTTGTGTGCATGAATCAAAAAAAGTTTGGAGATTGACCTATCAGCTTTTTTTCGTAAGTTCGTTAAAACGCCTCTGCAACTCATCGATACTTTGGTCATCAGATTCCGTGTCCGATGCCGGCTCAGCTGCAGCCGCTTGCAAAGCGCTCGCGAATCCTTGGTCACCGCCCAGAGACGCCGGATTGGATGGGTTTGTGGGAGGGGCTGACTGAGTTGGCTTATCCGGAAACATAGTTGCATCGTACGACGGCGGTTTGGAGTCAAAACCTGAGGTAATGAAGAAAAGCAGGTCGATACGATAAATATAGACAAACAACTCGTCTAAAATCATGCAAACCGAGATTCAGTGAAGGGTATTTTGTTTAACATGGCAAACTAACCTCCCGTAAAACGTCTGGATACATCGGAATTTGTGTTACTGACTCCGTTGTGAAGTGAAGTGATTAAGCAATTACTGGATGCAGAAGACAGACCTGAATATATATATATATATATATATATATATATATATATATATATATATATATATATATATATATATATATATATATATATATATATATATATATATATATATATATATATAGTACACAGGCTTGAAATCAAGCGCGGTGCTTACGCAACAACAACATTTAGAAAAGTAGGAGGGAGTAGAATTCAGTAAAAGGGACAGTCGAGGAAGGAGAATGATGGAGTCTTTTTATTTTCTTTTTTCGCCGTACACACTTGGATTTTTTGTCATCCTGTTTGTCGGGATGGCTTTTTGCGATTACGGGACATGAAATTTCAACAGAAAGGCCGTACAGCATTCGCGGTACTAAATTCTATTCTGAGCCATGTCTCTCGACGTCTCCAAACAACAACAGTCCTTGTCCCTTGGACCCCAACCAGGGAGGCGAGAAGCACCAAACGAAGCCAATGCTGATGTTAGCTTTTTCGTATCGCTCACTATAGCGCCCTTTCTGACCCACCAAACAGTGAAGTTGAACTATCCCACGGAACAAAGCTGTTCACATGGAATATTCCGATGACATCAACAACGCACATGTAATTCGGTAAGCTCTGAACCGCGTGGCGATTGAGGTTTTCAGATGTGGTATGCACTTTGCGCCTATCAAGTGCAAAGTACACGGCGAGACGGTCAGGGGCATGTCTGAGGTCACCCCATGTAGTGATCAGTTAAAAGCAGCTGAAAGATTCAAGTACATCGGCAGCTTGACCACAGTTAAAAGCGGTGTTGGGAACAAGATCACAACACCAACAGCGAGAGCTAGAGAAGTTCACTCTAATCCACGACAACCGTAGCACTGCCGTGGTATTCGGATCTTCTTTAGCGGATAGGTATGCAAAGCGGCGGTTTGCTTTACGGCTGTGAAGCCTGACCGGCCTTCTTGTCTGAAAACGGTTGTCTCGAAGGTACTGCTCGCATTTATTGGGAACACTGGGTGGGTAATGTTAGGGTTGTTCGTCGTGTGACTGGTACTGATAGACGCCTTCTGATCGAATTGGTCGTTTTACGCCGCCTCTGACATTTCGGACACGTTTTGAATATGCCACTCATCGTCCACCTTTCTGTGCTCAATTCAAACATGCTGGAGAAGGCTGGAAGAAGCGATGCGGCGGTCAGGTCATGACTTGGCGTAGGGGTATGAAGAAGCTAGAATCAGCAGTGTCTTCGGTTAGAGCTTTCCGTCACCCTTGTTGGGGTCAATGAGGTGCGGGTCGTCGTTGGTCATAGAGATGTTGAGAGACAAGCTCAGAATAGAAGTCAGTTGGACTGTCGGGGCCTATGAATACATAAAATTATCAAGCAGACATACATGACAACTGATCACTACAGTCAAGCAGAAACCCGGTCGGGGTTGTAATGATCTCGAGCAGGGCTGCATGCTACCGGGCGCGTTCCCAGATCGCCGATAGGGGCACGGCCACCAAACCGGTGGTTGGTCGTAAATAAAGCGGGCTTAGGCTCACTGAATAAGCGGCCGCGGACGAGCAGCGGCAGTGCCTGAGGATGTGGTGGGTCTTCGCTTGTCCAGCATTTTCCCTACCGAAACACTATATAAGTCTGTTGACTGCACTGTGACGTGGCGCATGCGGCCCGCCATCAAATAAGGCCGTTGCCCCTGCTGTATTGCAGGTTGCGCCTGGATGTGCAAAGGCCGGAGGCGCACCCTCAAACAAAAAAAGGCCGAACTGAGCTACCGAATCTCACAAAAGTCCCGAACAGTGCTGGGGACACCGCTTCGTATCACTATTCCCAAGACTCCCCATGGATTATTGCAGATTTATGCGCGTACCCGGTAAGCGATGCGCCTCGTGTACCAACGGTCTCGGTGACAAGACAGCGAGTTGGAACCCTCTACCGTAGAAAACAGGCACATATAGCCCGTTGGAATGTGAGGACGCTACTAGATGTAGGCAGCCAGAGTATCACAATGCGAACACTACATGATTACTATGTAAACACTGCTTGCCCTTTGGAAGTTCGACTACCCTGCTCCGGCACTCGGTGTGTAAAGGTTCTGGGAGTGGATACAGTTTATTGGATCCATCACATTGGGCCTGAGGATAACTCCGGACACCATGGTGTCGCATTCGCCCTGAGCAAAAGAGCCAACAGCGCCCCTATTTCTTGGGAACCGGTTTCTTCGACGTTGGCCCTAGCACGCTTCAAGAGCTCTTCTCAAAATCTGTCGGTGATTGCTATCTATGCACCGACAAATGCGGGCGAAAATATAAAAAGGTGTCCTCTACGACAAATTACAAGATCTAATTAGTCGTGTTGCAAGCAGCTATATACTCTTCATCGCTGGTGACTAGAGCACACGAACAGGCCCCTCGGATGAATCCAATCCACGCCATATCCGAGGAAAGTTCGGACATGTCCAACGTTGTGAGAATGAAAACCGCCAAGTGAACTTGGCCGATGCTAACAGGTTAGTCATCTGCAACACTCGCTTCCAATGCCCAGAAGACATTTGTCAACCTGGTACACAAACGATGGTCGCACAGCCCATCAAACAGATAATATTCTGGTGCGATCCCGTTGAGCTTCACCAGTAGAGCACTGCCGAGCATACTGAGGCGCAGTAAAAGGAAACACGAATGGCACAGATCATATCCTTGTACGTGTGCGCTTCAAAATCCATCTGTCAACGCGCCTCAAAGTCTCTCCATCGAGCCGAATCAATGTCGCAGCCCTGGAAATACCAGAAACGCGCAACACTCTCTCGAACGCTATCGCAGCCCGGCTGGCTACTGTAACTAGTATGCGAGCTGATGGGTCCTCCGTGGAAGAACTGCGGGAGGTGATCAAGTCGGTGGCCAAGAAGGGTGTTTGGGAGGAGCTAGGGGGAACTGGAAAACATCTAAAAAACTGGATCTTAGAGACCACCTTGCAACTACCAACCAAGGTCCAGGAAACCCGAGTAGTGGGGAGCACTGAACGCTGAAGACTACAGCGAGGCCTCGCGCTCGGCTAGAGCCGGTCGTAAGAGGTACTGGATCGAAGCAGCAGAGATGGAAACCGCTCCCGGTACTGATAAATTCGGCAAATTATTTCGACTCATTCGGAGTGCTTCGTATGGGCGATGCAAGCCTGAATCCGGTTTACGTGATGCAGCGGGCAGGAAAAATCGAACGTTGGGTAAAGTATTTTGATCGGCTTCTCAACCAACCTTTCGGTCGCACCGCGGACCTTCCATCCTCCCTGAGTGTAGAGGTGTACGACGCCAACTTCAAGCCCCCAGGTATGACGGAAATCGCCAGAGTCGTCAGCCAGTTGAAAAACAGGAAAGCATACCACCAGAAGTGTATGAGACCTGTTTGTCATCACTGATAGACAGGTTCCACGTGCTGTTCCGATCTATATGGGAAAAAGAGACATTCCCAACGGACTGGAGTGCCTTTATTCAGTTACCCATTTCCAAGAAAGAAGACGAGATAGTGTGCGAGAACTACCGGGAGATTAGCTTAACTGACTTTGCTGCAAAGATTTTCTGCGTACTGCTACCCAATCGCTTTTTATTTGCGACAGACTCCCGTACTCGACCGAACCAAGGGGGTTTCCGCCGTGGTAGAGGTTGTGTGGGCCAGATCTTCACATTGCGTCGAGTACTTGAACACCACTACGAGTTCCAGCAGCCGACAGTAGCCTGTTTCGTTGATTTCCGAGCTGCCTTTGACTCGGTTAGTCGTGAATGCCTTCGGGGTATACTAGAATCTGACAATATTCCCGTTAAACTCTCAAGGATCCTGAGGGCTTACTATGTCTCCACTATCACACGTGTCCGAGTGTACGGCGAAAAATCTTCGGCGTTCACAATCAATTCCGGAGTTATACAGGGATGCCCTCTCTCACCAATGTTGTTTAACTATGCAGTCAACTGGACAATAAACAAAACCTTGGCTGATTACTCCGGTGTCCCATTGAGTTCAACGGTGCACACCTCGGACCTGGAGTTAGCAGACGACGTTGTCGTGCTGGGTGGTTCTCCCGCCACACTTCAGCCAGCTCTGGATCGACTCGATTACTTCTCGAAGACTATTGGTCTCGAAGTCAATTCAGCGAAAACAAAGGCTTTGCCGACTTGCCCTGGGCCGTCAGCTCAGCAGTTGTCCGCCAATGCTTAGGCAATCGAGTAAGTACCATCGTTCCAATGTCTGGGGTCAACTCTGCCTCCGAATAGTCAGGCGAAGGGCGAAGTACGGTCAAGGATTGACAACGCACGGAATGCGTTTCTTCAGCTTTGGTGTGTGCTATGTCGGAGTGAAATTAGCTTTCGAACGGAGATCTGCGTCTTCTGTGCCGCTGTACAACCCGTGCTCACATACGGGTGTGAAACCTGGCCACCACAAACTACGTCCAATCCGAATAACCCTTGACCATTTCAACACAACCATCTCCTACATGATTTGTAAAGACTTGGGAATGAATCATTGAAAACAGTTGTTTGTCTCTGAAAACGTGTTCTGATGTCAAAATGTGCATATTCCGGAATCTAAAGTATGCATTTCAATGGTCACAAGGATCTAATTCGGTGATTCATGGTTGCGAATCGACATCTTCCGTTGAAGGGTTTATAGATGAATCACGACTGTGACTTTTGTTAGTTGTTCGTATCTGGGTCACTGTTAACCCAACGAACTACGAGGATGCATGTGCAAGCGCTCATACTGATAGTACGTAGTATGTAAATGGGCGAATTTTCGTCCACCTATTTTATTTCAGTTTTCCCGACCATTACCCTCGCACTTCTATGCTTTGATTAGGGTTTAATCAAGAGCAAAACAAGAGGTACAGGCAGCAGATAAACAGAAAAAGTATAAAATCCAGTTAGATCGGGAAATAGATTGCAACTACGCCACAAATCACGCCGCCATATGCTTCAAACCATTGGGCAGACATTGTGGGTCCGAACTTGGAAACCTAACACATCCACCACGGTCAAATTCATTGGTGAACGCTTTCATACCGTTTTGTCGTGATGAACTGACCATCCCGACCTACCATTCAAATGTCACCTGCCTCGGAGAGCAATGTATTTTACGCCGACTTGAAGGCAAGCATGGTTCCAACGTGATAATAACAAAACGGCTGGAAAACAGTACAATTAAGTAGGGTGAACGGTTAGTAAACAGACATCACTTGCTTTTTGTCGTACGCTTTTGATGATTCTATCTTTGCTTGATAGTTCTAGGTATTCACAGGGTCCGGGAGTTCAACTGAATTCTATTCTGAGCTTGTCTCTCAACATCTCTATGACCAACGACGACCCGCACCTCATTGACCCCAACAAGGGTGACGGAAAGCTCTAACCGAAGACACTGCTGATTCTAGCTTCTTCATACCCCTACGCCAAGTCATGACCTGACCGCCGCATCGCTTCTTCCAGCCTTCTCCAGCATGTTTGAATTGAGCACAGAAAGGTGGACGATGAGTGGCATATTCAAAACGTGTCCGAAATGTCAGAGGCGGCGTAGAACGACCAATTCGATCGGTTGTACACTAGGTCGCTGAACAGTGCGCAACTACCTGAGGACTAGCTGAGGGTGGAAGTTGTTCCAGTATACAAGGGAGGGTTAAAGGAAGAGGTACGGAACTATTGACCGGTTAGTCTGCTACCTGTGCCACTGAAAATAATGGAGGGACTGATTAGGAACCGAATGATCAGTCATCTGACTGAAAATAGGATGATTTCCAACAGACGAGGTAACGGCCAGGTTAGACAAGGAATAACGAGTCGAGGTTTGCTATTTGGACTTCCAAAAGGCCTTTGATTCCGTAAACCACCGGCTACCATTGTGTAAAATGGAGGCGCTGGGTATAGCGCCCCAGGTGCAGGAATGGACCAGGGGGATATCTCACAGACCGAAAGTATTACGTTAGGGTGGAAGGGAGCAAGTCCACGGGGGCTGCGGCTACCGTTTGGGGCCCACAGGGGTCAGTCCTGGGTCCTCTTCTGTTTTCGATCTACGTCGACTTATTAGAGGGCATAAAAAACCCAGACTACCTATTTGCGAACCACCTAAAGCTGGTGGATGAATCCGGAACCGCATCACTTTAAGACGACTTGAATAGGGTTCACTCCTGGGTCACTAGGTGGCAATTGCCGCTCGACATGGGGGAGTGTAGACATCTGACCCGGGACATCGGCGGAGAATCAATATACCTAGATCTACAAAACCCACAAGCAATAACAAAGGTTAGTCATCAATGACCTTGGAGTCCTAATGAACGATCGCTACCAGCCATCGCCGCAGTGTCTGACTGCAGCGGCTAAGGCTAAACAGACGCTCCGCCGACTACTGCGCATCGCAGCTTCTACAGAAGCTTCCGTGTTGTTGTCTTTCTACACAACACTAATGAGGCCACACCTAGAATATTGTGTCCGAGCTTGGGCCCCGGCTCTTGTGCGGGACACTGCTGTTCGTGAGAAAGTTCAGCGACCCTTCACTAGAATGTTACTAGGACTCGGGGATAAAACACACAGAGAAAGGTTAATGGCGCTAAAACCCTTCTTTATGATACGTAGAAAACTCAGGGCAGATCTAATAGAAGCCTTCAAGCAAATTAGAGGACCATCCATCCCAACGGAGCCGTTGTTAGTACTGACACGGCATTTCATACTCAAAAGACGAGTTTAAGCTCGTCAAACCGAAAGCATTAAAAACATAAGGGGAAATTTCTTTGCGTGCCCCGATGTCAACCTATGGAACGCACTGCTGGCTGAGATGGTGTCTGCCACGTAGGAGGCAGGTTTTAAGGTAAGGCTGGACCTTTATTAGCTTGATGTGTTTCCTGAGTGCATCTTAACCTACATTATTTAGTGGAAATTCTGGATGCAGCGCTCTTCCCTCCTGTTACCACCATCCATCAGTATTATACCTCTCTTTGACTCTCGCCACTACCCCTTCTCCATCATCCCCAATCCTATTTTTCTTTTTCCCAACTTACCGCTATCAACACTATTTAAGCAGTGCCTGTATTTGTGACACTCTTAGGTGGAGCTAGACTTGAAAAAGAACCCAGTTCGTAACCGTGGGACTGCTACACTTTCCCGAAAGCGAATTGAGTCTAAACCCTGTTTCATCTACAGAGTAAACAAAAGAAGCACAACGCAAACATAGAAGTCGCGACCCGGTGGGATTCATCTCGACGCTCACTGGTGCAAGAATTTGGACAACTTTACTGCCTCGAGCCTCAAGTCCTCTGACCTGACCTGACCTGATCAGCACCAAACACACGACGACGAACCTTCGCATTACCCACCCAATGTTCCTAACAAACGCGAGCAGTACTTTCGAGACAGCGGTTGTCAAACAACGTACACCGATGGAGTCAACAGACTGGCATGCGCAACATTCCAACCACCTCAAACTATTTTTGTATCGAACGTGAAAACGATAGTGTTTCGTAAACCAATACAGGTTCGAGAGCCAAATAGAGCACAACTAGCCATTATCGCTATGGGGTCCGTTCAGTCTAGTATGTTTGTACTTATTCGCTTGTGAAAAATGAACAAAATTACCACTCACCAAAGTACGCTGTGGAGT
Organism: Fasciola hepatica; assembly: GCA_948099385.1. NCBI lineage: Eukaryota > Metazoa > Platyhelminthes > Trematoda > Plagiorchiida > Fasciolidae > Fasciola > Fasciola hepatica. The sequence goes on from CANUEZ040000123.1 coordinate 16,394,504, forward strand.
CATGAGGGACTGGACCTTGAGATGGAACCGGCGGTGCAAGTGGGTCTGAAGTGGGGAACGGCGTGTTCTCTGGATACGGGGCAACACCACCCGAAGCCTCCGCATGTTTCCACAGGTGGCTGGTTGTCGAGAACCCATCGGGTAACTTGGGTAGGCCACGGTCCGTATGAGGTTCGAAGTCGATAAGCTGCTGCTCCGTGTTAGTCGCTATACCACCACCACCACCACCAATGCCACCAATGCCACCACCTCCCAGATCACCGGCGGTATTGGTATCATCTGGCATCAACAAATCGGATTCATACTCCACGTCGTAAGTTTTGGCTATTTCAACCTACAGAGAACAGAAAGTGAATAACCAGAGAAACCACATTAAAACATGGATAGATAAAGCGCGACCAAGAATTGATTGTGGAAGGGATTAGTTGGATTTATCATTATTATTATTATTATTATTATTATTATTATTATTATTATTATTATTATTATGACTTTGTTGTTATTGATATTACAGTTACTATTACCATTACCACCATTACTATTGTAATATCCAACACGACGTCCTTCTTGAAAAAATGAGTGCATAAGAACACAATCCACAGTTTTGCCCTTATATTACCGGAAGCTAGGTGACCTCTCACATTCGAAAATTGATGACTATGACGAAGTTGTTTCATTAGGCGGAAGGAGTATTTGCTTAGTCCCAACTGCACTCATGTTAGTAACCACCATACTCAGCAAATTGCCCCATAAATGTGAAGATCAGACTCGAAAAGACAGGTTTTATATCGATTGTGGATGCGTTGGGCTAATCCCCAACGTCCAACTGCTCTTTGAGCACCGACAGGTTTCCAAATACCGACTATCATCGTATTACCAATATTCCAGCGGCCTTCGACTTTGACCGCGATTTCATATAGTTAGGTTCAGTTCACCAAACGACAAACTTCACTAATTAGTGCTCCGGTTTTGGAGCTTTGACCAGTAGACTGCTTGTCTCCGTTTATTAGTGTCCATTTCACATACTTGACTACCGTAGCGAAAAACAATGTCTCCTACTGCCTCACCAAAAACCAGCCTTATTTGCTTTCATGATATACTGGGTGTGGCAGTTAAAACATCGAAACTTAAAAATGCACCAATAGGAAAGCAAATGAACGCTAAAAAGCGGATGAAAGTTTACATACAATACTACCTTTTATTATGGATTTGTCACGTGATAATGAGATATCTTATCTAGCATCTATTTCATAACCGCTACTCCACCAAACGCCCAAAGGGCGAGTCAAATTATTCACTTCATCCTCATTTTTCAACCTTTCGTCCTCTTTTAAGGACAGTGGGACAGTCCTGTGTGACATCCATTACGACAAACTCTACTGAACTGGCCAGATGTTGGTGCTCTGCCAACACTCCTTCATGAATATATCTACTTTCAGCTTGAAGGTAAAGTGCAGCTTTCCCAAAATCGCTACCTTTGCTGACACTCCTTCGACTACCCTCTTCATTTTTACATGCAAGGTTACTTGATTGCATGGTTAAGTGGTTTTTAGAGTAACAGTCGAGCACGATCGCGCTGTTTGGATAAATTTCGGCGAGAAAACGCTGCAAAAACCACGACGATAGGATAAACATTGAAAAAATTTTAAAACACAAAGCGATTTACGCTCACCATGTACATTTCCACTAACTGTTTTGAAGGTGCCATTAAATCAAGCTTCTGAATAACAGAAGAATTAACGGTTTTCATGCTATTCTCCAGACACGATTCGACATAGGCCTTTGAGTATTTCATGGCGAATTGCTTCTTGATCACTTCAAGCTCAGCAACCTCAGCGCTTAACCGCGGGGTAGCCCATATTAAAGTGGATACCGCACGCTCAAGAGCAGGATCCACTTCACTACACGTACAAGGCTATTAGGTGAAACAACCACTACCCACTTTTTAGCTTCAAATATTCCAAACCGCGTGACAATAAGCTCACAGTACGTTTGTAGTATTTCCATTGCCTCTACCACGTAATCTTCTCGTACTACTTGTTCTGTCCTTATACGGGCGCGCTCTGTTTTGTTTGCCGAAATCAACTCCGCAATTTCCCTGCGAGCCTTATGACCGATTTCCGTCTTTTTCTTTTGCAGTAATCCCATACGATTGCTGCATAATTTTAGATTTGACTTTAATTTGGAGCCATCACATCTCGAGGACCCAAAAGGCATCCTGAGTACGCCCACAATAGCGAGGGGAAGTCCACTGACCTAGAATGACCTTCAGCTCGGTTCAGTTCAGTTCAGTTCCGTTTTTTCCTGGGTACGGGTACGAGGTCCAAGCCCAAATTGTCCCGGATCTTGTGATTATCTAGTTATCTGAATGTCACCGGCGAAAAAAGAGGTCGAAACCCATAGTGCGTCAAGATCGTTGTGTAATCGGCCAGTTTCCTTGGTTCCCAACACAGCGCGTTGCATTTTTGGTCTGAAAGGCTGAAATTGCAAGGTGGTCTCACAATATACGTAGTCGAATCCAAGTAGATCTAGAGTCCCAAAAGAGGGGAACAAGAAGAAGCTGACGAAATTCCTGGCTAGTTTGATAACCAGATAGAGCTTCTTCAGCAACAGGATAATAAATAATTGGAACAGTCTGCCTGGTAGAATAATAGAAGAGCTGACAGTCTAGTCCCTTAAGGGGACCATAGTTCGCAGGTGGAACGGGATAGCCCCTGGTGGCACTTTTTGATTATGTTCACCAGATGGATGAGAGATAATACTATTGCCCATGTGGGATGTGTTGTAGATAGTTTTCGTTTGTTGCCTACTGTCCCCCTGAAAGCTCACGATGCCTAATGTCTGTCGCAGTTGATGTGCGACGAGGTTTTACTTTTCGCTCTTATCTTTAGCTCCGGTTTGATGAGATACACTGCGCAGTGTTGGGTACATAACTTCTGCGCGTACCTTTGAAAGAATTCTGAACACTCGATTGGCCGTGGCCATGGCTGTTCCTGTGTTGTGAACTGCAAGGCAGCACGCGGCGCGGGCAGCCCAAGTGTCTCACTATTTGATGTCTGATGGATTTTCCAGGACGCAATCTTCGCGCCACTCAAACCGAAAGGAGTGTCCCCTTCCGGCGACCTATCTTCCGGCCCACCGGCAAAGTGGGGCAAAGTGCGTTCTAGACTAGCGCCTTGAACCCTTTCTCATTGTACAACCGTCTGCCTCCCGATTCACCGGAAATGTCAAAAGCAAGATACTGTCCAGAGTGGTATTCTGAATCCTCTGCCCTTTTTGTTGCCCCATTATCCGGTGAACCATCTACCGGCGCACCGCCGAAATTTCTGGTCTCCAGCCTCTTACCCGTATACTACTTCAGGACTTCTTCAGGACTTGAAGACCCAAGACTGTACAAAGTGATCTAGAGTGACCTGGAGTTCGCCGACAACAATGCCGGGGGCTTTTTACCTCACCCCACAGTTCGGTTAAATTTGCACTGGACGAAATTTTTCGAAACAGATCAGATCACGGGATATGGAGACCTAATCCAAATTAGCATTCGGTTCCTTGCACCCGAGGCTCCGGAGGTCCTCGCGTGCTGCACCAGGAGGAATGAACATAGCTTTCAGGTCAGGTCAAGTCACAGGGCCGAGAAACGTCCAGTTTCTTGAATGCCGAGACCAGGGAGTTCCCGCAATGCTGCGACTTCCAGGTATCCGATATATTTCTATGTTTGTAGCAGGTGAGAGGAAGAAAGAAGCAGGCCCGACTTCGGGAAAGGCAACCTCATAATAACTAAGCTCAGCGCCAAAACTCACTAGAGTCTCCACGTGAGACATTCCCCGAGACCTCGAAAGGTGTAAAGATGTAAGTATGGAACGGTGATGAGTAGGGCGATATGGGGACCGCAATAGAGACCACCATAGTAACGACACACTGCAGTGCGAGATGTGGTGGAAGGTAATGTGTTGAGGGAAGAAAATTTACGGAGAGCAGGTGCTTAAGAAAGTCAGTTTGTTTTACACTGAGTCCATGTAAAACCTACCTAAGGTGACACTAGCTAACTAGGATTGGCGGAGTGGCGTAGTTGGATAACGAGACCAACATACTCTCAATAAAAATAGAAAAGACTCCGGCCGCATGGGACGAACTCACAACGAGCCACTGATCGCATTCAAGTCTCCGGTTTACCAAGTTCCAGTACGCCCCCAAACCAGAAAGCAAGGTTGCGTCGGAGAGGGTATTCTTACCCCAAGGTTTCTGTGTTGTCATAAATCTTGATCAAGTGTGCAAGCTTTAAAATCGTGTGTGTAGATTATTTGCATTCGAACGTTGATACAGCAGAAGGGTGCCGTGCCAAACGAACGTAAAAAACATTGCGCAAATACCTACTGTAAGACACCTTTGCGCAATGCGTAGCCAAATTCGCAAAGGATCTCGAAATCAGAAAGCGATTATCCGTGAAATTCTACGGCACTAGATTATTAAATGAGCAATGACACGAAACAGGTACAATGCTCAATTATGCGATCACAAGTACTCAGAAAACGAGAACCGAATTGCGGCGTGCGGTAAAGGAGCACACGCGTCACGCAGGTCCAGTACAAGGATATGACAGAGCAGCGTGCAGGACGCGGACAAACAAAGGTAGGTTCATGAAAAGATGCAGCTCATAAAATAAGTCAATGGTGTAAATAAGTCAGTGATGTTAAGGAAACACGGAACTGCAGTGTTTTTTTTTGGGGGGGGGTTCCACGACGGGTCGTTACACCGCCCACCAAAATCCTCCCGAATCTTAGCAGAGTCAAAGATTTGGAATAAGGGTACTGACTCTTCCTACCTACATAGACCCTGCTGTCAGTGCGCGTTTCTGATACGTTGTCGTCAACGCTCTACTCACGATCGCGCTAGATCCGGTGGCCACATCGATGCGATATTGCTCTGCATTGCCCATGAAAATGGATGATCGATGGCGGGCTTGAAGGAGGAACATATGTGCCGTCCTCGGGAAAGCCTTTGTGTCTCAGCTGCGTGTGTTTGTGTGTGTGGGTGTGGGTTTTATGGGTGAGGTCGCACTCTGGCATATGGGCAAATAGTAACAACCATTGTAACAGCCGGTCGTGGAAAATCCCCCTTTTTTCCCTCGCGATTCAGTGTTTTTTCCCAACATCACTCATTTCCATACACTATTGACTTGTCTTTACGAACTGGTTGTTTTTCTGGACCAATTGTTGTTTGTTCGCGCCCAAAGCGCTATTTTGGCACATCCTTGTTCAGGACCTGCGTGACGCACGTGCTGTCTGCTCACACGCTGCTATTCGGTTTCTCGTTGTTGAGACTTTGTGATCGTATTATTGAGGTTTGTATATTGTTTACGTCATTGTTTATTTTAATAATCTAGTATCGTAGAATTATCACGGATAATTGCCTTCTGATTTCGGGATCCGTTGCGAATTTGGCTACGCATTGCTCAAACGTTCGTAACAATACGCAATAGATCTATTTGGAACGAGGAAAATTCACGCAAAATGCCAAGGAAAGGATCAAAAGCAGCCGAACCCGGACAGGAAGTAATACGGCAAGTCTCTGGGGAGGTTTTGGGTACATATGATTCGTTAGTTAATGCTAGGTCGCCTAGTCCAGTCAGTGCTAGCTCATGTGTTATTGAAAGCAATATTGATCGTAAGGATGTTGATTTATATAAGCTGAGAATAATAGAACTAGAGCAACAGTTACTTTCGGCTAGACTACAGGCGCATGAAGCAGAGAAGTGTACACAGAAACAGCGAGAGTATAGGACCAGTGACTTCGACACTTCCGATAGGTTAGAGTGCAACAAGGTAGGGAACCCCACGCAGGTCGCCGACTACAAACCACCATCGATCGATCTGCCTAGAGTGGAGTTAACGGTTTTCGACGGGCGAGCTGAGCAATATTGCAAGTTTGTCAAACAGTTCGAGACGTTCGTTGAAAACAAGGTAACCGACCCTGGGCAAAGGCTTCTTTACCTTACTCACTACTGCCGAGGCCGAGCGCGAGAAGCTATCGACGGATGCACCATGCTCGATCCAGAACAAGGCTACACAAGGGCAAGAAAGATTCTGAGGGACTTGTTTGGCCAACCTTTCAAAGTAGCCCGTAACCTAATAGAGGGCGTGATGGCAGAGGCAAAGAAAACCAAGGGCGACGTCTACACCATGGCCGACCTGGTGATCAAGATGCAGAACTGCTCAATAGCCCTCGACCATTTAGGCTACAGAGCTGACCTAGACGCCATGCACACTTTGGAAGGCATAGTCCGTCACCTCTCTCCCGAACTACAGGATCGGTGGGCGGAAGAAGCTGAACGGATAAGCCGAGGCGACAGAGAAGCCAACTTCGAAGACCTGACTGAATACTTAGACAGGCAAACGAAGATAGCTGACAGCAGATTCGGCCGACTCATCCGGGACAGCAACCGAGCAAACAAGCCCGGTACTAGCCAAGTCCAAACCCCTGTACGGGAATACCCAAAGTACCAGCCTTGGACCAACACACACGTCATTTCACGAGATGCTACGGCGAAACCAAATTGCAGATCCTGTGGTACTAGCCATAGCCTACCAGAATGCCCCCCCCCCCAGAACGCCACAGTGGACGAACGGTGGGGAATGGCGAGGATGGCAGGAGCATGTTTCATCTGTCTCAACACCACGCACCGGGCAGCAGCCTGTAGAACAAGGAATCGATGTGGTTACGAGGGCTGCACGGGCAGACACCATCGGCTGCTGCATCAGGCGAGAATAACCATATCCGAGGCGAGTGCCAAGCCCAGCGTGATTTGTTCAACTTCACAATCTGCCAGTAAACCGGTACGTTTAGGCGTAGTGGCCGTGGGAGTAGTGACTCCGACTGGGATAGTCAAGGCGTTGGCTTTCGTTGATAGTGGATCCGACACCACCTTAGTGAAAGAGCGGTTTGCCGACAAACACCAACTGGCTAAAGGTGCGACGTCGTTAGCAGTGAGCACGGTGGGCGGAACACAGGTAATGATTGCCGGTAGATTAAGGCTGCAACTCATCTCTCTAGACACTAACGAGGAAATTGAACCAACGGAGGCATTCACGTTAGCGGATCTCCCCATGCGAGCACCAAGGTCGGTGAACGCAATCTTGACTCGATGGCCCCACCTGCAGGATGTAACCGTTGTAGACTGGGAAGATGATGAGGTGGATCTCCTCATCGGATGCGACGTGCCAGAGGCGCATTGGGTGCTTGACCAAAGAGTGGGCGACCGCCAGGCACCTTATGCCGTACGCACGGCTCTGGGATGGATGTTATACGGTCCAGTAGGGGTACGCGGTTCCGTGAATTACTTATCCGCCGAAACGGACCGCATAGAGTATCATCTGCAACGGCTTTATGAAAAGGAGTTTCATGACATTGGGGACGAAAGACCGACGTTGTCCCAAGAGGATCACTTCGCTCTACAAACGGTGCGGCAAGGCTCTAGAGGCCTCAAAAAACAGTTCGAGGTTCCCCTCCCATAGCGCACACCGGTCGACCCGTGGACTGACAACAGAAATTATGTTCTCCAACGATTACTACGACTAAAAGAACGCTTCATTCGAGACCAGAATCTGTGGGAACGATACGCGGATTTAATGAAGCGAAACGAGGCCCTCGGTTACGTTGAAAGGGTGCCTGTTAACACCGACAGCAAAAGGGGTATCTGGTATCTGCCTCACCACCCGGTTATCAATCCCAAGAAACCCAATAAACTGCGCGTGGTTTTCGACTGTGCGGCCAAGTTCCAGGGCAAGTCGTTAAACGATCGCCTACTACAGGGGCCTGACTGGACCACACCACTGATCGATGTTCTGTGCCGTTTCAGAGTGGGTAAAGTGGCTTTGTCTGCTGACATTAGGGAAATGTTCCATCAGGTGAAGATTCCGGTAGGAGAACGAGATGCTTTGCGTTTCCTGTGGTGGGAAGGGAGCGACCGGGACAATACAGTGGTGAATTATAGGATGACCGTCCACCCCTTTGGAGCCATATCGTCACCATTTTGTGCAAACTACGCCCTCCGAGAATCAGCGAACAAACATGGCGATCTGGTACATCGGACGGTGGTAGAAAGCGTCAGCAGGAACTTCTACGTCGACGACTACCTTGGGTCATTCGATGATGTGGAATCAGCTCTAGAGCAGTTCAGGGGTCTGACGAGATTGCTGGAAGAGGGTGGCTTCCATCTAACTAAATGGATGTCGAACGCTTCGGAAGTGCTGAAGGTCATCCCGTATCACGAAAAGGTCGAAAGGGTAAGAGATTTGGACGGCTCTCCACTTCCTATCGAGCGCACTTTAGGGATACAATGGGACGCGGAAACGGACGATTTTGTTTTCGAACTGAACGTTCCCGAGCTGCCAATAACCCGTCGTGGCATACTATCTGCCGTCTCAAGTTTGTTCGACCCGCTCGGTTTCGTCTCACCATGGCTGCTACCCGGAAAGATCTTGCTGCAGCGGCTGTGCCGTAAGAAAGTTGATTGGGACCAGTCACTGGACCGAGGGGACCGGCTGGACTGGGAGGAATTTTTGAACACCTTGAAGAAATTAGGGGACATAAGAATACCACGATGTCTGACCCCTGGCCATACGACACGGACTGGAGAACTACATGCCTTTTCCGATGCATCCGAAGTCGGTTATGGAGCTGTGGTGTACGGACGATGGTGCGCAGGAGATGGACAATATACCACGAGGATCCTGTTCGCCAAAGCCCGCGTTGCTCCACTGAAGTCGGTCTCAATCCCACGCCTTGAACTCAGCGCAGCCGTGTTGGCAGTCAGGGTGGTGCAAGCTGTGAAGAGATGTTTCGATCTCTACATTTGGTCGGTGAGCTTCTGGACGGATTCAACGATAGTACTTTACTGCATTAACAACGTACGGAGCCGGTTTAGTACTTTCGTTGCTAACCGGCTCACGATTATCCACGATGAATCGGCCACGCACCAGTGGAGTCATGTCAGGTCTGGCGATAATCCGGCCGACCTGTGCTCCCGAGGTGCGAACAACTTCAGGCAACTGGACACGTGGACGAGAGGGCCGAACTTCCTGCAATTGCCCAAACAGGACTGGCCCGTGTTCGAATTAAAAACCCCTACGGAATTGGAACTGGAGATCAAAGGCGTAGTGATAGCAACCAACGTCGTCGAAGCGTCGCCCATTTTATCGCGACTGGTCAGGTTTTCTTCCTGGATGAAGACGCTTCGTTCGCTAGTTTGGTTAACCAGGTTCAAGATAAGTTTACTAGTCATGAAAGGGCTACGGCCCTCAGGTCGGATACCGGTCGGCCCGATAGGTCCCGATGAGCTACAAGCGGCAGAGTACGATATTTTCATAATGATACAACGCGAGGCTTTCGCCCAAGAACTCAAGAGGGCGGAAGAAGTGGGGCTGACCAATGAAGACATGCCATCTCCAAGAGGCGAGCTGAAGCGTTTAAACCCCAAAATCATCAACGGACTGCTGCGGGTGGATGGTAGGCTGACCAACGCCCACCTGAACTTCGACACAAAGTATCCTATACTGCTGCCTGCGAGACAACCCGTAGTAGAGCTAATGATTCAACACGTCCACGCCGTGGAGGGACATGCCGGGGAAAGTCACGTGGCGAGCGTCATCCGAAAGCGTCTTTGGTTGTTGAGAGGACGAGAGACTGTAAAACGCGTGATCCGACGGTGTGTGCAATGCAGGAGACGCAATGCCACAGCAGGCAAACAACTCATGGCCCCGCTACCAGAATGCAGGGTAAGTACGGGCTGGTGGCCGTTCAGTGACACCGGGTTGGACTATTTCGGGCCCTTGTGGGTCAAGTGCGGGAAAAGATTAGAAAAGCGATACGGATGTATCATGACGTGCATGAAATCACGTGCGGTACACCTAGAAGTCGCACATTCGATGACGACCGATTCGTTTCTACGGGCCTTGCAAAGATTTATCAACCGAAGAGGCGTACCGGCCGATATATACTCAGATAATGGATCGAACTTTGTGGGCGCTCAACGGGAATTGCAGCGTTGGCACAAGAACATAAACAGGGACGAACTGCAGAACCGAACCGTGGCCTACGGCATACGCTGGCATTTCAACCCCCCACAGGCCAGTCACCGAGGCGGCATATGGGAACGCATGATCCGGTCCGCCAGACGGATATTGCTGTCAATCATGGAGCAGCAGCCGCCCGACGACGAGACCCTGAACACCGTCATGACTGAGGTGGAGCGAATCCTGAACAACCGCCCCCTGGTTCCAGTATTGAACGGCGACCCCACCCACCTGGCGCTCACCCCAAACGACTTATTGACGCTAAGGTCGAACGAGGGTTTCCAAGGGCCGGTAAACCTTCGTGGGAGCTACCTCCACGGGTGAAAGCAAGCGAACTATCTGGCCAAGGTCTTCTGGAGGCGATGGCTACGGGAGTACCTACCGGCTTTGCAGACTCGACAGAAGTGGATGGCCAAAACAAGACCATTCAAAGTTGGGGACGTGGTTATGATCGCCGACTAACGCGCACATTTCAGCGCTTGGTCTTTGGGAGTAGTTACGGAAACCATCAAAAGCACCGACGAAATGATAAGAACGGTGAAGGTGAAGACAGCTAACGGAGTGCTCATTCGTGACATACGCAGTATTAACCTACTCGAGAGCGAAGACGGAGGAGCTGATAACCCTGTGGCCTAGTAAACCTTTTTCACACCAGTAATCGAGGTGGATAAAGAAACACCATATATACCACACAATCTCCGTCAAACACGTTAAGGTGCTCGCGGTCCCTTCGTTGACATTACAGAAGGTTCTTTCCGATATGTGGTGATGAGTGCGATTCCATTATACATCCCGATACATACACGCATGCACGACGCACTCTACATCCCGTAAACCCATCATACATGTGACAGTGTTCTTTGTTCGCCTTTTGTTGACGCTACCGAATGCCCCTTGCACATGTGGAAGTAGTGGAGCTCAGGTCACACATGCATGCTACATTTACTCGTTTTCTTGCCACGCGGTCTTTTGTTGACATTGCAGAAAGTCCTCCTTTGATGTGTAGTCATAACTGTGATTTCATTGTAACCCCGGCACACACACACACGCACGCACACACACACACACACACACACTCAAGCGCGTACATCCAGGACCGGACGGCCCCTTACGAGGACAACTTCTATGTGACCATTCACGCCCGCCATCGGTCATTTGGTCTTGTGGAAGATGTAGACTAGCCTCACGTCTATGTAGCCAATGGGTTAGGTGCGACCAGTAGTAGAACGTCGACGACGAGCATTAGACGCGCGCACTGACAGCAGGGCCTAGGCAGGTAGGAGGAATCAGTACCTTTATACCGAACCTTTGACTCTGCTAAGGATCCAGGAGGATTTTGGTGGGCGGTGTAACAGCCGGTCGTGGAAAATCCCCCTTTTTTCCCTCGCGATTCAGTGTTTTTTCCCAACATCACTCATTTCCATACACTATTGACTTGTCTTTACGAACTGGTTGTTTTTCTGGACCAATTGTTGTTTGTTCGCGCCCAAAGCGCTATTTTGGCACATCCTTGTTCAGGACCTGCGTGACGCACGTGCTGTCTGCTCACACGCTGCTATTCGGTTTCTCGTTGTTGAGACTTTGTGATCGTATTATTGAGGTTTGTATATTGTTTACGTCATTGTTTATTTTAATAATCTAGTATCGTAGAATTATCACGGATAATCGCCTTCTGATTTCGGGATCCGTTGCGAATTTGGCTACGCATTGCTCAAACGTTCGTAACAACCATCACTCACGGGAGATATCTTCCATAATGTCAGCAATACACGGGGAACAATCAGCCCTGCGGCGTGTTTCGATGGAGGTAGTGAAGTATAATCGTGCATTATGTAATTGTGATCGGTGTGTGTCTGGGTGTATGGCGGAGTCATGACTACCATCACATATGGGAAACGCCTTCTGTAACGCCAGAGAAAAACGGTGGGCACAGCAAAGTGTTCGACGGAGGTCATGAATTATAAACGCGTACCATGTAAGTGAGTATGTGTCAGGGAGTATGATATTTCGGTACGTCTGTATGTCGTAAATGCTCCCACACGTGGGAGGTTCCTTTAAAAGCATCGAAGACGAATGAGAAATAGTCTACTGGGTTTCTGTGTTATCGGCTTCTCCGTCTTTACTCTCGAGGAGGCTGATAGTGCGTGCGTCGCGGATTAGCGTTCCGTTGGCGATCTTCAACTTCACAGTCCTTATCGTTTCGCCAGAGCTTTCGATGGGTTCCATAACCACGTCCAAAGGCCAGGTGCTGAAATGTGCGCATTCGTCTGCGATCATCACTACATCCCCAACCTTGAATGGTCTTGTTTTGGCCAGCCACTACTGTTTAGTCTGCAGAGCTGGTAGATACTCCCGCAGCCATCGCCTCCAGAAAACCTCGGAAAGACAGTTCGCCTGCTTCCATTGGTGGAGGTAGCTCCCACGAAGGTTTACCGGTCCTTGGAAACCCTCGATCGACCTTAACGTCAATAAGTCGTTCGGGGTGAGCGCCAGATGGGTTGGGTCGCCTTTGATCACTGGAACCAGTGGGCGGTTGGTCAGAATTATCTCTTCCTCAGTCACGGCGGTGCTCAACGTTTCGTCGTCCAGCGGCTGTTGGTTAGTGATCGGCAGGAACATTCGCCTGGTAGACCGAATCAGGCGTTCTCACATGCCGCCGTGATGAGTGGCCTGCGGGGGATTGAAGTGCCATCGTATACCGTAGGCCATTGTTCGATCCTGCACTTCTTCCCTGTTCATGCTTTTGTGTCAACGCTGTAGTTCCCGGTGAGCACTCACGAAGTTCGACCCATTATCGGAGTATAAATCTGCCGGTATGCCTCTTCGGTTGATAAAGTGCTGCAAGGCCCGGAGGAAAGAGTCGGCCCAGTGGCTGGCCTAAATCGAATTTGTTACGGCACAGCCGCTGCAGCAGGATCTTTCCGAGTAGCAGCCGGGGAGAGACGAAACCGAGCGGATCGGACAAACTAGAGACGGTAGATAGTATACCACGATGGGTTACTGGCATCTCGTGAACGTTTAGCTCAAAAACAAGGTCGTCCGGTTCCGCATTCCGTTGTATTCCTGGAGTGCATTAGATAGGGAATGAAGAGCCGTCCAAATCTCTAACCCCTTGGGCCGCACTCGTGGTACTGAATGACTTCAAGCACTCCTGAAGCTTTCGACATCCATCCCGTTAGGTGGAAGCCGCCCGCTTCTAGCAACCTTGTTAGGTCTCTGAACTGCACTAGGGCGGAGTCTATATAATTGAATGACCCAAGATAGTCGTCGACAAAGAAGTTTCTGCTGACGCTATCCACTATCAACCGGTAGATGAAAGCTCTATGTTTATACGCTGATTCTCGAAGGGCGTAGTTCGCACAAAACGGTGATGATATCGCTCCGAATGTGTGTACGGTCTTCTTAAATTTATCACTGCTACTTCCCGATTGTAACGACCGGTCGTGGAAAATCTCCCTAAAACCCTTGCGATTCAGTGTTTTTCTTAACATCACTCACCTGCTCACACTACTGACGTGTCTTTACGAACAGTTCGTTTTTATGGATCAATTGTTGTTTGTTCGCACCCAGAGCGCTCTTTTGTCATATCCTTGTTCTGGACCTGCGTGACACACGTGCTCCTTGCTCGCATGCTGCAATTCGGTTTCTCGTTTGTTGAGTCCTTGTGATCTCATTATTGAGGTTTGCATCTTTTTGGTGTCACTGTTCATTCAATAATCCAGTATCGTAGAGTATCACGGATAATGGCCTTCTGATTTGGGGATCCGTTGCGAAATTGGCTACGCATTGCTCAAACGTGTGTTACACAGGTTAAGAAATGGTCCTTACTTCTCGGAACCATCACTAATACACTCTGGAGTCCCCGAAGGCTCAGTGCTAGGTCCCTCATTGTTTCTCACTTATATAAACGTCCCTCCAAGGAACATACCAGGGAACATTGCAATGTTCTCTGACGGCGGCACGATCTGAGGCAACGACGCCACAGAATTGCTGTCGGCAGTGGACCACGCCAAGCAATGTTCTGCCGACTAGAGCCTACCAATAAATGACAGCAAATGTGTGGGCATGTCATTTGGCAATTCCCTGGCTCAACACTTCTGGACGAACAATGCCACACCAATTCAGGACATGGAACAGCACAAGGTCTTGGGGCTCTGGCTAGGCAAGTCACTTTTCTTCTCCCACTGCCATCAACTAGCCAACAGGTCTGACTTTCGTGTTATCAACATATAAATGCAAAACTTTTCTTCCATTATGAACGAAGACTCAAATAATTTATGGGACTCACATCTGACCTCTTCTAGAATACGGCCGACAAGTGTGCACTCTGGCCTGGTGAAGGACCGAGACGTCTTAGGACGCATACAAAAGGAAAGCCACGAAGCTGGTTCGCGGGTTTTCGAGCAACTCTTATCCTCTTCGGCTGACTGACCTGAAGCCGTACCCTTTAGGATTTCTCAGAGTCAGAGGGGATCTTTTCCTAATGTGCAGCCTCTTCACTACAGGGCTTTCAGATCACTTTCACGCGCTCGAGCCTGGTCACCATCAGAGGGCACGCTAAGAAAGTATTTAAGCATCGTCCTCGTACGAAAGCCCGTGAGAGCTTTTCTACTCACAGAACAGTCCAGCTTTGGAATAACTTACCACAGGAGAGTATCGACTTCCTGAACGAAGAAACATTTAAAAAGCGGTCGGACCATTTCCTGGGGCTAACGGTTCCTCCTCTTGATTTCAGCTGAACGACTACAACAGACAAGAAGATACCACGTGAGCCGGGAACATTTAGGCTCCAACCTCGAACCCCTGTACCACTTCAAGACTTCAAAACTCAAGAACTGGTCTGAGTTGTGGGCCACTTCCCTTGGCCCAGTAGCCGAGGCCTTCAGCTCCTACCTCCGTACAATTTTTAGCTCCGTACCCATATCATCCCACCCCACCACGCACCCGATATCTCTGACCACAACCCTCAACCACTTCACTATTCCCATTGGTGCAGTCGCCCAAGGTTTCCACGGCTCCATGGGCTCCACGGGTCCTGACCTAACCCCCCCCCCCCCGTATTCTCAAGGAAGCCGCGGACACATTAGCTGCTCCTTATGCCTCGCTTTTTCAGCAATGTGTTGACGATGGAGTTTTCCCCCGTAACTGGAACAAAGCAGTGATCGCACCCATCTATAAGAAGGGTAGTAGACACCTTGCTTCTAGTTACAGACCCATAAGTCTCACTAGCATCAATAGGAAAATTTTGAGGGAAGTCCTAAGAGTGGGGTTTTTCCCCATCTGCACAGAAATGAGATCCTCTGCCGGTCACAACATGGGTTTTTTCCTGGCGGATCATGCAACATCAATATGCTTACTGTCATGGATAGTCTAACGAAAGCCTATGATGATGGCCAGCTTTCGCATGCCGTATTCATCGATTTTGCCAAGGCCTTCAATAAGGTCCCCCATGCCCCTCTTCTTTATAAGCCGCAAGCATTCGGGATTACAGGCTCCATGTTGGCCATCCTACGTAGCTTCCTTACCGACAGCACCTTTGTGGTTAAAGTCGGGAATGTTTTGTCCCAACCCTCCCCATTACCAACTGGGGTCCCCCAAGGGTCGGTCTTAGGTCCTCTTCTTTTCCTGATCCACATAAATGACCTTCCGTCAGACCTTCCTGCGAACATTGCCATGTATGCAGACGATGTGATCCTCTGGAGTCCAAGCGTTGAAGAAATTGAAGTTGAAGAAACAAAACTCTAGTCGCAGAATTGGAACCTCCCAGTTAGTGATGACAAATGCGTGAGCATGTCTTTCGGCAGAGAGACTGGTCACACGTTTTCCATTAACAGAGCAACCATACTGCCTAGGGTTGACCGACACAAGGTGCTCGGTTTCTGGTTAGATTGCAACTTGTCCTTCTCTCATCATCACCAACTTCTGAGCAAGTCTGTCTTTCGAGTCCTAAATATGATTCCCGCGCATCCCTAGGGATGATTTCCCCATAGTTTTCGGCACTTATATCCGACCTCTGCTGGAGAGTGGTGGTCAGATAGTGCACTCTGGTCTTGTCCGAGATCGTGAGATCCTAGAAAGGGTTCGGAGGGCCTCCACCAAAGCAGTAAGGGGTCTACCCCATCTACCTTATCCCGTCTGCCTCTCACTCCTCAACCTCTATCCCCTTGACGTAAGACGCGTAAGATAATCTGTTTCTGATGTTCCACCTTTTTGAAACAGGTCAAAGCGATTGCTTCTTCTCCGTCTGTCCAGCCTTTTCTCTTCGTGGTCAGATCGGAAAGGATTTTAAACAGAGGCCACGAAATTCACTAAGGATTAGCTTTTTTAGCTTTAGGGTTATTACTCTGCGGAATGCACTTTCGGAAGATATTGTTCTCTCGCAGAACAAAACTATCTTCAAGAAAAAGTTAGACCTCTACCTGGGTCTCTCCCAGCAATTCCTTGTCAAGAAAGCGAAAAAGATGTCTTTTACTGCATATGTGTTCATGAATGTAGCACCCCACTCCGCTTAAGGCGCTGTCCACAGAGAGACACTGCATGTTGTGTATTTTGTTTTTGCTGCCACCCCCGCCCCCCTTTTGCTTCTTTTTACTCTCGTTTCAGCTCGGTGAATCCGACAGAAGATCAAAGATTTCCTCGAGAACCGGGACAATTGGGCTAGAAGCCTCGAACCTGGGCGAAGGGGGTTTAACTACACAGAGCGTCTCCGTGCCCTAGACCTATTCTCGATGGAAAGACGGCGCATTCGCGAGGATTTGATAGAAACCTCCAAGGTAATGAAAGGACTGTCAGGAATAAGACGAGAGGAACTTTTCTCTCTGATAACCGAGAGAGGTACAAGGGGGCATAGCCTTAGATTACAAAGGAAGCATTCGAGGCTCCAAATTAGGGCGGAGTACTTCTCAAATAGAGTGGTACCCTATTGGAATAAGCTCCCGGAAGAGGTCATAAATACCACAACCGTGAAGGCTTTTAAGAAAGCAGTAGACCTATGTTGGGTGGCAGAAGGCCCGGAGTTATGTTAGGCAGCTTTTAGGGTCAGCAGCAATTTACTTATTGTTTCCACCTTACTCTGCCAGGGCTGATACTGCACAAAATTTCTGCCTTTCAGAAAAAGAAAATCACGCAGTGTTGGGAGCTATGGAAACGCGCCGACAACACAACTATCTGGACACACGATTGGCTCTAGCCACACCAAGTCCTATGCAAACTGAACTGAACTGAACTACTTCAAGACTTCCTCTCCCACAGGACGCTTTACGTCAAAGTGGGGGACAGGTGCTCCAGTTTGGTGAACGTCACCAGTGGTGTACCTCAGGGATCCGTCCTAGGCCCGGTCCTATTCTTCTTATTTATTAATGACCTAGCATTCGCTCTTCAATCGCCCAGCTTTATTTTTGCGGATGATGTGAAGATTGTTGGATCTAAATGTAGGGCGGACTTGGGCAGGGAAATAGGTACCGTCCTGAACTGGGCATACAAATGGGACTTACCTCTAAACGCTCAAAAAAGCCATTTGTTGTCAAGGGCAACAGAGAGCCTTACTGTCGCTCATGATCAAGGGCTGTTCACCGTAGAGGCAGCCAGTAGGGTTAAAGACCTGGGGGTCATCATGAACAGTGACTTCAAATGGTCGGAGCAATGCAATGCTGCTGCGCATAAGGCTCGTGGGGAGCTCTTTAGACTGCGATCAGCTTTGTCTTGCCGGCAGCCGGAGGTATTCGTACCTATTTACATGGCTAAAGTACGACCTCACCTAGAAGGTAGCGTGCAGGCTTGGTCACCCTTCTACAAAAAGGACGCCGCCTGCCTGGAGAAATTCCAACGTCTCGCCACGCGAATGGTTGAAGGGCAGAGGGGTAAGACTTACGAGCAGAGACTCTGTGACCTGAATCTTTTCTCGTTGGAAAGGAGGAGACGTCGAGGGGATCTCATAGAAACGTTCAAGGTAATGAAGGGCTTTTCTGGCCTTAGACCAGATAGTCTATTCCAAGTCGCCGTAGACTCCAGAACAAGGGGACACGAAAAGAAGTTGATAAAAGCCCGATCTAGGTTGATGGCTAGATCGCACTTCTTCAGCAATAGGGTTGTGAACAGTTGGAACGGTCTGCCTGGTGAAATGGTAGATCTGCAGACAGTCCAATCCTTCAAAGGTGCCCTAGACCGCAAGTGGTACGAGATCTTTCCTTGTAGTGAGCCTTGAGTATATCAACTAGATGGATGACGGGTGGCACTGTGGTCTTTCTGGAGTATATTTTAGCAGACTTTTCCCCTCATTGCATACTGTCTCAGTGAACGCTCACGATGCATAATGTCTCTCGCAGTTGATGTGCAATGAAGCTTTCCGTTTTCCTCTCATTTGTAGCTGGGATTCGACGAAATACACTCGGCAGTGGTGGGTGCATAACTGGTGTGCATACCATCGAAGGAATTCTGGACGCTCGATTGGCCGTGGCCATTACCTGTCCTGTGCAAACTGAACTGAACTGAACTGACTTCAAGACAGCCGAGGGCCATTTTCGTTGTGCGACTACGAGCCTAGGAGGTTGGGCCTAGGCAGTCCGTTGTGTTGTTAATTCTGCGAGGCTGCAGATGTCACTCCGTCCGTGATTGTGTTGTGTCTCGTGTGGCCACTTGGCCTGTGTCTCGTGTCCTGTGCTGTGCTGTGAGTGTACATGGCCTCGTGCCCTGTGTTCTCCCGTACAGTTCGTTCAGTTGGTATCGTGCTGTGATTTGTGTTGTCTACTTAGCGGTGAGCTTTCCTCGAATGTAGCATCTTAACGCCAAATAATCTGTGTTATTCGAGTCTCAGTAAGTGGGAACCTGTGTCAGTTGTGTGTGTGTGTGTGTGTTGGGCGCGGTAAAAGTTAGACGCATTTTGTTTGTGACCTCGCAGTACGCCCCAACAAGCTGCAGCTCTGACACGCAGAAGAATTAGTTCTACAATGAACTTGCCACATAAACTAGGAACTACGACTAACAGTAATGAAGATTAGCATTGGGCCCATATCAAACAGGTGAGGTGAGTAGCTGCAGATTCGCCTGTGGTCCTAGATTGGATGTCCACCAAAGACACTGAATTTCTCAAGTGCCGTTGAGTATAATTGTGCAAAAGAGTCAGCTCTTTAACTGTTTTGTAGTGAATAAGATACGAAGACATACGAAATAAATTTACGCAAAGCCTTAATAAGCACCGTAAAAATTGGTGGATCAAGGTAGCCGAAGAAATGAAAACCCTTGTAGCAAAACCGCTCCGAAAGCGATCGGTTTTTACTATTATGTCGATCGGTTCTCGGTCAGTTTGCTTAGTGGCCATTTTACACGGATCAACATTGAACTTATACGAAGGAAATCGACGACCGGACTAACGTGCAATACTTAGTTGGCGTTGTATTTAAATGTATTGGTTTAAAACATCGAAATATCCTGAAAGCCTCGGTGTAGATCGCCCTATTTTATTCCCTCAAGTTGGGTAGACAAGGACAATTATTCGGAAAATCGCAAGTTAGGAGATAGAAATGAGCATCGTAATACGCAATTTGGGTTAGTGAGGGAAATTAACGAAGCATATCAGGTATTTCAAACGATTGGCACAAATCGTTCAGAAACGGGCCAAAAACCGCTCCCTAACTGATCGGTTTTCGGCCAGTTTCTGAGCGGTTTGTGCCAATCGTTTAAAATACCTGATATGCTTCGTTAATTTATATCACTTTTCCTGTATTGCGTATTAGGATGCTCATTTCTGTTTCCCAATTTGTGATTTTCCGATGTTGATTCGTGTAAAATGGCTACTAAACAAGTCGACCGAAAACCGATGTTACGAACGGGCTGGGTGCTACAAGGGAACAACAGCTGCTTCAGGAAGTAGTCAAAGACTGTTCAAACTTGTTCGCGATAGCGGTGGACGGCGAAGCCTTGTCAAACGAAATGCGACTTAAATGGAGAGCCTATTCATAGCGAAGAGCAAATTCTGGACCGTTGGGCCGAATACTTCAAAGATCAGTTTAGCTGGCCTCGCGCTAGTTCGGTTACTCCTATTTCAACAAGTGCGACTCCTTGGTTAGTACCAATTGAGCCCCCATCGAAAGTGGAAGTGGAGTCATGTATTCGATCACTTACGCGTGGTAAGGCGGCCGGTCCTGTCGAACTTCCTCCTGTTCTTTTCAAACTGGGTGCTGGTGCATTGAAAGAATCACTTACCACCTTGCAAGATGACATTCGGAACGAGGAGTGTATTCCATTATTATGGGGCGAGTCATTGATTTTTCCCATTTTCGAGAAGGAAGTACACAATGACTGTGGTAATCGTCGTGGGACCAGCTTAATTCCGATAGTCACGAAGGTACTAGCCTCGATTTTGCTGCGTCGTCTGACACCAGTTCGCGAGAGCAACGTCCGAGAACAACAAGCCGGATTCCACCCAGGTCAAGGATGCATAGACCAGGCTTTTACTCTTTGTCGACCATTTGAAACGCGTCACACACACCGTCGATCGACAATAATGGTTTTCTTAGACTTGAAGAACGCCTTCGATTCAGTTGAAAGAACAGCGCTTCTCAGTGCTGTTCATCGAAAAGGTATGCCCCAGAAATTCGTGAACCTACTGAGATCATTGTATTCTTATACTTCTGGCCGCATAAGATTTTACGGTGAACTTTTCGGTCGGTTCGAAAGGACCAGCAGTGTTCGACAAGAATGTCCCATGTCTCCATTCCTGTTCAACTTCGTCATGGACGAAATAATATAGAATGCCTTGGGAAATCTTCAGGATGTAGGTGTCGAACTAGGAAATAGTGGGAAACTGTGTGACCTAGATTACGCGGACGACGTTGTCTGCTTGTTCGAATGCACGGAACATGCTCAACGTGCACTAGATAGGCTCGGAAGAGCTGTATCTCCATTCGGCATGCGCTTTACACCTTCAAAGTGCAAGGTGATGTTGCAAGACTGGGGGTCAACGATTCCGAGCTTGATTCTCGATGGGGAGGTGCTGACAGCTCCCGACCTATTTAATTACCTAAGCAGCAACGTGACGACAGATGGGAGCACAGTAGTAGAGGTGAGCACGCGGATATCCAAGGCTCGAGCGGCGTACACTGGACTGAGGCACTTGTGGCGTCGATCTGATATTTCACTGAAGTTGAAAGGTCGTGTGTATTGTGTTGCACTGAGTGCAGTTTTGTTGTATGGTTGCGAGACTTGGGGTTTGCGTGTGGAGGATATTCGTCGTCTTGAGGTTTTCGGCCACCGGTGTTTTCGTAATATCGCTAATATTGGGTGGAATAGCCAAGTGAGCAACGGTGAGATCAGAAAGCGAGTATTGGGTATTAATTCAGGGAACGTTCTTTCACAGCGTATCCAGCTTAGTAGACTTCATTGGTTGGGACACGTGTTACGTATGGCAAACACACTATCATACCGTGCCCTATTCTGCGTTCCACTTCGGAAGTGGAAGAAACCACGTAAAGGTCAACAGGTGACGTGGCAGCGAGGAATGAGAAAATGTGCAGCAGACTTAGGAAAAGTAGGTGCCTCACGTCTTCGTGGTTGGGATCCAAAAGATCCATCAACCAGTTGGCTGGAGACATTGAAGGATATGGCAGCGAACCGTGAACAGTGGAGATCGTGTTGTCACTTTCTGTCAAATCAGAATGATTGATCAGTGTGCGTTTGTACAGTTAGACTGTGTATTCCGTATATTGGCTATTAGGACGTTCTCTCCTTTTTCCTCCCGTTTAGGTCCACTCCCTGTCGATCTTGTATTCTCATACCTTCTAGTTCAACGTGCAACATGGTGGGAAAGGCAGTGGTCAGTTGGGCTTGCCCTGCTGTTTATCGGTGTTCGATGATGATGATGGCTGGTGTGCGTTGACAGGACGCAGAGATTCAGAAGAAATCGCCGGTCTTGTGGCATGACGAGGCAGGCCACAACTTACTTGACCAGCGAAATGTAAAGCATTCTTGACAAGCGATCAGTGCCGGTTCGTGTTATCAGATGGGGCTACACCTAGCGCGTTTTGAAAGACGGATGGGCGAGGAACAGGCGATGGTCGGAGCACAGGGCCAAGAGCCATTCTCCGTTTTCTGAGCGACAGGAATCTAGTCCATAAGGGCCTCCCAAATGCGCTTCATTCAATGACAGCCGACCAACTCTAGCATTCAGATCTGCCAAAATCACGATATCGGGCCGGCTTGCTCTATGTAGGAGGTCATCTAGCTTATGATAACCCTTGTAGTCATTCTTTTAAAAGTGAGGAGACTGGCATACCTCTGATTTCCATGTTTTTTAATGCTCTTGCTAGTAGCCTTAGCAGAGATGCGTGGCGTTCATCATCATTTATCTTCATTCTCAATCTTATAGTTGGGCAACTTTAAATTTT
Organism: Fasciola hepatica; assembly: GCA_948099385.1. NCBI lineage: Eukaryota > Metazoa > Platyhelminthes > Trematoda > Plagiorchiida > Fasciolidae > Fasciola > Fasciola hepatica. The sequence continues at coordinate 16,416,954 of CANUEZ040000123.1, forward strand.
CGCACATTTTTATTAGTGCTGTGACTTCAACTACTTTATGGCGGGGGGAGGGGGGGGGGGGTAACTATCACGCTGCCTGTGCATGAAAATGCAATGGAAAGGGTGTTCTGTTCCGTCCCACTAGCTCTAGTGAAAAGATTTTTCTGCCTTCGAATTATCTCATTTCACTAACAGAAAACAGACAGTTTATACAAGATACGAAAGTCATAGTCACCAATCGTCGCACCACGAACTAGCTGGTCCAAGCTGACATCGGGTAAAATCTCTTCCGATTGGTTGATTGGTGGTATGGCCATCCCCCGCTTGGTGGGAATCCTTCCTCATCTTATCGATCCGTGGTCCCGTTGTTTGTAATTCCGTTTGCTCAAACTGCGACCTGTATTTTGTACAAGCGCTGCTGGGCTGGCTACCATTGAGACTTGTTTGTCTATCGGTGGTGAGTCAGCCACTATCCTCACAAAGGGCACTTCCGATAAACACAATGACATACTGTGCACTATCAGGAAAAACCAGTAATCATAACTGTGAAACTTGGAGTGAAGAGCTCACCTAAAGTTGCAATAGATCAGTTCTTGTGGCAACTAGGGCAGCAGCGAAAAATGCTATGTATCACGTAAATTATCCGGCAGTAGAAAAGGTCGAGTGTCGTACTATGGATCTGAAAAAATGGTTATCGATACAATAGGTCCACCAGCGATCATGTCGTTGATTAGTCTTTTATACAAGTTTTAGTGTTCACTCATGCCACAGAAGGTCGTCATTACTAAGACTACAAAGTCGTCGAATTTATATACACTTTACTAAAGGAATATAATTTTTCTTTCTGCTACAGGTGGCACAGGGGGACTCAAGCCCAGATTTGAGGGCTCGCCCATTGTCGGTTCAAAACTCGTGGATCTCCCGGACTCCGAGAAGGAAAAATCCCCCCCCCCCATAATCATGGTTGTTTTATCAGTGTGACGAACCACACGCCATCATACCTGGAGTAATATTCCCAGTAGCAGTTGCGGGAGTCTGGCGTCATACAAAATTTAATCGGCTTAATAAACTCACATGGAGCAATCATTTTTTCAGTCTCATTTCTCTGTTTTTGACCAATTTCTCGATTACCCCTATACACTGAATAACGTTTTAGCCAGAATTTCTATTTAAAAAAGAACATTTTTTCCATCTCAAGGCTAAGTTGAATAGATATCGTGACAAACTCTACCTTGCACTTCAGTTTATAAGTTCTTTATTCCGTTCTACCGGGTTTTTTGTATAACTGTCTTTTCTTATTTATTTTAGGCTATGATGCTGCTCCGTTTTGATTGAGGTCACTTAGGTCGGCGTGATCTGCATACTTTTGGTGTCCTAGCTGATTTTTCCAATAAAATATACCAAGCTGTGGCGGTCTTGCTTTCTTGGCTGCCTGTTTTTCTTACGAGATGGAGGTAAACAGCCTAAAAAAATCACCTTTTTGCCCTTTTATATAATTCATCAGGAAGTGGTTAAACTTTTTGAGGGGCATACCTACCCACACAACCAGTAATAATATTGTAACAATACGTTGTCGTTTAGGCTTTTCATGAACTCGGTTCTATTTAGTCTGTTGTGAAGTTTTCAGTCCCATTGTGACGTAAAGTGTTACTTTATTTGCATCATACAGCTTCACTCCAAAGTACGACATACATCAATTAAGTGTAGGCGGGTTTCTCGTGCTTTAGTTGGCTCCCGGACTTTTCGTCACCGGACATTTGGTCGCCAGACATTTCGATGATTGAATTACACTATGTTCGCTCAAGTCTGTCAAATGTCGCATCCTCAGAAACTAGGAGAAACCCAGTCCTAAACCTTTTTTCCATTGGTTTTCAACCTTGAAATGTGGTACCCTATAAATGTCACGGTCTGTATGATGTTTCCATCATCGCCCGAACCAACTCCAGTCTCTCAAAAGTAGCACCCGATTGGCGAAGGCTGTTCTCATATGTGACTGGTCAAAACAAGTAATCTACTCGACTAGTTGATTCAGGGCCTACCACTTTTGAATCAAAATTATCTCACGTCACACAGCAAGTGCTCTTCGTCGCTCGAAGCACAGATTCATTGAAATATAAGACGAAATAAATAATCTAAAGAGTAGAATGGAGGATTACGATTAAACCCGGCTAGGTTCAACGGTGACATGAAATAAAAGTGAAAGCCATGTCATTACCTGCAAATGCGTACGTGAATATTATGTGTGGCTATCGATGAAAACGTTTTCTCAGTCAGATGCTCGCAGATGGATATTATATAAAGGAACTTAGAAATATAAAAAACAAGGCCATTATGTTGTTATTGATGCTGGGCTCTTTTTGTACTACACTTTTATAGAATGAGGGACATACAACTGAGGCAAATGTCTTCGCATTTATTGCGAACAACATGAAAATATTCGCTTCGAAACAGCGCTGATTATTTCTGGGTTAGAGAAAAACGAATCAGAGAGCAGACGGTTGTTTTGTAACCTAACTGGGTTTGAACGAGCTGAGAGTTTAATTTTTTTTTCTGGTGAATAACTAGTATTAGACATTTTCCAGTGTTTTCTCTACCAGCCAGTACATGTGACAAACTCCCTCAATCTTCCTCTGCATTTCAATATATACTTAGAGTAATCTGAACTGCAAGAACACCGATACCTGTAGTTTCGTAACTAAATGTCTATGCTATATTATGGACCTTCAGAATGTCTACCTACTTCAATGTCGGGAATAGGTGAAAGGTTTTCTTCTTGTCCGATCAACTTTGATTTCCCGGAAGAGCAACTTATTTGCTTCCTTGTTCGTGCGGTTTTGTCCATATGCACTGTTCTACCCCGTCACCGATCTAAGTTGTCTCACGACTCTCGTCACAAAATTGCCTCTTCAGTGGGTCTCAACAAACCGAAGTTTGTTGTAACTTGTAAAGACCCTTAATTACCATCCCGGATGTTATTCAGCGTTTTACTTACCTTATTACTGTGCAATAATCTCCTTGGACCTGCTTTAGAAAGGATTGCTCGTACTTTACCGCGGATTGGCTATTATCAACAGACAAAATCACAAATACAATTCTGCATCAAACACCAAATCGCTTCCTTTGACGACGACGCCAAATGTTTAATGTGCTGCATCGTCTTCTGTTCTATGTTCCGTGCAGCATCAGGAGGATATGAGTGGTTGGTACTATGTAGAACCGCGTGGTTATACGTTTTCAGCCTTCCACCACATCGACCACGTTGTTGAGATTTCCAGAAGGTGACGTCGCCGTTCTTTTTGTCCACCGTATAAGAGAAGCCTTGGTAAAGTAGCTTCTGTCCGCCTCTGCTAAAAATCATGAATTCCATTATCTGCAACGTATCGTATATGAGCTCTCAAACTTACCTCAAGAGGATGACCAAACGTTGTCGACCACGGGGCGTTGAGCGTGTAGGTGACAATGATTCACTCATCGGCCGATAGCGCAGCCCATTTTCAACTTCGGCGAACAGGACGATTGCTTACTTGCTAATGGATGTGATCGGTAACTACCAACCAGCCGATAGGTGTGTCATCCAGCCTTAGGCTTTCCAAGCAGCATAATACCCAGCGCTGTTGGGCTAACGTCGGACTAAAATGACTCGTAACATGTGCTCTCAAAGATTGCACAGAATTTAGCGAAATTTTACAGGAAATGTAAACATAAAAGTATCACAATATTCATCAATATATATATACTTCACGAAAATGGCATATTTTGTTTTACAAGTTTTCAGTATACCATTTTTGAAATAAACCATCTAATTTCCACAAACAAAGTTTTTTTTTATAAGTAATAAGTTGGTGGTTTTGATCGAAAGAATGGTTAATGGGCAAACAGACTAAGAAGCATACAGTTAAGATGGATTAGGAAGAAAATACTCATTTCTAGCGATTTTTTCCAATGTTGAGCTAGCCCAACGCGCTCTCAATTGGGCGCAGGTAGCGCTGCCCAACGTTTCTAATGATGTAGCCCAACGTGGCCCAGCACGCACCCAGTTGAAAGCGCTTTGGGCGTGCTGCTTGAGTTGCAAATTAGGGCCGCTGGAATGTCGGTGGTTAAGACAAGGCCAATGAATAATCCCGTTTTCCTGCCGCATGTAGTCGTCCAGATGAGTCATTTTGTTCACACACTGAGGTGGTCAAGTGGATCAAATGTCTAACACTTCAAAAAGGACAAAGGCTTGAATTCCAGATTCACTGGTGACTGTCGTGGTAGACGGCACTTTGCCATTTCAGCTGACCCTAGTTTCAAGCCTTCGACTTTAGGAATTCTGGTGTAAGGTCACAACGGTCAAAAGAATTTGACTGTAATGCAATTGCACTTTGTGTCTTGGACACCGGACCAAATAGCAAAGCAAAACAACAAAGGGCAAGTCTTTCCGCTCTGTAATCTATGTATGCCCTTATGACTCTGGATTGCCAGGTGTTAACTGTAGATCCCGAGATTGGCCAGGGGGACGGGCTACGCCTAACCCACTTTCTGAGGGTGCGACATTTGACAGATGAGTGAATATAGTGTAATTCAATCACCGAAATGTCTGACGACCAAATGCCCGGACTCGACTGTAGTTGGAAACATTGGTGTGCTATCAGAGAACCGGACTTTATGGTGTAGTGTAGTTTGGGTCACATCGTCGGAAGCAGTCTCTAACTGCCTAGTCGTTCAGCTGCATTGTCCGATTGTAGCTTTTTCGTTAGTGCACTGATCACCAACCAAGTCCCAATGACACCAAAACGCATTCAACTGTTCGTTGGTAGTACCAAGTTGCAACAGTGTTTCGGGGTAGTGGGGCAATCTACGTGTAGATGTGAATTTTCAGGAGTGCACACATGAGGGTGTTATTTGTGCCGTACATTTTTTTTTTCTTGTAGCCGTACTTTTGCATGTCCTCGACGGTCAGTATCTAGCGAGAGCGCACAAAAATGCAGTCAATTTGCTGTGAACTGCGACAGTCGTTCGTGTATACTACAAGTTTTCCTATCGTTTAGTAGCCACTGATGATTATATAGTGGCAACAGCCTAAAGTACTGTAACCAAACCTTTCCGACACACCCTTACTGCGCAAGGACGTATCACGTGTGAGATTCCGGTCCCAGTTAAGGGGCTTAGTTGCTTCGCGTGAGTCACGTGAGCGGCTGCGCGCCCCACGCAGGTTTGATCTCTATCACTTTTTAGTTCACGGTTTGCCCTTCATTGATCACCCTCATGTCCGTGCGCAACATTTTTTGTTATTGATCTCATCTATGATAAAACGTAAAACTGAGCTAGCACGCTCTGTAAGTCTATCGCATATTGAACTCGTCTTCCTTTAACATCAGTTCTATTTCGCTCCATTCGATGAATACGTAGTTTCTTATTGGTGAAACCATTACCATTGAGAAGACGATAACTTAAAGATAAACTGATCGATATATTCGGGTGTATCAATCTTATTTTTTTCTTCATCTCATTCAAAATGGTTGTTGGATTCTCCTCTACTAATGAGCACAGTTCCATTACCAAATATATCGGATATTTGTGTTTGTGAATCCTGTTTTAATACCAGACTCTATGTCCCGTATGGCGATGGCTCTGCAGGTTTTGATGTTAATTCCGGGATAGGGGGTGTATGGGGTATTTGAGAAGAGTAGCGCCTATGCATTGGTAGGCTGTCGTGCCCCATGGGGTACCTTTCATGTCGTTGGTCTCTATCACATGTTTATATCTCAACTATGGTTCCACGAAGTTGAAGCATGCATCAGCGGCCACACCCCGGCAAACCGCTCGACAGGCGGGTCAAACCAGTTTCAGGGTAACCAAGGTCTGAAAATCTCGAAGGGAAGACGCCCAGCATGCGGAGACGGATACTCTTGCATAGGCAGATGAGATCTGCTGGGATTCAACGGGTACCAAGTAAATCCGCCCATGGGCAGGTGCTATTCGGGACACACATGAAGCCGGCTAATCCTCTGGCAGGAGCTCGCCGCATAGAGGTAAAAAGTAGTGGTATATTTTGAATCTTCACCTTTCCTTGCACACTGGTCAAGTCTTCTGCGGTCTTCATCACTAACTGTTTTGCATTGGTGATACGAATCTGTACTCAGTTCTTTTCTTAGGTCGATTGCTTCAATTTTCCCCACTTGGAATTCTGCGGATGTTAAAGCGCTCGTTCAGCTGGTAAATTTCATTTTCGCTCGTAGATCCGTCGTGATTGAGCTAGCGGTTTGTATCTTTCACTGAGATCTTCACGCAACCAGTGCCTGGATTTAGTGGACGAACCTCGGACAGAAAAATCATATGATTGGGATAGTTATGAAGAGTTCTCGTTGTGATATTGCCTCGTGATACCCATGTCCAGCAATGTCTCCAATTTCAACGGCCGACCCACTAGAGATGAGATTTACAGCTCGTTATCTCAATAGCCCAACCGCTGGAGGAGCATGTAGTGCATCATTTACCAAGGGCATTACGACGGTGTCACGAAATCTCGACTTCCCCCTCCAACTGGTTTGACTCACCCGTCTATCAGTTTATCAGGGAATCGCCACCCATCGGAGAAACGGCTTATTGAATCGATTGATGAGAGCAGAGTACCAGGTAATGATCAAAGACTCAAACGACGCCTCATTAGGAAATGAATAGTCCCTAATCGTTGTTTCTACTGTTGCCCATCACCGCGTGACTGATGGCGTGAAAACCATGGGTTGGTTTAGTAACAACTGTTCACTACGAAACAAAGTCGCACCCAGGCATCTAAATATCGCTCTGCTTATATCTGATTCATCTTTTTCGTCCGGTAGCAAAAACCTGTTGGATAATTTAAGGTAGCTTAAGATGAAATAAACTATGATCGCCTCATATATCTGACTGACTGTGGCCAGCGATGTCACCACAGCGGACTAAATTCAGCAGCGTATAATATACTGAAACACGTTGCTTCTATCTGAATTTTCAATAAGAAAGTTCTGTGCTACCGCTCCGCTACCCGATCAGCTCTGTTATACGTCTATGGAACTTCTAGACTTTTGCAAAAACTCCATTCATTGTTCACAAAGCGGATAAATGCAATGAGTAGATCTGGTTAATGACGCTTTTCTTGCTCGATACTATTTCAACAGAGCACTTATTGTCTCGTATTCGGTCGTTCGATGTGATATGTGCATTAGAAATAACTATCTGCCGAACCGCTTCCCGTTCTCAGGCTCCATCTAAGGACAGTGAAAGCTGTGCTGGTATGTTTCGAGATATCCATCCATGTGATAGTCTGCTGGCATCCTGGCGGCCTGTAGTGGTTTATTCAAGCTAGGAGTACGGATTTTGTTGCCGCGAGTGATAGCACTAAGTTTAGGGATTAAATATGAGCTACGACGCTGCGCCCGCCCTGTGATTCGTTTCACTCCATCACAATGAGTCGGCACCTTTATTTGTGGAGTAATGACTTGCACACCTTCATATCCCCAAAAGCCTTACTGCGTGGCTCATTTCGAGCCGGAGTGGTTAATGAGTAGAGGCTAGAAAAAACTGAGTTTTTTGCCTAGTGGTAAGACAACGTGTCAGCAACCGCATCTCTCTGGGCTGCTGGGCGACCCTGAATCTCACCGTTTTGCTCTGACTGGTTGATTTTAGCTTTAGCTGGCAGATTCGTTGATATCATCAATTTGGTTTTCATAGTATTCGGCAGTTGATGCAGCGTCAGTGTCAGTTAATCAGCAGCGTGGTTCGGTTCTCTCCCATGCTTTGTGAAACCCAGCACTTCGAAGCTCTTGCTCACAGTTGCACTCTTATAAAAGCTAAACACATTTGACTGAAGGGTGGATACTCTTTCCGGATCATTCTGTTGACCGAATGTTTATTAACCAAATTGTGCGATGTGTTGTGGTTTAAATCTCAAACTTTTGACACCTATTGAGATATGTTTATGTGCCTATTTTGATATGAGCCTTGTACGACCTGACGCTCCGCGTTTCTTCCGTTCTTCCACCTCACCACAGGAAAGATCAATTTGTCCCTTCTTTCTGAAAAACCGTTGTGCTTATGGAAATGACTGCGTTCATTCGCATTCGTTGCAAGCACCTATGAGTAAAGAAGTGACCCGGTAAACCCCTTTGTTTTGCGTAACTGTTGCCTGGGGTTTCTTTTTCTGCTGATTATATAAATGTGCTGTTTGGAGATTTTTCGGTTAAGTCCCCAATGCGAGATGGCGTACGTGATAGTCGGTTAGACCTTCCTGTCTGACCAATCCAGCTTTACTCTACCCCTCGATTCTACGTCTTCAACTTGATGATCAGCAATCTAAAAGACTAACCCCATATTTCTGTACTGCAGGCTTTAGGGATTGCTGTACACGCCGATAGCTTACATTCAGTTGCAAGGACCTATGTAGCTTCGATGCACTCGTAGTTTGGTTTGAAGCGAGTCTCATCTTGGCCTGCTCGAGGGTTTTTCTTCGAGTTCCACATTTTTCTTAGTGACATGATTTGGCTCCTTCAAAAAGTGACCAGTAGCCCATTTCAATCTGGAAATTTTTTCAGAAACCTGCCGTACGTTGATTGCCGAGTTTTTGTATACTCGTCGAATAAACCCAATAAAAAACTGGTAAATAATCACATTTTTATTCGTTTGCCTTCCCTTCTTTCGCTTGTTCTCATTGACGTCTCCACTACCCAACGAAGCGTTTCAAAACCACATTCCATACCATGCAAGTTCTTCGCCCAAGGGTATTGTCGTTTAGGCAACCGGTGCTGGTATTCACATGATTGTCCAGGTTCGTAAAACGTTCATGCCTCAGATTGAATATTTCACATTATTCACCATGTATTTACAATTCAGCAACAGTGGTTCGTTATTTGCTTTGAGCTGTTTGATAAATAATGTTCGTTTCTCACCCAGTAGTCAATTATCAGGTGAATTGTCGTTGCGTGCCCAGTAATCTTGTTTTTCCCATCTGCACATCTGATTTTTTTAAGCCGTGCGCAATCATGTTCTTGTGTATTCTTTTTTAAATTATCTATAGAAAATCTTCCACTATTCAATAAGCCCTCCAAAACCGTGCAAGAAACTTACTGGGTCATAATGATTTGAGTTTTTTTCAACTAAATTGGTTATAGCATATTTGGCTGGGAAAACGGTATCAGCTGGAATCACTAGGCTACTGGGTTTGGTGAGCTCTAATCATGTAGACGACGATATTGTTCCGAGTGAAGATCCGGGTAAGTTGCATGCGTTCTTAGATAGCCTAAACAACAGTGTACCAATGTTTGGGATGCGTTTTCTACCTTTAAAGTGTAAAGTGTTGCTGCAGGACTGGATTAGCTCCACGCCAATCTTTGTTTTAACAAAGGAAGTTCTAGCTGAAGTAGATGAGTTGCTGCCTGGGCAGTGACCTCTCACCAGGTGAACAGTGAAGTATCATCGCGTATACGAAGGCGTGTTTGGTCTTTGTTAATATTTGGTGTCTGTGACGCCAACGTGACATCCGATTGTCGGCGTATCCTGTTCTTCAAGGCAGCTAGTTGTTTGAAGATAGATCGAAGTGGTCAGTCTATTACATGGCAGAGGGGTGTGAAAACCTTGAACAGTAGACTTGGCCAAGTAGGACGTGTTAGACTTGCGGGTTGGTGTCCGCGTGACCCACCTACCTAATGGTTAGAGACTTTGGGTGATATGGCTAGGTGTCGCGGCCATTGACGTAGTTGCACTTGGACTGATTCGTTGTCCTCTTGATTTCCGTTTATTACTTAGATTTTTGGATCTTTTCCACTTTATGCTTCTGTTGTTTTTTGCCCTTTGTTCGACGATGCTGGGAGGTAGCAATCAAAACCAGAGAACAAAAGTACGAGGTTATTGGTTGAATAAACTGAACTGAACTGAATCATGTTGACCAAGTTTTATCTGGGTCACTCAGCAGTAATAATACAGACTTCGATTGTTTGGGAGTGGGAGAGTTTCCGTCTCATGCTAATACCTCGGTTATTGTTCGCCTGCCAGGGTGACTCAGCTAGACATTTATCCACACCAACACTGATAAGGTGACCAGTAGTCATGATACTAGTTAGCGGTTTTGTATCATTTTCTGAGGAATGTTGAGATCATGCATAGTAATGTGATATGTGTCTTCTGCAATTCGTGCTGAGTTCGTTTATGAGTTATTAGGTCGATACGAGTCAGCAATGATCATTTAGTCGGATTTGTGTAGCCGTGCCTGCATCACGGATCCACCAAGCAGGAGCATTTAATCCCTGGGTCAAAGGATGAAAGTGATCCATCCATGCTATCAACAACACCTAGACCAGATCCGAACCCAGCATGATTCTGACGGGAGTACTGTTCACGAGCGTTGGATAAGCGGTGGATAACAACACCAGCGAACAATTTGGATGCGGTGCCAACCGGACTTATTCCCTTGCGGTTTTCACAGGAGGGTCTGTCGTCTTATAAATCGGTACGATCACGCATTCATAACAACTCGTTGAAACTTTTTCCTTCTCCCATATCAAACCGAGAAGTTTTGTCAACTCCACTAAAAGTACTGAGCCCCCACCTTTGAAAACGGACGGAGGCAACCCATCCGGTCCGGAAGCTTTATGTCGTTTAAGATAGCTTATCTCGCGGAGAACCTTTGTTTCTGGTGAGAGAGTAGTATCTACCACTAGAGCTGTAACCATCGAGCTAGTTAACAAACCTGTCGTGGATGAAGATCAATTAAACTGCCCTTAAAATACGCCGCCCAACAAATAAGACGACGCTCCTGAGTCTGAATCAGTGAGCTGTTCGCCTCTTTGATCAGTTCGCAAACTCCTGGCTTTCGTGGATTGGTATTTCTAATTAGACGAGAAAGGTTCTGGCTGTTGCCAATCGCTGCAGCTTTCTCCGTCTCCCTACACTTCAAAATCCGCCAGTGCTCACGGTCGTTTCTCAGGCTCCGAATCAGTTGGCATTTCAGGCATCTCCGTGCATCATAATATCTGGAATCCGAAGGGATCGATCTGCCGGCATCTATCAGTGCAACTGAAGGTGCAGATATTCATCGTTTCCGAATGTCTCTGGTTGTTGAACCCTGGACAGCATTAAGTGGGGCATGCTTTATGTCCGTCCACCGCTCTTCTGGATCCTGTGCGTTTGACTGCATCGATAACGTGGTGGATAATTCTGCTTGGAAAGCTGATCGGTGGTTATCATCTAGTAGCAGCTGCAGGGATAGTTGGCTTTGGCGTTGCTTCAGCCACCGACTGGACGTAGACTGAAACGCGCGCGGATTAGAGAGTGTTCAATGTCCACAGACATGGACGAAAATGGTTGACAATCTTGAATTGATTCTCGCCACCGGTAAACGCTAGCAATGTGGTCAATCTGTGAAGGCGCAGAAAGACTCCAGGTTAGTCGGTGTCGCTGCGAGAAATTTACTCTCCAGGAAAAGCTCATGGTCAGAACACAGTTGCATGAGTCGGTCGTCGTTATCAGTTCTTTCAACTGGATTACCAAATCGGCCTCCTATATTTCTCTCCGTCTCGTCTAGGCTTCCAACTTGAGCACTAAAATCACCAGCAACAACCGTTATATCCGTAAAACGCACGCCGCGGAGCAGTTGAGGCAAATCTTGGTAGAATTCGTCTTTAGCCTTAGAAGAACTATAGTCATTTAGGGCATACACAGAAACGACAAACAGGCATCGACGCTTCAGTCTATTGCTATTGACACGCACGGAACCATTCAACCGAACCGCACACAGATGGCTTCTGACTGAGATCCAGTCGAGCAGTGCACCCACAGCTTCCATGTCCAGAGCGGTACCAGCGCCAGCCTGACCACGAGCACTAGACGCCGAACCGCCCCATATGCGAAGAGTGAAACGAGAAGCGAAGCTTGCGTCTGGAGATCGAAATGGTAACACTGAATTAGGGTTTTGTAAGCGTGTTTTGGAGACACAACACACCCATTTTAAAGGTTTCACAAGTTCTAACTAGGGCACCCTGTTGCCCCGTTAAGCAACGTGTGCGGACATTGAAAGCAGCAAAGTGATGAGAATGCTTAGGTCTTAGAATCGATTCTCTATTTTACCCTTTTTCCAAGTTACGGCCTTTACGGAGAGCTACAAGTTCTCGGTCATGAGTCATTATGGAACATAAAGGATGAAGAGCAAAGTCATCAAATGTTTCCCGAGTAACCGCTGGAGATCTTTAGGCACATCATACTTCGCGGCTGCCCACACCGCAGAAGGGGTTTTCTTTGGGAACCCTAACCGGGACCTCTGTCTCAAAAGTCTGACCCGCAAGGCAGCGAGGCGGTAACCCAGCACGGGATTGCGACCGAAGCACCGGTGAAGGAACTTCTTCCGGTCTGTCACGTGAGACCTGGTTAGTGCAAACATACTGTCTTGTATCCGCTGGTGATTTGTTATCCATCCGCTCATCGGATTCAGTCCTTAGCCCCATACACTCAGTGGAGCAGATGGAACGTGGACGGGGCAGCATCCTTTGGGCTGGGGGATGCCTAACTTAGGCGGGCGTTAAGTGCTCAATGAAGTACGATGACTTCTCCCACCGTCGACAGAAACCCCGAGTACTCCTCTCCTACGTCCATCTAGTGTAGGTTTTTTGACCGGTAAACTGTTTCTCTCCGTGTTCATTCGCTGGAGTGGCCTCTCCAGAGGTGTAGTGGTTAGAACCAGATGTTGCCCATCAACTGGTTCAGAGACTGAACTTTGTGTGGCCTCTATCCATTGATCTGCCGGGCAGGGTTGTATCTCCGCCCTAAGGAAGCCATCCCGTCATGGAGGCACGCAAGTCGTCGCACCACGTCAGGGTGCAGTCCGGTCGTGATGTGCCGTGAGATCAAGCTTCTCTGCGGTCAGAAGAGAAAATCCCCGAAGGTGAATATTGATGTAAACCGTTTCATTGTCCAATTTCTCCGAGAAGCGTACGACTCACTTTCCATTTTTCCGTCGTCTATCTCGTCTGAATTTCAAGAGCCTCTTGAGTTACTCAAATCAACAAAGATGATCAGTTCAACTGGTCCAGACGGTCTACCAACGGAGGTGCTCAGATTTCGGGCCCGCTCTCTATGTGATATGATGACTTCGGAAATTAACAATTCACTGGAGTCCCATTCCATCCCCGTTTTTTAGTGTCCTGGTACAATTTTTCCTACTCCAAAACAATCGCATAGCCAGACGGAACCCAAAAAGTATCTGCCAATAGCTCTGTCTTTTCCAGCATTGAAATGCGTAAAGCGCGCTGTGCGGCATCGTCTTCAAACCACGGTGAGAAGCCCAACTGACAAGTTACAGTTTGCGTACAAATCCAAGCCCTCTACAGTTTATGCAGTAGCGTCCATTGTGCACCATACTGTTAAATCCCTCAACGATTCCAGCCATCCAATTAGATGTGCTTTTCTTGACTACACTTCGGCTTTCGACAATGTGCCACGCTCGCTTCTCAAAAAACTGGAATCTTTTGGCTGCCCTGCATATTTACTGATCTATTTGGAACAATATTTCTCTGGAAGAACACAGTACATCAAAGTAGGCAGAAAGGTCTCCGAACATCCATCAGACTTCTACAAATTCACCGTAAATCTTTCACATATTCAGAATCCTTCTAATTAATGTGGTCTTCTATTGAACAGTAACAAGTGTCAAGTGTATTTTTTCACCATTAATTCTCCCCCCTCGCACGTATAAACCACTTGAATTATCTTAGTGTTGCGCTGCAGCATAATCTGCGTTGGTCTTTGCTGATTAACATCACAATAGAAAAACTGCGTCGCTTGCTATATCAGATTAGAAGGCTACGGCAATTTAGTACTCCACAGAGTTATTTTCACTTTTATGAAATGGTATATAATACTTATCATTGTTTATTGTTCCCTTGTCATTTTCCTAGGACTACTAAAAAATTTCACCACTCTTCTCAAAGGCTTACGCATCGTTAGTCTTGCTTCTGGTATAGCCTTAGATGGCCTAGTCTTGGTGCTGTGCACTAACCACATAACAGCGTCCATTGCGTTTGCGCAGAAAATCGTGTCTGACACTTCGCACCCATTGCATTTTTATCTTACCCTTTGTCAGTCCCACACATTGACCCGGTCTAGGTATAAGCTGCTTCCCTCCAGACTGTCTTTGTGCAGGAATTTCGTCGTTCCGTTCCCATCACGTGTCCTAACATACAAGGATGTCATTCTATTTGAAATGAAATCCTGTTTTGCTCTGTAACTTATTTTGGTAGCATTTTTGACCAAAAAATATTGTACAATTATGATCAAGCTAGTATGTACAATACAATACAAAATTATGTATAAAAGTACTGCTTATATGAAGGATATGTGTTGATGCCGTTGGAGTGCTGGTCGCGACACTTTGTCATGTAGATCAATATCTTTTCAACCAGCGACTAGGCTGACCATGAATTCTACTAAATCTTGCGTCAACTGATTTATTGGGCAAAGCTTGGTTACCAAATCAGTGGTCCATCAGCTCGACTTACTTTCCAATAGCAGCCGGCCTCGGCAAACTATACGCATCCCTACAACGACTCCTCCAAGGTTGTTGGCCACGATGAAGCGATGGTTGATTGAAGGATAAAAAGAGCCATACCGACGGTTCTTCAGTGCCGTCGACAGCACCGCACTGTTGTCAGATGAGTATGTTTCAATTGTCAAGGAGATATGCTATCGTTCCTTTGAGAGGGTTAGAGCATAAAGGTAGCCCCCACAATCGTTTCCAACGGAGTACAACAAAACCGCCCTATATCCCCGTTTCTTCTCAGCTTTCCTACAAAAGGTAAACTGCAAAGCGTTTTGTTTGGCTCAGCAAACAATTAACTGTAACTCGTTCCGGAGAACAGAGTTGTCACGACGAGACTGCATCTTGACATGGTGTGATGGCTTGCGTACCTCTATGACCCAAAGAGCAATACAGGCTGGCTTCCCTAAGCCGGAGATGCACTCATGCCTGAAAGGTCAATGGGTAGAGGCCAGACGAAGCCCACTCTCCTGGTCCTTCAAGTTGGGTGGCGATCTGAGCTGGCGATTCAGTCGGTAAAATCAGTGGAAGAATAATTGATCCAAACAAACGGGCTTCCACTTAGCGACCCCACTGTCTTGAGAGTAGGTTATCATTAGAACTAAAGGCTTTGGTTGAGAACCCTAATCGTTCTCCTGCTTTGCGGCTGGACACCCTAGCAGTACCGGTCCAACATCTTCCATCTTCCATGACAAAATTCACCAATGATATTGCCTTGCGGGGTGATAGTGCACGGACGATACAGTACGCCCTACATCGCTTGGCGACTGTGGTGCCTGAGTACAGTGCGTAATGCAGATCGGTTTAACAGTGAAATCATAACGGTTCTCGCTAATCGGTAGTATCTGTAGCACCACTAAGAAAATGGAATTTTCTCGGAGGCTTTGGTGTACAGTGCTACGATACGGCTGCGACGTATATTTGCTCCTCGCTGACAACGCTTGGTGACTTTCTTCATCATTCAGTTGATGTCTCCGAAACATTACTGGTGTTTGGTGGCAGTACCGAGTCGTCAGGTGTTGAATAATCGCGCAGTGGACGGAGCGCAGTAAATCCGAAACGTTTCATGTGTGCTTATTTATCACTTTCCCTTGCTATGGCTCGGGAAGCTTCGTGGAAGTTGATCCAAAGGTTGGTGTAAGAATATAAATAAGCCGGTTTGAGCCCAGGTCTTGTTTTTTATTCACCGGCATCAATTTTGGAACCTTGAAGACGTGGATTGTTACTTTTTTGAAACTTGGGCATATGGCTTTTTATCCATGGCGGTCGTACATCTACTTCGCTACGTGTCTCCACATTATCTAATGGTTTTCATTTGTTTGTTCGCTGATCTTGGTATATGGATTGCAAGGCTTTCATTGCCAGCCGAGATGAAATAACCGGTGTTTATGGATCCATATGGAAAGTTTTCTGCTAGCCTTTCCGATGTAGTACTTCTCGCAGTAGGATAGACCACGATGACAGTTTGTTATGACCCACGAGTTGTTTTCTACGACCTGAATGGGAAATTTGCGTACTTGATCTCAGCTCGCAACTCCGATCGCTCCAGCTCGCGATGACAAATCAGAAGACGACGAATACAACACACCAAAACGACTGTGTCTACAGAAATTGCAACATGATATTTAAAGCGAAGATGGAAAACTCTCGAACTCGGGCGTCCAGTTAGGTTTAAGCCCTGTCGCGCCTATTAAGTAGATAAAACATCTGTTGGATTGATAATTGATTTGCAGATGACTGCTCGATTAGGAAAAAGGGGTTTACATCTTGTGTGATCTGATAAATTATTGACTATTGTTTATTCAATCCGGCCTGGCATGCTAGAGCTAATTAATGGACTGCTTTAAAAAGTTTTTTTCCATTTTTACTTCCTAACACCTCCCCTTCTAGCTGGTAATGATAGCTTTGACGACTAGCATCCAGTTGCAGTTGTTCAGTAGGTTTCTTTGTATGATCAAACCAACGACGTAGTAGTGACCCTTTTTCCGGTTCTTTGGTCTGTAATGCCAATGTTGGTTGTTTGAACGTATCCAAGAGGATTCCCATTGGAACTTCTTGTTCATGTGACTGGTTTGGGGTTCCATTGTATCGTCTGCGCAGCTGGTTTTCATGGTGGATCCATGTCCCATTATCTGTCTCTACTTGGTAAAGTTTGGTACCCCTCCGATTAATAATTACAGCTTGGGCCCAGTTTGAATTACTCTCTCTCTCTCTCTCTCTGTGGTCATTTGCATAAACTGAAGCACCAACGTAAAAGCCGTCTTTCTGTCTCATCGATTGTTTTTTTGTTGTTGATAGGAATACGGCCTTATGGATAGTCCTCAATCTTCGATCCATCAGTATTTCATCCGGGGTTACACCTCCTGAGGTAATGGCGTTTGTTGTTGTTGAATGTGCTTACATAGCTTTCTGCTTGTCCGTCAG
The DNA here is from genome assembly GCA_948099385.1 of Fasciola hepatica. Lineage (NCBI taxonomy): Eukaryota > Metazoa > Platyhelminthes > Trematoda > Plagiorchiida > Fasciolidae > Fasciola > Fasciola hepatica. The sequence goes on from CANUEZ040000123.1 coordinate 16,433,896, forward strand.
GTTGTGGGTGGCACGGTGGCGAGAATGTGTTTAATATTGAGTTTCTGGTGAAATTCGTGAAAAACTGTCGATGCGAATTGAGATCCGTTGTTGGACACTATTTGGTCGGATAATTCATGCTGTGCAACACTCGACGGAGGACTGCTATTGTTCCATGTGAAGTGGCAGGGTTGACCGCTACTATTTCTGGCCGTTTCGAGAAGACGTCAACAACCAAGAGGTAGGATGTACCGTCAATGGGCCCAGCAAAATGAATGTGAAGTCTTAACCAGGGATTTTCTGGGGTCGGCCATAGAGACGGCGTTTGGCGTGGTCCCATTTTTGATGCATTTTGACACCACGAGCATTGACGAACTACACTGGTGATGTCTCCATCCATTGCGGGCCAGGATGTGTAGCTTCTGGCTATTGCCTTCATACAGTTTATTCCCGGATGACCGGTGTGAAATTGTTTCAGTATGACACACCGTAGTGAGACTGGAACCACCACTCTGTGGGATGACATGAGGCAGGTGTCAACAACGGTGAAGGATTCACGATGGTAGTGAATGTGTCTCCGGAGTATATTCTTCTAGGCCATGGGGTCTGAACAAATGTGATAACTTGCTGCAGAATCGAGTCGCGTTTGTTAGCCTCGTGGACTTGCTCTAAGGTAACAGGTATGGCACGCACAGTGTCCGATAGTTCCTCGATAAGGACATCTTCGGGTGTGATGGCTGCGATATTGGCTTCGTCATCGTCTTTATTATGATCTGTTATTAGGCGAAGTAGGCCGTCATCTCTACCGAAGTCCGCTGTTTTCCGGAATTGTATTTCAAAATTAAAGGCCAGCGTTGTAGACGACTGCCAGAGTAAACTGGAATGCCTTTTTGGAACCGGAAATTGATAACATCAGTTTTTGATCCGTGAATAGTGTGAAATGGTAACCATGGATGAATTTGTGGAATTTTTTGATGACGAAAATGATGCCAAGAGCTTTCTCAATTTGGCTATACTTCCCTTCGTTAGAGTTCAATGTGCAGGACGCATGAGTCACAGGTTTCTCCGTCCCGTCGGAAAACACATGGGAGATAACGGCGCCAATGCCATAAATGGAACCATCAGCTGCCACAACGATTGGTAGTTTGGGGTTGTATTGTGGTAATAACAGATTCGATGTCAGCATCCGCTTTAGTTGCTCAAATGATGATTGAACCTGTTGCGACGAACACTAAGCATAGTCCTTCCATAGAAGTTGATGAAGTGGGGCATGCAAACAATGTAGTTCTAGCAGAACAGCATTGTAACAAGTGATGAGGTTTAGGAATGATCGGAGCGACGGAATGTCCTTTGGGGATGACATTCCTGGTATTGCTCATACGTTTTTCGGGTCTAGATGGCGATCATTGGCGTCAAAAATGAACCCAGGGTACTTGGTTGTTTTCAAGAAAAATTGGCATTTCTCTTGACGTAACCGCACCCCGAATTTTCGAATGCGTTGCAAGACTTCCTTCAAGCTGCTGTTAAGTTCGTCAGCGGAACATCCGGTCACAATCACGTCATCTAAATATGCAGCCGCTCCTAATCCTGCAAACATGGTGTCCATTGCATGTTGGAAAATGGCGGGACTGTTTTAACTCTAAGTGGCGGGCGCGTTAATTGGTACAAGCCGTGGTGAGTGGTAATTGCTAGCAGGTGCCGAAAATGAGGTGCGACTTCAATTTGAAAGTAGGCTTCAGCCAAATCCAACCTTGCAAAACAGGTACCGCCGTTCAGTATTGTAAAAATGTCCTCTGGAACAGGTAGTGGATAACCGTCAGAGTCTACAGCGGTGTTTAGGCCTGTAGAGAAATCAGGGCAAAGTTTCATGGTTCCGTAATCTGGTTACCCGAGGCTGGTGTCGTATCCCATTGTTGTCTGCTCGCTGTAAAGCCAAGTCTATGTGTAATGGTTGTAGAGTAGATCCATAACCAAAGTCGACGGCTTCTTGAGTCGAAAATTTGCCAGCGTAACTCGATGTTTATCTGGTTTTAGTTACCAACGTTTTGTGCTTATCGAACTTCTGACCACTTACTATCCTATGCACATTAGTTGTAGGTCTTCCGGTGATTTCTTGGCCTTGCTCCATCATTCCAGAAGTACTCGTATCTTTTTGCGTGAAACGAACTTAATTGACCAATATTTGTGTTGTTGGGCTGATTCTTTTCTAGTTCATGCGTCCGTAGTACTGCAGTGGTAGAAAAAAGGGGAAAATCGCAAATTCAGGGCGAAGGGCAACTGTGTCTCGACGTGATGGAGTAGAATACCACATAGGCTCCCAGTAAATCAGGCGTTAAATCGAGCTGAGTATACTGTTTAATAGCAACGCGTTGAGGAAAAATTAGCTATATATTTTTCAATCTTAGTCTGGCCTCAGCGAACATGGGTGTACATCGACTGCACGGTGTGCAGTTTATGGTCGCAAGTTCATTAAAAGTTGATCGATATCAGAACAGCAAAATATTTTCTCCGCATCTGTTTTTTCACATTGCCAAAAAGCCATGTTTCAATAAAATGAGATTTGAGAGGTTCAAGTTTACTCAATACACCTCTCATTTGGATCGAAGAGAGGATCTTATAACTTCAATGTATTATACCATGAGATGCAACCAGCTGGGGATCAACCCTCCCTCCCCTTGTGTGCACTGAAGCGTTGTCGAGGATGAGTACCGGTGATACGTAGCTATCTCTTCTTGAGGTTTCTTTGACAAACCGCAAGGAATTCGTTCATCATCGACAAGGTTGTTTTAACGAAACGGTCTTGTTTCACTATGCCGGAAATAGATCGGTAAACCAGGACACCTTCGGTAAGTGGAATGATAGCAATGCCCGGACTCTGATCTTACACACCTTCTGGACCAAATTTTGTAATTTTTCGTTACGATCCAAACGAAGCACCCTGGGCTTGTTATTCTGCATCCACTTACTGTTATATGCTGCTTTCAATTTATTTTCTAGTTGTTTCTTTACAGGGGTTGAATCGTCCGTTTCCCAACTAAGTAATTTTGCTCGTCAAACAGGCTACCAGTCTATGAAATATTTTTATTCATAGCGTTTGTCAATTTACAAAAATTTCATATAGATTCATTTTCCATCGCATGGCATCTTTTCAACATGTTTTCTCTTCCAGTTGCTATTGCGTTTCTGTAGCTTTGTATATCAGTCCCATGGTGCTGAGTAAGTACGCAGATATTTGACTCTCGGGGCACATTGTGCAATCCAAGTCACTGGTTTTACTTCACTGTCATTTTTATTTTTTCCAGTCGACCATGGTCACAGGCTCCAAGTTCATTTTTATATGAATCCACCTTTCTGATTTTTGTTAAACACGACTTGTGCACACTAAGACTAAACACTTCTCAAAAAAGACGTGTGACCTTAATCAGTTAACTGTTTTGTAGACTGTAAACTAGTTTCGAGAATGTCACTTGATGACCGAAAGTAACTGATTATCTGTTGTACATTCAGTAAAGCACAACTAGGACCGTATGTGGGCGGGGGGGGGAGGGGAGACGTGCAAAGAGCGGTGGTGGTCGAGTGATTTAGAGGGTTTGGAGCTCAGAATTCGAGTCCCGAAACCGCCGGCCACTTTAATGTCAGGCAGTAATACACTGTCATCCGGCTCGTTACCACCCTTGACGTATTGGAATGTTATGTGGTTGTCCATTCCCAATCTAAGGGTCCGATTGCTAGCTGTCCCTGATATCGCTGTAGGCTTTTGAATGTATGAGGTATATTCCTTCCACTCACGCAAAAGCAAAACAAGTTTTTTGATCGCTTGGAGTAATTCGTTTGACCGTATATATAAACTGTTGCGCGATCATACACTGTAGTCTGATGTTCAAAAAAACATTTTTATATAGATTCTTTTTGTTTATATCCACCATCCAGGGTTCGAAGTTTGACTGTTTTGTTAGGAGATAAACAGAGGAGCTTCTCACAACCGATAACATCATCCAACTCTGCATTTCTCTTTGCGCCTCATCCTACAAATTATAGCTATACCGTGCGAAGATATTTCTATAATGTATGTCCACCGTAGGAGTTCATCGTTGTGTGGGCGATGGGTTGTTACCATTCAAAGCTAGTGACCAAGGAAAATTATATCTGGTATTAACGCGAAATGAACGGCTGAGAGTAGTTAGGTTTTGGTCGGTTCAGAATCTCATCCGCCCCGAGGGTTCGAGTCCCAGTTGGGCTTCGGGGGACGTGAATTGCTGATTACTCCTGACTAGTATGAAGCAGTTGCACATTGGACTTTCATAGTTATCAATAATGAGTTGTATTTTTGATTGTGCATAATGAATCATTTCAGAGACAAGTGCAATCTACTTCCAAAACTGGTATTTCTATTCATCGGAGCCCTTTTTCTCTACTCCCATTAGCATAAGGAGATTGTAGTTTCTATACGAACATATCCATTATTTTCGTAGTTCCTTATATCCTACCACTGGTCGCTAAAATTCCTAGATGATTCCAATTGTAAACTTATCATTCATTTAAGTTTAACACACTGAGTAAGGTCGTTCTGAAATACTCTGTCAACACAACGTTTTTCTGGTCGCATTTTTTCACATCTAAGTACTCTTTGGTGATACAATACTGAAATGGAGACAGTTAATTTCATATTAGTGGTTCTTTGTGTTCTGCATTGATTGGTTGCCTGTCGGTCAGACTATCTTGATGCAGCGTCACTAGCTGTTCACTTGTTTGAACCCCCAGAACATTCCGTGTTATCTTCCTAGGTGGTTTTCAGTCTCCGTTTGAGTATCGGCGTCTCGAGCCCGCCAGCTATCAGACGCACCTCGGCCATCAGCCTCATGTTCGTAATGCTTTTGCAGTTCGTGCACATCAAACCAATCAGAGGTCACTTGCTCGCACGCCTCACTCCATCCGAGCCCCGGTTCCCGGTTCAAACCAAGTGCAATCAACGACCACGCCTACGTTTTCATTTCGTGCGTTAGAAAAAGAGTTACATTTGGACACGATTAAGTCAGCCGCAGATTTGGGATTCCAAGATGATGAAGTCTATTCGGCCTCAACCGATCTATCCACGAACGAGTTGCGCGCCTACCAGAGCGAAGAGGAAACATTTACGTTGAAATCTATTCCACTCTCACCACCACCTCTTTCATTTTGTGTTCAGTCTAAGTAGAACTGATTAAACTTGTTCAGCTACATCAACATTGTACAGCTATGAAAAATACAACAATCTCCGCTTTTCACCGACTTATCATTCCAGTACAGAGGGAAATACGTTTGCGGTTAAAGTGGATGAAACACTGATAAATATCACTGCGATCATCAAATGAATCACGTGCTCCTATTAGCCGCACACATTTCATCAAATTGTCCTGTCCTAAAGGTAACGGTAACAGATCACTGCCATCTGAATTAAGATCGTCCCTGGTTTGTGCCTGAGATGGATATTGTTATTGATTAGTTTCTGTGTAATCATAACTACCACCCATCATGACATGGCTTTTCCCTCGTATACGACGGAATGTATATGCCGGCTCTCAAGCGGAAGACAAGTTTTTTGGCCCGATCATTCGCTCACCAGTATGGCTTTCTCTACTGACTCACCCAGTTAATCAGAAGATCTTTACTGATGCCTAATGCAGATTCATTTTCAGACCTGTCTGCTCAACATCGTTTCTTATTTGGTGCTAATAGTCCACCGTCTTCTTGCTAGCTCTAACGCTTGAGGTCCTCCTCTTAGTGCCCTGACAGCACCTGCTAAACGACTCAATTATACTGTGTTCGTGTCTCAAAAATAGATCATTTATATAAGATACATGCTGATAACAACCAAAACTGTGCATGAAGGCGTTTTCATCTACTGATGGATGTTGGGGTCTAACTACTACCATCGTTCTCAGTAGCATATATAGAATTCAGTCGTCCCGGCGTTGGATCTGCTTCCGGTGAAAACCTCACGAGGATTCCAAAGTTTACCGGTTAAAAAGGCGAATTGGTAACCCCGTTAGGCGAGAATGTGGGAATATTGACAAAGGGATAATCACAGGCCTCCTAAGAAGTATGCAGAGAAGACGTCTCGAGGTCCCCAAGCAGGATGGTAGTTGCACACGATCTTGAATAGTAACTATCAGTTACTTTCTGTGTAATCGCAGAAGGCAGAGATTTCTGTGTGTGTGCGCGCGTGTGTGTGTGTATGTGTATTCAGAGGAAAACAGTGTGGGCAGCCGCGAAGTATGGTTCGCCCAGAAACCTCCAGTGTCCTTCCTATTAAGGGCGTTACCAGTTTTCCCTCCTTTGATTTAAGACCGACGCAAAACGCCTCGGGTAATTGCGGCTCTGGTGAAAGTAATAGTTCAGGAGTCGAGTATCAATCGAATGCACTTCTTGAGCCTAAATGTCCACTTCACTTGTCTGTCTTCAACATCCGCACACTATGTCAGATAGGGCAACAGGCTGCCCTCGCTGAAACTCCTGGCACTTTTAAAATAGATGCATTCTGTGTCTCCGAAACACGTATACAAGACCCCACTTCTGTGATCACTCTCCGCACCCCAGATACAACCTCAGTTCATAACTTCACTTTTCGGGTGTCGGATGATTCTGTGTCTAGTGCTCGTGGTCAGGCTGGCGTTGAGATTGCTTGGAGCTCACCGAGCTTATTCTCCACCGGTTATCCCGCACGTGAAATGTGTACGTGTGAAAATCAAGCTGGTTTTCGACTCGGTCGTGGTTGTATCGACCACACCTTTACTCTTCGGCAAACCTTAGAGCACGAACACATCTTCCATAAGCCCACAATCTGTCTTTCTTTATCTAAAAGAGGCGTTCGACTCAGTCGACCGTACAGTTCTCGGGCGCTGCCTCTCACTGAAGAGTGTACCAGAAAAGCGTATTCCTCTCTTCCAATACTTATATGCGAACAGCCGAAGCCGAGTTCGTGCTTACGGCGATTTTTCCCCTGAGTTCACCAGGGAAAGGTGGTGTTCGTCAGGGTTGACCCCTTTCGCCCTTTCTCTTCAATTTTGTAGTTGAATTGATTCTTGAGATAGCCCTATCGTCGTGTGAGAATGGTGGCATCGATCTTTGCACATGCAGTAAACTGTCTGACTTGGGATAGGCGGACGATATTGCTCTTCTGAGTGGAAATCCAGGTAAATTGTAAGCTCTCATAGATAGCCTTAACAACAGCGTAGCAATGTCTTGGATGCATTTTGCACCTTCAAAATTTAAAATGCTGCTGCAGGACTGGGTTGGCTCAACACCAAACCTTGTGTTGGCAGGGAAAACTCTAGCTGAAGTGGATAAGTTTTGTTACCTGGGCGGTTGCCTCTCACCAGGTGGACAGATATCAGATGAAGTGTCATCGTGTACACAAAGGGCGCTTTCGGCTTTTTCCAACCTCCTTCGTCTGTGACACCGGCGTGACACCCGATTGTCTGTCAAAGGTAAAATGTACAACACGGCGATTAGGTCCGTCCTATACGGGTCAGAAACATGGTCATCAAGAGTAGAAGATAAACGAAGATTGTCGTTGTTCGAGCACCGGTGTCTCCGTAGCATTGCCCGAGTACGGTGGGAACACCGTATCAGCAATGCTGAAGTTAGACGTATGGTGTTAGGAATCAGAGGTCAGTCTGTGGATCAAGTACTGAATCTAAACAGATTAGGGTGGTTGGGACATGTGTTACGCATGTCCACTGATAGGCATCCTCGGCGTATACTGTTCTTCAAGGCAGCTAGTTGTTTGAAGGTAGGCCGAAATGGTCAATCCATGACGTCAAAAAAGTACGAAAACCGTGGCCAAGTAAGACGAGTTGGACTTTCGGGTTGGGGTCCACGCGACCCACCTACCTAATGGTTGGGGACATTTAGTGATATGGTTAGATGTCGCGGCCATTCGCGTAGTTGCATTTGGACTGATTCGTTGTCCTCTTGATTTCTGTTTATTACTTTGATTTTTGGATCTTTTCCAGTCTATGCTTCTATTGTTTTTTGCCCTTTGTTCGACGATGCTGGGAGTTAGCAATCGAAACCAGAACACAGAAGTGCGGGGTTAGTGGTTATATAAATTGAACAAATGAACCAGCAGGAGCACGATGTATTCGGATTAGTTGGCTCCTACAAAATAATTAACCTATTTGCTAAGAATATATCTCATAAAATGGAAACGAGAAGTGATAGCGAGGTGTTCATTGTGCTTGCTATCGTCTAAGTGAACATTAAACAAAGTTGCTGACTGTTTTTTTTTGGTGCAAGTAGTAAAGAGTGTGGATGGGCGAAGAGTCCATTTCTAGAAGGACAGCTACGATATCATACTACGTACATCAAAAACCGAAACTTAGGACCGTCTGTTCTCGTTAAAAAGGTTACTCTCGTTAACCGACGAAATAACTTTGGAAGAATCACCGTGTGATTCTAAAAGTTAACTCTTCGTCCAATCATCCTCCTTACGTTTGAAAAAGTTTTGAACATTCAATGTAATCGAGCGAATGTGGCTTTTTTGTGGTGACATGTTACGATACTTTTGAGCAGCATGATGAAATCCGTTCACGTTCAAGTTCATTTATCCCAGTGTTATTAGTAATGCAACATTGACCTTAGCAAACCTAACGTCATCAGGAATTCAATTCGCCTCACTTTAAAATTGGATTGTGTTTTATGGCTACTGATTTTTGCGCCCATACATTTGATTGAACTCTGTTATTTAACGACATTCGACACACTTATGTTGATCACTCACAACACCTTCAGCCCGATGGATATTGGCCTGTGTGATCCTCCATACATTCCCTATCAATAAAATGTCGCATCCAATACGTTAAGAATCGAATGCATCAAGTTAACAGTCTGCGTACATTCTGTAAACATTTCGTGCAATTCGGTCACCACAAATTTCACCCCAGTTAAAATCTCGATCAGAGTGGAGACCATAGGTATAATCAGCGAGAAAATATGTGCGTGGGACTCCGTATTTGAGGCCACTCACTGCGTACGTGGGTAGTGGTCGAAGGTCGGCGAGGTTTCCACCAAATACTGATTGTTTCTTGAGAAGCAGACATTGTTATGCGCCATGATCCCCGTGAATCTAATTAGGTTGTACACGTTAATATGAATGGGCTGATAAAGTATCTCACGCTGACATGAACTACCCATACAGAAATAACACTTTCTTGTTTTCATAGAGGGTTTTCACATTGAAATGAATTAAACGGAATTTGTTGTTACTATTGTCTAGCTTTTAATAAAAAATGATCAGGGTACATGAAAAAGTGAGTGTACTTTTTGTGACCTCTCACACGGTCTAACGCGTTTTAGGGCCGATGTGCCTCTGGCGTTCACCAACTCACGCCTGTCTATTTTTTCATCCTATTTGAACCAAGTATAGGAGTGCGCTTTTTATCACACTATGCAATCTGCATGAGCCTCCAAATGCCTCAGTATGGTCGGGGGTGGGAGTCTCAGGCTCCGAGATGGCTACCCGTCCTGAACGCCCCTCGAAATGCTCCCAAGTGACCGTGCGTCTAACACAGCCTCTACTGAGGAAGTCCTGCTCACTGCCTTCTTGTGGCAGTGTTCCCACTAAACTGCGAGGACGAAAGCGAATGCCCGGCGCTCTCCACCGGGTTGCCTGACTAATGGTCAGTCTAGGGGAGATAGCTGAAACCTGATTCCAAACCAGTCACAGGTGGCGTATGAGGTGTACAACGGTATGTTCACCAGCATATGTGGCGGAGAGGTGTGCCAGACACTCGGGATGTTTGGCCTCATCCGAAGGGCGTATAAACTGAGTATTCAGTCACCGTCCCGCTGCCTTACGGGTTAAGCTTTGGATAGCTAAAGGCTCCGGTTGTGGATCCCTAAGAAGACCACCTGCTTTGGCTTGGGCAATCTGGTAGTATTGCGCCCACAGACAAATCATGGACTCGGACTGTCTAGCCCTTCCTCCCCGACTGTACCGTGTTTTGTTGTTTGGCACAGTCTGAAATCAGGCGGGTGTGATATATATATATATATATATATATATATATATATATATATATATATATATATATATATATATATATATATATATATATATATATATATATAATCTACGTGACAGATGCGGCTGTTCTTTTGTCTTCTATTTACTTCGTTTCTATTATATACAAGGGATAGATTATTTTAGGAGGGGGAGGGTCACGGTCAATTGAGGAATGACGATGGGATCCGAACTCAGAACAAGGGTTTGACCACCGCCAGTAGTGTTGAAGTGAAGCAAACAGCTGACAGTCAGCCCGGGGAGCTTAGTGCTTAACGTGACGCTCGTAGTTATACACTCCGGGGTTCTGATCGCATGTGGTTCGTAACAAGAATGAAACCACCATGCAATACTTCCACGGTTTTCAAGGGTGAGCTAGGCTTTGGTACTACATGATGAATTACTGCATAAACGGTCAAACGTTTTATTGGGTGATTCATGCTGTAGTACCAAAGCTCAATTCACGTGTACAGATGTTTTGGCTGTAAAGGAATCATCAACCGTACACATCTATCGAGCCCTCGTTGGGGGTCGAATCTGAGGTAAACAACTGTAAGTCGAGCATTTACCATCAGGCTGGTTCTCAAAGGTATGTTTGGCATGATACAGAGCCCTCTGATCACTGGCTTTGAACGGTAAAATCCCGTTGCCTGTGTAACACATTGGCATAGACCGCCATTCCCATAACGTCTGATGTAAGTGTTCGTGCCTGTTTGCACACTTACTGAGCTTCGGCTCACTGAGTTGTTATTTTTATGCCTTAGCAGATCGTGCACGTGCAACCCTCACGAAAGGGCGCTGCATCCAGCACACATCCAACGACCCTGTCCGCCCCGGTAGTCACCGCGGACGTGTGTCGCACCGTAGCCGTACTCGTCGTTGTCGCTTCCGTTGTTTTGTGATCGTCGCTGGTTATTTTGTTACATCTGCACAATGATAGACTTCATTGATGGACGTCTTAAACGTAGTAGCCTAATTGAGTCGAAGGCATTCCGTTACCAGGATCAACCTACGGAAGTTGGCCATTTGGTCATTTTCATTGGAAGGAGGTTCAGTTGTTTATAAAATAACTCATGGCTATGCGACAACGCCGTATTATGGTACATTGTGTTCAGTGTACGTATACGGTAGCTCTCCCATAAGCAGATAAACCAATAATACTCTCACCTGAGGTTAGTACAGTAGGTCGACAAAAATATAAGCCCCACATACGTACTCCAAAGGCATTGTCGAAATTCGTCAGACATCGTGGATCTTGCCGTTAGTCTCTTCCCTACATACAACGTTTGCCCCTAAAGTAAACTTAGTGTTGCTCATACCAACCACTTCATGACCAGTAAATGTGAAGTCATTTTGGGTTATCTGTTTTCTCCCTGATGAATATAAGAAGATAAACTCAATGATTCCGTCATTTCGCAAAAGGCATCGGTCCAGAAACAAGGAAATGTGAGTCATTTGTTTACATTCAAACTGATACTATATTTCTCGAGGTACAAATTATTTTCCGCTTAATGATATGCTGCCTTGTCCCTTTTACAAGTGATTCATTTCAGCCCACTAGGCATAGAATACACTAAACCACGTATGTGACTACTAGTCACTCCGTGCTCCAGTAACTACATCATATTCATTAGCTTCCAACACGGAAGTAAATTTTCCATCACAATCAGATCGAGGCTACTTAGGGGTCCATTGTAAGCTGATATGTTTATTGGTCCGCTACAGTAAAAACGTATAGCCAACGAATGGATATGCCCACGACTAATAGGTATCGAACGCTATGTGACTCATAACACGACGCATTACTCCGCAGCAAATTGGTCGTAAAAGAAGAGCTTCTAGTCTGCTGGACTAGAGGCATTTTTTATCTGAGTCGATGAATTATGCATTGTCTAGTATTATTGATAACGCTACCCAACGAGGGTGATCATGACTTATTCCGGCCTTTCTTAACCAGTGTGGTAAATGTTGAAAATTTTGCCAATTTCCTACCACGAGTCACGATTTTATGAGCTTTTTAGGTTTCCTGTCGAGCCAACAAAGTAAATTGATAATCAAAATGTCTTGCAAAGAATGTGAATCCATTCGCGGATGCAACAAGCTGCCGCCCTTTCGGGGACGCTCGATGCCGGCCTTATACCAGCCAAAAGCTGGTGCAGTTTGCCTTACTTTATCACTCTTCGTAGTGGCGTATGGTAATTCATCGTTTCGGAAAAGATCTCGGAAACATCTTTCATGCATAAACTTGCACGGTAAGCTCTCAGAATTGTATCCTTCTCCCATTTACCAATGAATTGAGATGTTCGAAAACAAGAGGGATGTTTAACGGACCACCCTTATATAACCCTGATGTGAAGTTCGTGCATTTGAAATAAACTCTAGTGTTTTTTTTCTACCATCAACCTAAAGTGTGTTGGTCAGCTATGAGATAAAATCCAAATGTTTGCTTTGTTTTTGTTTCGTTCTGCGAGGTATTCATACAGTCGACACTTCAGCAAACGGAACTGTTTTTGACGGGGTTAGATTTCAATTACCGGTGATGAAAACCACATGAGGCGATTTCTACATGCATAATTTTGAAAATTAGCCGTAATCGACTTTTCAACAATTTAGGACTTTAGGCTTGTCCATCATGATGATCAAAATCACTCAATTTCTGCTGCCAGCAGATCTCTACGGAACTAACACTGAAAATAAGCAGTGGTGTCTCTCAGCAAGAAACACCAACCGGGATCGCTCAAATTGTTTATTGTTTCTAGGCATTGCATTTAGGAAAGAAGATTACCAAAAAGGAAGTGGTTACATAAGCAGCATCATTTTTAACGCCGAGTTTGCTATAAAAAAAATCATTTTATGTTTTTCAATCACTCTGAAAAGTAAATTTGTGTTGAATTGATGACTCTAAGGATTACTGATTACAGTTCGTGAGCGAAACGAGTCATGTGGTAATCCTTCATCTCAAAGTTCATTAGAATTTGGTACGAAAACGGATTGCTGGCATCAAGATTACTCTTTTACTTATTAGTGTCTGGGTCATACTGACTGGTGAACAATAGGGACGTCTTAGCATGAGACGGAAACCCTCCCACTCGCAATCAACTAACGACCTTTAACAATATTGCTGACTGACCTGGATAAAACTCGGTCGACATGATTTGAACTCACTAAACCCGGTGACCTAACTTAATTTTAATACAAGACTGTATCAGTGCAGTAGAAGGGGTATACCTCATATCCTCAAAGGCCCACCACACTATTATGGATAGTCGGGAACAATACCCTGAGACTTGGAATGATGAACCATGTAAAGTACCAAAAGGTCAGGTGGGGTAACAAGCCAGAAAAATGATATCATATACCTAGGCAAAAGTTCTCAACCAATTTTGTTCGGAGAAACTATCAAATTTGGTTTACCCAAAAAATTTTCTTCTTCGAGGTAAAACCCCAATGAAAGTGTCTCTTGTTCGGTTCTGAGGGGTGTGTAGCATGGTGGGAGGTTTTTCACTAAGAAAATTTTCTTATAAAGAGGTTATTACAATCTGAGGGACTGCCAAATATGTTCACACCTCTCCGGTTTCAGATCGTATGTCAAACGAAACATGGCACATTCGGGAGGAAAAAATAGATGGAATCAGTGTGAAAAATAAAGGGTAAAAACAGTTTCGTGTGTTGTTGTATGCATATTTTGCGTTTGGTGAATGAAACAAAAAGAAGTACGTTTCCGTGACTGACTTCGATTTAAGGCCATGTTCATTAGTGAGACAAACCGGCTTTCCTCATGATCTCTGCTGCTCCGACTTGGCTACCGAGTCGACCCCACATGTGATAGACATTCCATTAGTTGCTTCATTCCTCTGCATCAAATCAAAGCTTGTCCCCCACACTTTCTTCCAGTCAGACTCAGGAAGCGCAAACAATGAGCGAAGTGGAAGGCGCTGGGCGGGCATCCTTATTATATGACTTTGCCAGCGGAGACGATGCTCTAGTATAATCGGTTGTGCCAGACACTCGACTGCGCACTTGATCATTGCGTTCCCGTCACTAATTACAGACAATGATACTTAAGTAGTGGGTATCAAAAACAGTCAGGCGACGGATATCTTGAACTCGGAGGGGCCATGTTTCACAACCATACCGCAGTACGGGGAGCACGGTGGTATTATACATTCGGCCTTTCCAGGAAAGACTGATATTGCGTCGGCATCAGAGATGCTTGAGGTTCGAAAAGCTAGTCTGGCCTTTGAAATACACAGATATTTCCTCTCCCACGCTGTCAATTCCACTAATACAGCTACCCAGGTAAACAAAACTTCCGGCAATCTTGAGTCTTTCGTTGATCCAGTAGAGCACGGGTACATGATCTCGTCAATCCTCATGTAGCACTTTACACTTTGGTCGTGCGAAATACATTCTGTATCGAAGCCCTCCAGTTGTCATGCGGTTCAGTAGAATTTGAGCTGTTTGAATGTTAGAAGTGCACAAGACGACGTCGTCGGCGTACTCCAGATCAGTAGTTCTGTACCCTGACAGGAGTTTGCTCCACCCACTTACGAAGCCCTCGACCGATTTCTTAAAGGCCTCGTCGATTGTAAAGTTTAGGAGAAACGGCGAAATGGTACACCTTTGTCGAACTTCTCCAGAGACAACAAAGAGGTGCAAAAGATTACCTAAAGCTTTTACTCTCCCTGAAGTATGGCGGTAGAGGATTTTGATGACTGATACACATTTTTCAGGTTTGCCGCTTCTCAGCAAGCATTCCCACGGAGCAGTCCTGTCAGCTGAATCGAAAGCTGCTCTGATATTCAAGAACAATGCGACGGTTGTTTAGCGGTAATTAGGCCGATGCTCCAACAGCTGATGGAGAGTGAATATCTGATCAATGCAGTCTCAGTCAGGTCGAAACCTCGCTTGTTCCTCACGAATTTGCTTCTCTCTATGTGATGACAGTCTATGAACAACGACGGACTCCAAAATCTTCGACGCAACCTGGATTAAACTGATTCCTTTATGATGGCCACAGACAGTTTGTGATCTTTTCTTGAAGACAGGAACTACGATCAACTCCGTCTAATCCGGAGGAACTTCCTCCTCTTATCATAATTTAGAAAACACATGCATCTTTGAAGGCAACTGGCTAGGCCATCTGGGCCTGGAGCCTTGTGGCGCTTGGGAAGTGCAAGTACACTACAAATTTCAGCTTCGCTGAGTGGATCTAAGGACAGACTTCTGAATACCACGTTCACCAAGAGGCATGGAAGTTGGTGCAGTAGACCGGGTTAACTGCAAGTTTAAGTGTTCAACCCATCTTTCTAGACGCCGACAAGAGCTATGAATAAGCTCTCCGTCGGCCGTGCAGATTGTCTGGCTGACACCGCATTTTTTTGGTTCCGATGATGCGGATAATGTTGAGCAGGTTTTGAAAGTTCCCGGAGGTAGAAGCTGATTCAATCTCCGTAGCTCTTTCTGACCACCAGCTTTCGCAATTGTTTCTTAGGCTTGCAGTGAGCTAACTTTTGAGGTTAGACGGGCTTTGTTGGCAGCTAAGTTCGCGGGGATTGGACTGTGGACATTTCGGAGTCAGAGGGAATTTGCCGCTATCCAATGATTGACCGGACCAGAGGTAGTGTCTCAACTAGCCGGAGAAGCGGAAATTAGAGCCGATTCGACGAGAGTCCAACGTTGCTCTAAGAGGAAAGGTGGGATGACGCTTGATCTATCTTTCACTTCACTACGGAATTTGGCCAGCACGGTTGGCTCCAATAAAATGGAGACATTAACTCGAGATACTTTCTTTCTGGTTGTCCCGTCAAAGCACATAGTGTGTGGCACACAGTAGTGCGTGATCATGAGTAAGACTTGTCCCACAGTATGAACGACAGTACAGCCTCGCCGTCTATAGCTAACTGTGACGTGATCTATCTGAGCCCAATCCTGAGATGACGGAGGAGGTCACCAGATGGTTGAACGGTGCTTTTGTGTCCTTAAAGCTGGTGCTGGATAAAAACAGCTGATGAAGAGAGCATAGGCCTAAAAGCCTTTCGTCATTGTCTGAGCGATAGCAGCTAAGACCAAAACGACCTCCCTGATGATGCTCACTCGGTGTCCGTCTTTTGTGCTGTTCTTATTGGGTCGTGAAGACGTTGGCATCTGGACTACGATCTGTGGAGGCATACGCAGAAACCACAAACGGACATCGCTTATTAGTTCGCTTTCTGCTTACCTTGCACGGTCCCCCCATTCGTCGACTATCAACTGAAATCCATTCTAAAAGACTATTCCCGACTCTATGATTCACGACTGTTCCAACGTCTTCTTGACGAGAGGCCTCAGCTTCAGGGTCTCCAGAACAGTGTAAATAAAAAGTAACAATATTTTGGTCGGCGATAACTTTGTTACTTGGCTGGGTTCTTGAATGCGAGTCTCCTGTAGGCAGCCAATACCAACTCCAACCTTCTCTAAGGTCCTAGCTAACCCAGCTTGTTGACCTATACGCATCAGAGTGCGCACATTATACTTTGCAAGTCTGAACGGCGATCGTGGTTAGGGGAAAGTCGCTGCATCCGAGAGTGAAGGGGTGGGCTTATTGGTGTATCTTGGACTTTGTTTCAATTCTGCAACAGCGCTAAGGGGAAAAGATAAGTTTGTTGGTGACTGTTCATGCAAAGGAGAATGAGCAGATTGAATTCATGAGCTATTTATTAACGTAGAATGCTATGTTCGTGGGCACAATACTGCCAGGTTGCCCAGGTCAAAGCAGGTGGCTTTCTAAGGAGTCCACGACCGCAAGGCAGCGGGACGTAGTGTAGGGTCAGTAACGCACATGGGGCCGATGACTGACTGCTCATTTCATACACCCTTCGGATGGGACGAGACACCCTGGATGCCCAGTACACCCTCCCACCACAGATGACAGTGAACATAGTGCTGTGTGCTTCGCACGCCGTCCGTGGTTGGTTTTAAATCAGGTTTTAGCCATTCTCTTTTTACTGAATATCAGCCAACCCGGTGGAAAGCGCCGGGCGTTCGTATTCGTCCTTAAATTTTGGCGCAAACACCTTCGCCAAAAGAAGGCAGTGTGCCAGACTTCCTCAGCAGAGGTTGTTTGAGATGCACGGTCATTCAGGAGCATTTCAAGAGGCGTTCAGGGCTAGGAGCTGCCTCGGAGCCTGAAAACCCTCCACCTCTGATCCTATTGAGGTGTTTGAAGGCTAATAATATAGACCTTATATTTCAATCTTTTGCTATGATAAGCTACGGTAAATTTAGGAAAGACAAACTCAATGCGACGAAAATGGGTTTGGACAATATCGGTAGACCGGACATAGGTCTAGATCTCATTAGCAAACCAAAGAATTACTGCTTACTACCTACCAGATACGGGGAACTGCACAGTGTCTAAGCGGCGGTAAGGCCTGAGCTTAAATTATGTGGTTTTTTCTAAGGTACCAAATTAACAGAAGTTACTCCTCATTCGTGCGCTTACATGAAGAGGGAGCCTGCCGAGTAGTCCACACCCGTCGATTATCTTAGAATAGTATGGATCGCAATCTGAAATAGTGGAAGCGCATCGTCATCGTTGCTGTGAATTTCTAGAATCTGACCTACTTTTAGATGTATATCTCAGCACCATCATGTACAGGGTGTGTTCAGCGATAACGTGTACCCTCGGGAGTTTCGTATTTCTGTTTTGGCTACTAATAGTTGTGACAGTAGCAAGTACTTCGGTGAAATCACGGGTCTCCTGTTCAACTCCACGACCCTAGATTTAGAAGAAAGAAAAAGGGAATAGTGTTCAATAGAATAAATAGAAACATTTTGAATGGATGAATAATATTGATCCCTGGAAATGAGACACGTGGCACATCTAGACACGCATCTCATTGTTTTGCCCTTTTCACAAGGCTAAAAAGTGGTCTTTTTACTTCCGGTCGCATACAGTTAACAGTTGAATAGGATCCAATTTAGTCTGTTAGCTGCTGAAAGGGTACACAAAACAGGGATCGGAGAGGTAATCGGCTGGTATTACTTGACATCGCAAAGTAGTGCAACTCCACGCAGAATCCAGTGGTCGGGATCATTAGCACTTCGCAGCATCAACGGAAAGATGTAGTTCAAATCGGTACGCTTGGGTTTTTTGTACACCGGACACGAATAGTACTGACCCGGTTTGGCTTTCTCTCCGACGGAAATGGAGTAGGCGGACACGTGCACAACAGGTAATAAGGTGTAGAGCAATTTCGGAGGTGGTTCCATCAGCCTGGCCTGTTTCCTATCCCAACCTGCACCGTCCAGAGACAGACCGTGGATGTAAACACCCTCATTCGGGCCCCGAAGCACATCTTCACGCATCATCTTGGTCACATCATTTGTCAGAACGACATCGTCTAGTGCGTACTTGTTGGCTCGAGCCACTTCTTGACGCATTGCCGTGAGGAAACCCTGGAACCGAAATAAGTACAAATAGGATATGACTTTAGATGCCATTTGTGTTCAAAATATATACTCCTACATAATGTTTAATGCATTGGTAATTCTGTTGCGTCAGTGCCATTTTGCAATCGATCCTAATCAAAGATTGCTGTCGTCCCAAATAGTTCCACTGATACCAACAATAGCGAAATTATCTTCTGACAAACTCCTAAATCTGACCCACCGTCGCCTTGCCTTATTCCTCACTCAAAGTCTCAGGACCCAATTTGTCAAAATAGTACACTGTACTCTTGAGATCATAAGATTTATTCCTCTTATTTTGCTAACGTATGTAGTAGCTCTTTTTTTAGTTAGTGCTGTGCTCTTTATCCGTCTGGACCACACCTCCTAGACAGTTCGGCTGTATCAAAACGACTAGGCTACAGTCAAACCGTGTGGGTTGCATCTACTTTGTTCCTATCGCAATAACGAAAGCTGATACTTGTCATATAGTGGACGCTACTGCGGGAACGAAAAAAAAATCGGTTGTGTGTGGTCAACAAAGTGAAAAAGAGTTACAGACAAGAGGGAGTAATATGATTAGGGGAGCTCAAGACAGACAAGAAAGACCTGCCGAGAGAGAAAAGTCGATCGTAAAGGTACCTCGATGATGTTTTCGGGATTAATAAAGAACTGTGCGCAGGAAATCTGTCTGTTGACTCATGAGCAAACCAATAAACAAGTGAATCCTCTACAGGCAAGCGCAAGCAGTACATGTGATCGAATGCGGACATGCAGGGCTGCTCAGCGGCAACGAATCAACAAGCACCTATGGCCCAATGTCGAAGTCTAATTGGTTGGGAAAACCTTTCATGGTATGGGCGTACGTGAGTGTGTGATAGTAATCGATACAGACAGACTGGTAAATATGTTTATCGGCCAGTTCATGACGCAACTAGCAGTTCTATCAGTGACAGGACCACACAAAACTCGGTTAACAGAAAGGCGGCCCAGACTATTGATGATAAGTCAAGACGTCAGTTAGGCAGCAGGAGCGGTGCGCACACAGATAGACTCAACGCCAGCAGACACCAGAGAGACGCAGAACAATAGTGCGCACGTGCCGCATTTTTTGTCACTGGGATTGTCTGACTTGGTTGATACTGTATCCTACTCATAATCTCGCTGCAATTGTATCTGGTCCATGATAGGGTCACCAGTAAACGTTAATTGTCTGGGCATAATCCATTTCCATTGGCAGAATTTTTCGAGCGTTCTTGTTGTACCGCGAAAGATTAGAAAGTCCATTCAGTCTCGAGCACCTAGGCAAACATTCACGGGCCGAAATTTGACCGGCGGTGGTCAAACGATCATGACCGTAAACAAAAACCCTCAAGGCTTAGATCTGAATCGCACTACCGATGCCGGTCATCTCGTTCTATTGGCCGCACTTTGTTCTCTGAAGCACTCTCACTGTTGTGTGGTACATTAGAGTAAGGGCATTCGACCGAGAACGTTTTAGTAGGGAATTTATACTTTGATCTACCAGCAAATAGATTTTCGTAGGAGCTCCGCGTCTGATCTGAGAATGGTACTGTGATTCTCTCGAAAAAATTACCTATTAGATGAATGTAGATCTTGGCATTATCATGCATAAATGTTTTCATGATTCCGCTGCAAGAGTTTATCCGACCCGAGTATTTTTTATTCTGTTTCAGTGAAATAAATATTGCGCGGGGAATTTGCCTGTAGATCTGTTTACGTGATCTACTCTCGACTCGTGCAGCCTGGGATTATCTAATAGGCTTTTCTTAATAATCAGTTTGTGCCTTTGTGTGAATTATTATTTCAGAAAGAACTACCATATCTCAGGATAAACTAATGTTGCTATTGGTGGTACCATTCCTGACAAAAGACAAGCAAAATCGCGTTATCGTCCTGTGAAGTTAGGCCCCGTCGGCACGGCTACTAGGCCGTCAGTCATCAAACGTGTCATCCCCTGTGTGTATGTTTGGCTCCACCCATCCAGATGAAGAGTGGTTTCCACATAAAGCAGCTTCTGATGTATCTATCAAGAACAATTTCACAATAATGAACAAAATTAGACGCATTGTAGGTGCGGTCTTGTTCATACTTACAGACAAATATTGATTGAAGAAATTCGTAGACATGCACTTAAATTTGATGCAGTATAGTGCGATTTTGAATTTAGATCATAATGCTGAACATACCTGAAGTTCAATGGAACTTCATTATTCATGTCGAAGAGTCTTAGGGAACATCATGAAAGGATATCGGCGTATTTGGTAAACATATCTGCTCGTGAATGAACTGATAACTAATTACCAAATAAATCCACCCGACTGTACTTGTTTTCTCACGACTATTTACTATGAAATTTTCCAGCAAAACTCGCTCCGAAAGACATGGACATCGCATTAGTAAACAAAAATGCTTCTTGTAATTCAAATGCAAATGTGAGGGCAAAAAGCATCCACATTCGTCTACTCTCTCGGTACGTTATGTTTCATCTTAAGCATATATAGGTGTATTAACAGATAAGCTTTGACAACTATTTGATAGGAAAAGCCAAAGTTGCAACATAGCACGGTTCATGTCCGGTACGATTTAGCTGCATCTTAAGATGGTGCATACTGCAGAACAATAGTGTTTATCTAAGTTCGTGTAAAACGACGATACTCGAGGGTTATCAGAAACAAGTATAAGGATCAAGTTACATCACCACGGTAAATGCAAGTTAAGAAACAGCTCTTTCTGCTGAAACAATACAGATCTTCATCGATGGCAATGGCCTCGGGTAAACTTCATTAGTCTGGTATCCTTTGCCATATATATATATATATATATATATATATATATATATATATATATATATATATATATATATATATATATATATATATATATATATATATATATGCCCCGAAACGCGGCTTTTCGGTCAACTTAATGTTGCATCATCCGAAGATGAAGAGCGACAGCCGACATGAACTCAAATACTATTGTTCTGCAGTGTGCACCGTGTTCAGATGCAGTGAAATCGTCCCGAATATGAATCTTGCTACGTTGCAACTCTGGCTTTTCCTTTCCAAGATTATTTCGAGAAAAGCGTGTTTCAACTGATCGACATTCGAAACGGCTGTTAACCTACGCATGCGATCCGAACTAAAGTGCTTTGAATTGCCTGATCAGAATAGATTAATCGCTAGGTACAACTGGAAAGCTGTGCTCTCGGTTATAAAGCAAGTGTCACAGAAAATAGAAAGGAGTGGAACTGACGGAATTTAAAAGTTCTGACCAGTCATCGAATTTTTCGACACTAAAATAATAATAAATCTCGGCCAAATTCCATCACTTCTCTTTACTACTCGTAATGAGCTCTTGTACAACACAACTTCAAGTTGTATTGATGGACCATTCAGTTGACAACACAATCATCGCTTCCAAGTGCTCACCACTATAACAGGTCCGGTCACAATTGGGACATATATCGCCTGTGTTCTCAGAAAGGCTTTCTCAATTTGACATACTTGTCAAAGTGAGTACTTAATGGAAGATGGAGTGACCCAACCACTCTAGTGTGGTCTGATGCGACAGAATTTCAACACATGACTGTCAACAATGTACATCTTGTATTTCAGTTAGGCACCAAGGGACATTTGAATTACTGCTCGATATAGTCAGGTTCTAACATCCAGTCCCGTTGGTTTTAGATAGCTTAGTTGTTGTCGATGCTATTGCTCCACTGGTTGGGGATCTTCTGTCTCCGGATGGTATCTTGAGGAACATTACAGAGACTGTCAACAAACTTTATTATAGATACTTTCACTGATTTTTATTCTTCTCATTCTCTTACCAACGATACTGACTGAATAGACCATTAATAAATGAGTCATGAAGCTCCTAATTACAGTCTGGATTAGGCAGTGACTCACTTGGGGATTGAAGAAACCGGTCATCC
The DNA here is from genome assembly GCA_948099385.1 of Fasciola hepatica. Lineage (NCBI taxonomy): Eukaryota > Metazoa > Platyhelminthes > Trematoda > Plagiorchiida > Fasciolidae > Fasciola > Fasciola hepatica. The sequence goes on from CANUEZ040000123.1 coordinate 16,456,308, forward strand.
AATAGCTAACTGGTCTTCCTTCGAACAACCACGAACTGAACTGAGCGTTTCGGTCCAATAGGTCAGTGAACCAGAATCCTAGAGTGGCCGACTCCCAAGAAATCTGAAAAAGTAATCTCGCATGTTACTTTCGTCAAGACATTGCATGCGAGCTCTATTCATGGTTGGAAATGTGAAACATCTTGTGGATAGATGTGAAGCTTTTATCAAACATTTAGGCTGTCTAATACTTGACTCTGTCTGATGCAGACGAAAGCGTAGTTCGAAGTTCTGTGGACTTTTTTACCCACCTCACCTTTTCCCCTCGCAAAAGGAAATGGAGACTTGGTATAAAAATTCCCAAGACCGAATTGTCCTTTATGATCTAGCTACTGAAATCTTATTTTGGCAGCACAAATGTCAAATTATAATATGAGGACTCACTTTTCGCCAGGCGTTCGGAATGCGTGCGTCGAAAATGTTATCCAGTGCATCTCGCAAGTTTTCTGACATGATTATGGTCCCATCAATTGCCAGTTTGAGGTCAGTGAGTGTGTTTCGCACGCTTGTGATCACTCGTTGCATCCTATCAATTTCTTGCCGCAAGAATATGTGTAGTGGTTTAAGATGATCAATTTTGATCAGTCTTTCTTTCACCTTTTTTGTAAGAATGAAAGGACCAAAACGAGCGGAATGTAGACACGAAGAAATGTAACACAATAAACGTTCAGTGTCAACCGGGATGAGTTTACTTCTCAAAGGCTTAAACCAAAGAGAGTACACAAATTCGCCAAATGTAAGTAAGCATTCAGTGGGTTGATTTTTAAGCTTAATAATAATGATAGTACATCATTGTTTGAGTTCCTTCTTTAGAATATACATATACATAGGTATATTACACCGGTCTAAAATCGAGCATGATACCAACGCAGTAATAACAAGTACGAAAATGGGATCGGGGTAGTAGAACACATTAAATGAGACAGATAGTAAAAAAAAAGAATGCTGTGGTTTTTCTTTTTTCACCGTAAACTGTTTGATGTGTTTTTGTCATTTTGTTTGTCAGAGTGGCATTTTTGTGACTACGGGGCAAAAGAGTTTGACAGACAGACCGCTCAGCATTCACGCCACTGACTTCTGTTTTGAACCATGCCCTCAACGTCTCTAACCAACGACAATCCTCATCCCTTGGGCCCCAACCACGGAGGCGTGAAGTACCAGTCGAAGCTAATGCTGATGCTAGTTTCTTCACTCTGTACGCCAAGTCATTGTCTGATCGCCGCGTCACTCGTTCCAGCCTTGCTCAGAACGCGCGAGTAAAGCACGGAAAGGTAAACGATGATCAGGGATCCGTAAAACGTGACCGAGTCACCGGAGGCGGTGTACAGCGGTCACTTCGCTAAGAGGGCGACTATCCGTGCCCAACAAACGACGGTGCACCTCATCATTGCCCACACGATGTTCCCAACAGACGCGAGCAATGCCTCGGAGACGTCGGTTGTCGAACACGGATAGACGCCCATCATCCTCAACACGAAGTGGCCAGGTCTCGCAACCCTAGAGTAAAACACTACAAACCGCGACGACGTACACATGCACCTTAAGAGAGAGCCGGATGCCGCGGTGACACCACAGATGCCACAGGTTTGCGAAAGCTGTTTTAGCTCTCGTTGTGCGTGAACTGATCTCCGTCCTAAAAACCCTTCCAGCTGTTATCAAGCTTCCAAAGTATTTAAAGTTGTTGACTAACTCAAGCTGGTCAACACAATGGATGAAGACAGGCTTAGGCTCCCGCCAATCTTGCAAAAGCATTTTGCACTTGGAAGGCGTGGAAACGCGAAGTGGATACTATATCTGGGTACCTCAATTGTCAAGCGATTCAAAGCGTGTTGTATTGCCTCTGCATTATCACTCAGCAAGGCGATTTCATCAGCATATTCTAAGTCAAAAAATGTGTTCTCCGAAAGGAGTTAAGTACCACCGTTTGGACGACCAGACAAAGCGTTTTGTAGAGCATCCTCTGCGACAAAGTTGAGGGGAAATGTGGATATAGGGCAACCCTGTCTTGCTCCTCTGGAGACAATAAAACGGGACGAAAGCTGGTCGTAGGCCCTAGCCCGACCTGAGGTGTGACAATACAACTCTCTGAGAACTGATACATACTTCTCAAGTACTCCATTTCTCAATAAACAATTCCCTAATGCAGTCCTATCGACTGAGTTGAAGGCTGCGCGAATGTCCAGGAACACGGTGATTGTTGGTCTTTGGAAAGTATGACGGTGCTCTAGTAGTTGTCGGAGGGTGAAGATTTCATTACTACATCCACAAAACCCATCTTCCTCCTCGCGAGTCTGCTCTTCACGCATTTGGTACAACCTGCGAAGCGTGACAGACGCGAGCAGCTTCGACGCTATGGCGATGAGGTTTACATTCCTATGGTTAGCGCAGTCACTGCGCGAGCCCTTCTTAAAGATGGGGACAATAATCAATCCCCCCCCCACAAGGGGATAACCTACTCGGAATTCCACATTTTTGAGAACAAACATGAAATCATCCAATGAGCTGCATTCCACCACCTTTAGATAAGGCTGGAGGCAGGCTGTCGGGGCCCGGCGCCTTGTGACGTCCTAAGGCCTGGATTTCCTTTCTTTGAAATGTGGACTTTTTCGAAACAGTTGATCTCCATTCTCATGTAAACGATTGTGTCATAGCTAAACAATAGTTATTTACCTATTTCAGGATTGACGGTTACCGGCTTTCCGGTATACTATTGACAGAACCATGCACGTATGACTCATCATCAGCTTTATCCACGTGGTCGATGACTAAAAATGTTCCCCTCGGCAGCAAGTTACTTGTCTTGTGTATGAGCTCAGTTTTTTTTTATTACTCCGCCTATGCCGGGAGAATAATGGTGAGATTAGGCTAGAATTGTCGCATATAAAAGACTGTATAAATGGAACTTGTTTTAAAAATGACTTCTTTTAAAAAAAACCTGGGTTACAGGTTGATTCATTTTGTTCAGAAATAGCAACTATACCATTTTAACTTCACGCAAATCGCATATAAATTCAAGTGAAGCCATCAATCGCGCTACTCTCCAAATAAAGACACGTGATTGGCTTGGTAGTGGTTACTCGTACCCTATCCACGAAATATCCCTTCCCCGTCATGACCCACTATATATGAGCTGAAATCTCGGGTGATCAGCGCAAATGTATATAGGAGTAGGATTGATGACACTTTGCTTGGCTGACTGTCTCTTGGATTCCACCCATCCTAAGGACAGTCAGCCAAGAAAAGTATCATCAATCCCATACACTTCTCGCAAGTAATTGCGAGATAAATCTGTATATGGGAGTGTCCGCGTGGACGGGGTAGGTCGTATCAACTGATCGTTGTGACTGTGACGCATACGAAACTTACGACCGATGAACTAATAGATCGATATTTCGTTTTTCTTAGCAAAACATCGCCTCTCAGTGGACTGCTTCATCTAAGAGTAGATTGATACGATCAAGCAAGTGGCAGCGTTAAATGATCTCGTGTGTCAAAGCACCACGAAAGTCACCGTTTGAGTGTGTAGTGCAACAAAACTTAGCCTATCCGTAGAATGAAACGTGGTTGCGTCCTGTAACTCATAGTGAGAGGAGCAAACGTAATGTCGGCCTGTTCGTAAATCATTTACTATAAGAAGCACCAGCACTGGTCGTGCGGTGCATATACGGTGTTCCAAAGGAACTCGTAAAAGAGGACTGCAGAAGCAGGCACTTATTCTTTCAACCACGAATGCACAAATGGATGTGATACGAAATGCATTCTGAGATTGAAAGATTGGAACTTTTTTTGAAACACGTAAATTTTCTGTGTTCTGTTTGGCTTGTGCAGTCATGTGCTCACACGCACGCTTGATTTACACCCTGTTCAATCATGGACGCGCGCCTGCAATCGTGCACATGTGCACAGTTGGCGTCTGTCGTTTTTCGTCTAATTAGATTGTACCACGTGTTGCACGACCTTGCGCAACTTAATCCGATTGTACAATTGTCCTGCCCTTTCGATCGCATGCATCGCTGACGTACGCAGTTACACGTTTTTGCGTTTTCAGTTGCGCACCTGTACTGGCGCTTACCGTACGTTGTAGAAAACTAAAACAATTGCATGGTCTTCCATGTGAAACCGACTCAACATCATGGGTATTTCATCGTGGAATATAGTTTCGAAACAATGATAAACTGCGTTCAGAGGATGCCACATTCGGTGTGGTGTTTCCAGATCAAACGCTCAGGGATCGTGATAAGGCGTATAACCAAACAGCTGAACTAATACAGACAAATGTGGCAACATGTAGTACACTGGATCAGTTGGCATCACGCCTGAGTAGTGCACAAAAATGCTATTGAGCCCTCGTTTTTTTTTTTTTTCTGCGATTCCCTTTGAACCAAGTCACTTAGCCGGACAAAATTCGTCGTGCTAAGTTGTCATATAACTACATCATTAAATATACTCACGAATTTTAAATACGATCCACATAACGATTTATCCCGAATAACGTGCCTCAGAGGACGCAAGAGGCTACCAAACCCACCCGCAGAAAAATGGTAGAAACAGCAAGCTGGGTTACAGGTGCAGTGAAATTTGTTGATAATGGCTCATTTTCAATAGTCAGGAACGCTAAATCATGCGTTATAGAACAGTACTCACATCACATGTGGTTTGTGAAAAAGTTTTACTCAGGCAATACACTCCGAATAGAAGTAGTGACCCCTCACTTATCATGAAAGGAGAAGAATGGCCCGAGGCCCAATAATGTGTGAGCTGGAACATGAGAAATTACTCGTATATAACGACTGGGGCATCAACATACATCAGAATTCCAAGAAAATTCCAGATCGACAATATCTGTTAGTCCCTTCTTCAAGGGTCCAGATTACTATGCCGCGAAGAGAAAACGTGGAATTCGAAGAATAACTTCCAAACAGGCCACGATAAGACCTTTGCGCGGTGCTTCAAACGAACTTACGAGTGCGCTGAAGTTGTAGAAGTCTGTACAAATAAATGTAAGCGCTTGGCGTGTACAACAAGTCCTACAGTCTGTGTTACATCTGCAGCACATTAAAATGAGATCAGTGCCTTGGATGACCGATCATCATTTTTAAGACCGAGATGAATGAGCCAGAAATCGCATCCTTCTGAATGCTGAGTCGATTTTTGTGACACTGAACAATGATAAAAGATCTAATTTAGACGATCGTGATAGGATCATGCAATACTGCACGACTTCAGAAGAAATAAGCTGAATTGTAGTCGTCGAGTTTCCGGTCGCGGTTTTGTGATTATCAGGATGCGATTGATGAGGACGAAAAATCTGAGCTGACAGTCCTAGACAGACGGTTGAATACAGCATCAAAACACGAGATTAATTTTTCCTCCCGATAGTTCCGGGCAGTCTACTAAGGCCCGTGGGCTTTCAACAAGACAATGAGGCTATATGTACAGCCAACCTCACAAGAATGTGGCCACTGTATCAGAACACCAAGACCATGGATTGGTCCACTCACAGTCTGGAATTGAAGCCGACTGAATTGTCTGGGGTCTAATAGTAAAGTGGGCGCATCGGAATAGAAACGTATTCGACATTGCACGAGTTGATGTCCGCCATTCTCTATAAATAGGACAATATCGAACGTCGGACCGTCTGGAACATCTTTGGAAGCATTCCAGGACATTCTATTCCAGCCAGTAGCTATTGGCTTCGTTCAAACAAAATCGCAGAAGAACATATCTCTATAGCATTTCGTGCACTATGGGTGTGGGTGTGACTCACTTCGAACGGGTTGTAGTCGGCAGGCACCTTCTCCAGTATGTCGTTTGCCATGCGATACACGGTGGATTCCCGCGTTTCACCACCACCACCTCCACTATCCTTCGGTTGAATATTCACAATAGTTGTCAGCATAGAGTTGGCCGTGTTGGTCGAGTAACTAAAACGAATAAATAAGACAGATACATAGTTGCGGTCACCGTATACTGAACAGGCAGCCATTATATTTTCCCCGTTCAAAGCCATTTCGATAGCTCAGTAGTCGCCTAAAAACGGGGCATTTAGTTCCGTGCATGATAGTTGTTCATCCAGAGTAAAAAAAATAGTAGAACCGAACAAGAACAACGTTAGTTAACGTGAATTCGGATGACCCTCTTGGTGGTGGCAGCTGTCATCCAGAAAGGCTGTACAATGATTTTCACTTACATAAATTTGACTCGGGTGTGAAAATTTCTGCAAAATAGGCTGATATTAGGCATATCCCAAATGCGATTTCGATCTTCGTCTTACCGGATTCTTATTGATATGAATGACAGAATAGCCGCATGATAACGAGCAAAACAACTTGTTGACTGACAATGAACTAAGCAGCAACCATAGAACATAAAAGCGAATCATGAGATTGATCCGGAGGACAAAATGCAGAATTTTGTTGGTGCATGCAAAAATATTCAATGTTCAATTTCGCCTACTGAAATAATCAACAGTAGCCAAACATTCGGCGCAAATGCTAGTCAGTATAAGGCCCTGGATAATCAACGACCTCATGCAGTACAAAATGGTGCTCACGTGATATCGGCGTTTGAATGAAGTCCAAAACACTCGGGTGAATCTACCAGAGGAAGTGTGTCAATGCTAGCCTGATACTCATCGAGTGTTCGACATTTCGGGATTTTGTATCCACGATAGAACGCGAATGCATCGCTGAACATGGCCTCAGAGAACCACACTTTTGCGTAAGTATTCAACAGACGTTTGTCATAGTCGTCTGTCACTCGACCACCGTATTGTACTTCGCCAATCATGTATCGAACTGTGGGCCACGAGATTCCCTGGAACAAACAGAGGTCCCAAATTATGACGTTGATAAAGAGGTCCGAAAAATCAATCATTGCGACTCATACAGAAGCTTATGTTAGTTGTGAATGAGGATAAGAAACCGAAAAAGTCAGGCGGAGTAAGCTAGGACCGTGCATTCAGGTAGGAATCCGTTGAGTTATTACTACTCATAACATTTTTGTTGGTGGTGGCCGATGAACTTCAAAATTAACGGAAAGGTTTAAGTCAACCGTTTTTACATCCATGGATTGCTGGAAACGAACGTTTGCGCTGAAGTACAGAATATTAAAGGGACCTGAAGGTCTTGGTAGGAATATTTCAAAGTAATACTTTTTATTTGCCTCAGTACGTGTGTCAAAGTTGTACCCATAGAAGACGTTCGTGGTAATGTCCAAAATTTCATAACACTTGTTTACTTTTTTAACTTGCTCATCTGATGCTGTTGTATCGCTCAATCGAAAGAGTGGACCATCGTACAGTTAACTCTCCATCATGGGAAACGTACCACAAGTAAAATTTTGAACCACAGTATTTCCCCAGATTGAAACCTCCCTGACTGCATAGCCTCCCTATAAGAAACACTTTGCCGTGCAAGAAAACTCCCTGCCTTTGACTATCTCCCCGCCTCTTAACAAGAAGAAATTTGAGCAGTCCCGACTGGTATTTCTTGATAGGGAGGGGACTGCTTTAGTGTAAAACTCGTTAGCAATCGTGAAGAAGATTTACACCAATGGCCCTGGTACTCCATTTGGCACAAAACTACTCATCGTTTTATTTGTCTGATAGCCGGTTCCGTGTGTGATATTATTTCCCTGTAGCACTGAGCAATACGTCGAAATTTGTTTCTGATCACAAATGTGTATCGAACCTGAAGATGGGAGAATTTCGCCACGATTCTTTGAGTGAGAGTGACCACCATGAGTAGCGGCTTAGAAGCGAGCATTCTAACCGGGCGTTGATTTAAACAAAGTTAAACTGACAATTATTTTTCTGTTTTCGACAATGTGACTGGATCCGACCTCGTAATTTATCATCATCATCATCATCATCGTACAGCGTTAAACAGTAGGGCAAGTCCCACTGGCCACTGCCTTTCTCACTATGTTGCACGTTGAATTAGAAAGTATGAATATACAAGATGGACAGGGAGTGGACCTACATGGGTGGGAAAAGAAAAGAATGCCCTAGTAGCCAACACACGGAATACACAGTCTAACTGTACAAACGCACATCGATCAGTCATTCTGATTCGATAGAAAGTGACAACACGATCTCCACTGTTCGCGGTTCGCAGCCATATCCTTCAGTGTCTCCAGCCAACTGGTAGACGGATCTTTTGGACCCCAACCACGAAGACGTGAAGCACCTACTTTTCCTAAGTTTGCTGTACATTTTCTCATTCCTCGCTGCCACGTCATCTGTTGACCTCCACGTGGTCTCTTCCACTCCCTAGGAGGGGCGGAGAATAGGACACGGTACGGTGGACGTGTGTTTGCCATACGTAACACGTGTCCCAACCAACGAAGTCTACTAAGCTGGATACGCTGTAACAGAACGCTCTCTGAATTAGTACCCAATACTCGCTTTCTCACCTCATCGTTGCTTACTCGGCTATTCCACCCAATCCTAGCGATACTACGTAAACATCGATGGTCGAAAACCTCAAGTCGATGAATATCTTCAGCACGCAGACTCCAAGTTTCGCAACCATACAACAAAACTGAACGCACTGCTGCACAGTATACACGACCTTTCAACTTCAGTTAAATATCAGGTCGGCGCCACAAGTGCTTCAGTCCAGTGTACGCCGCTCGAGCCTTGGATATCCGCGTGCTCACCTCTACTACTGTGCTCCCATCTGTCGTTATGCTGCTGTCGAGGTAGGTGAAGTGGTCGACAACTGACAGCACCTCCCCATCGAACATCAATCTCGGAATCGTTGACGTCCAGTCTTGTATTATCACCTTGCACTTTGAAGGTGCAAAGCACATGCCGAATGAAGCTACAGCTCTTGCGAGATAATCTAGTGCACGCTGAGCATGTTCCGTGGATTCGAACAAGCAGACAACGTCGTCCGCGTAATCTAGGTCACATAGCTTTTCACTATTTCCTAGTTCGACGCCTACATCCTGAAGATTTTGCAAAGCACTCTCCATTATTTCGTCCATGAGGAAGTTAAAAAGGAATGGAGACAAAGGGCATCCCTGCCGAACACTACTGGTCGTTTCGAACCGACCGGATAGTTCACCGTAAATCCTTACGCGGCCAGAAGTATGAGAATACAATGATCTCATTAGGTTCACGAACTTCTGGGGCATACCTTTTCGATGACGAATACTGAAAAGCGATGTTCGATCAACTGAATCGAAGGCACCTTTCAGGTCTAAGAAAAGCATTATTGTCGGTCGGCGGTGCGTGTGACGCGTTTCAAGTAGTCGGCGAAGAGTAAAAATCTGGTCGATGCATCCTCCACTTGGGCGGAATCCAGCCTGTTGTTCGCGGACATTCCTCTCGCGAGCCGGTGTAAGACGGTGCAGCAAAATCGGAGCTAATACTTTGGTGACTATCGGAATTAAGCTAATCCCACGATGATTACTGCAGTCATTGCGTATTCCCTTCTTGAAGATGGGAACAATCAATGACTCACTCCATATTAACGGAATACGCTCCTCCTTCCAAATGTCACGGAGCAAGGCGGCTAGTGATTTTATCAACGCCTCACCACCCAGTTTGAAAAGAACTGGAGGAAGTTCGTCGGGACCTGCCGCTTTCCCCCGCCTTATTAATCGAATACATGACTCTACTTCTACTTCTGATGGGGGCTCAAGTGATACCACCCAAGGAGTCGCAGTTGTTGACACGGGAGTAACTGCACTAGCGTGCGGCCAGCTAAACTGTTCCTTGAAGTACTCGGCCCATCGGTCAAGCCTTTGCTGTTTGCTATGGATGGGTTCTCCATTTCTATCGCAAATCGTTTCACTGACCTGGATGCGCCGTCCACCGATGTCACGAATAAGTTTGAACAGTCTTTGACTGTTACCTGAAGCAGCTGCTATTTCCATTTCTTCGGCTACCTTCACCAACCAGTTTTCGCGATCATTCTTAAGGCTTTTCGCAACTTTTCTTTGCAGCCTTCTCCGCATCTTATTCATCTCCTTACGGCTCGAAAGCTGACGCTTTTGCTCCATTATACTCAGCGACTCTTGCGAGATCCAGTGTCTTTGATGGACATCGGATCTAGGACCACAGGCAAAACCTGCTGCAACGTGCATCGCCTATTTGATATGAGCCCAATGCTCATCTACATTACTGTTCTCCGTGGATCCTAGCTCATGTTCTAACTTCTGCTCATAACAGGTGCGGACTTCTGGATCACACAAACGTTGCACGGCTAATCGGGTTTGCGACGATAACCATGGAGCTGGAGAGATAATCGCATTAAAACTAATGCATGGTCCTACTCTACGTACGTGGACCAGTAAGATCTACAGTTCTGAACAGAACTGCGCCACCGGTAGCTTACGGCGATATGATCAATTTGACTCAAAGTACCTGTACAGTTTGAGCCCCATGTCGCTGTGCGACGCGAGCTGTGTCGGAAATTGGTGCTAGACAAGAACAATCAATTGTCTGCACAAAACTGGAGAAGCCTATCCCCGTTATCTGTACGCTCAGCAGATAAAGCACAACGCCCACTTAAACAGGCTTCTGACGCACTGAGTTTGTCAACTTGTGCATTGAAGTCACCAACTAGCACTACAATGTCAGAACGTTTAGTGCTGCAAACTAGGGTGGCGAGTTCATCATATAACTCATCTTTTTGCAAGTCTGAGCTGCATTTCGTTGGGACGTACGCCGAGATCACAAACAAATTGCGCTGAACACAACTATCCTTTCGAACGCCAACTGACCCTTGGAGTCTCACAGCACATAAACGACTGTTAAAAGGGATCCAGTCTAAAAGGGCAGCCTCAGCCTTGTCAGTCAAGACAATTCCTACACCACGTTGACCCACAGCTCTAGCTGCTTCGTCTCCTGAGGTGCGTAGAAGATACCTCGATGAGACACCAGGAGCAGTTAGTTGAATTACACTGCTCGAATCCTGGGTACGCGTTTCACTTAAGCAACAGACATCAACCTTCAGAGAATCTAATGTGAGGGCTAGGCACGCCCGCTGACCGGCCTGCATGAGTGTACGCCCGTTGAAGGAGCCGAGATTCAGAGGCTGACGAGGCTTGAGGAAATGTGAGTTATTAGACAGAGGATTATTCCCGATACTATTTGACAGTGAATTGTTGCGAATATCGTCCGTGTTATCGGTGGGAGCATTATGGATGGATAGATGGGGCAAAGAGAGGTGGTTGAGGACAGAAGACAAAGATTGAATAGAAGAGAGAGAACTCTGAGCAGTAGCCCACTTATCACTACCCACCCCGTTCGATGCAATGGGCAGCGCTGTCCTGATTATCCGGCGTGACGACCGATGCAGTATGAAATTCTTTGTAGTCGTGCAGTTCATGGGAGATGTTGGACGGGTGCTGCTAGGGTGTCCAGCCACAAAGCAGGAGAATGATTAGGGTCCTCATCCAAAGCCTTTAGTTCTAACAAGAACCTATCCGCAAGGCAGCGGGATGGCTTAGTGGAAGCCCATTTGCTTGGATCAATTATTCTTCCACTGATTTTGCCGATTGAGTTGTCAGCTCAAATCAACCCCCAACCTGGAGGATCAGGAGACTGAACTTTGTCTGACCTTTACCCATTGACCTGCCAGGCATGATTGCATCTCCGGCTTAAAGAAGCCATCCTATATAGCTCTTTGGGTCATAGAGGCGCGCAAGCCATCACACCACGTCAGGGTGCAGTCTCGTCGTGATGACGGCTCGTAATTTATACCCTTTGAATAAAGTGTTTATGCACCTCGCTTGTACTTCAGCTGATCTCACCTCCTTCCCACGATAGGTCGTTTGAGTTGTTCCATGATCTCTTTGTTTTTTTATGTTAACTCACCACTGAATTTCATCAGTAATCAACAGCAATGCATATCCAACGGATTTCAGTTGACGCTGGACGACGGACTGGACACACGTACTTAGATAGACTAGACCAATCACGAGATGAATGTTGACGTCCGAACCGAGTTACCGGACAGGTACACTGTCTCTAGGTTGTCAGATCACAGTGAATCACATCCTAGCAGGTGACCACTGCGTGCTCACATTTTCAATCTAACAGCATTATATGGTCGTGAATCCATGGCTTCTCAGGAGATGAGATTAGTCCTCATCAACCCTGAACTTATCGTGCAGGGTGATTGCGTCCGACTGTCAAACTATCATGATCTTACGCATCCGTACTCTTAAATAACCCAAATTTGAGCAAAGTCAGTGTTCTCTCTCGACTAGTTTGATAAATTTGATAAATAGTTGTGATTGTTGGCCCTGTACACAGCCCCAGGACCCCAAAACCAATTTCAACTACATGACGGCACATTCAAGATACCATGAAAAGCACAAGAACCACTAGTTGCAGGAAACTTCAACTTACTAAGTTAAAGGATGCTGGAGTACATCTGGCCGACCTAAGAGTCTTATCAGTATCATACTGTTCAATTACTTCGGGAACCCGTTTACAAAAAGCATCGTGTATACATCTTATTCACTCAGATCATCAGTAGTTACTGCGTACCTTTTTCACATCAATCTCGTCCAGATGATTTTGCACAAACTGAACGGTAGACGTGAAATCGGCTTGATTGAACTCATACGGAATGTTCCATCCGATTGGTCCAAATTTGCGACGCTCTTGAACCGTGGTATGAAGAAATGCTACACCATAAAGCATCGGTTTCCACTGAGGCAGATTGCTGATATCCAACTGATCCTGTGTGAGTAAGGCATAAGTTCGACGGAGCCCCGCACGTATGCCCATCGGTGGATCATAAGTAAATTTTATCGATGACTGTAAGAGAGTGATCGGGAAGTTCGGATTGCCTTCGGTTGTCAGCCAACACCGAAACGACTCATGACAGTTCTCCGCTGAGGAAATCTGATGGTTTTGAAGTAGCAAAAAAGAGAAAGAATGAACCAACGCAAGGAAAGGTAGCAACCGAAATCTCATGGCACTGGTTTAGGAACTAACATACAAAGCAAAATGAAGTCATTGATTGTAATGATCTCTTTCAAATGAAGTTTCTACTTGCACAATCCACTCACTTCGTCTTTATGAAGCAATGAATTCAGATATGAGTTCATTCATTTTAAGATATTATCGTGACTGATATCATGAACAGTTTTAAAGTACATTGTGCATTGCTAATTCCTATTTACAATGTCTTTTGTTAATTGTGTTGACAGAGGAAATATCTGCTTTCCATCGATTGTTCAAGCAATGGCGTTGAACGGTCGTCAGTCTTGTAGTTCTCCGACTGGTTAGCTTTGCATACGATTACCGTTACCATTGTAACCAATGCAGCTGAACTTTTATTTATTCTAGGTAATGTTTGTTTATCGATAGTCCATGTGATTGTTCCCTAACTGTTCCTAATTCTGGAGAAAATCCTGAAGCACTCTGTCGAGAGGATGGTTCTTAGAACTAGGAATCAGCTCAGGTCAGGTTAATGAACGCCTTGATGCGCCCTACTGTTGATGGACTTTCAGCACGTACAGTGTGCTCAATCGGAGTGGATTCACCCTGAAGAGTCGAATTTCTATATATGCTACTGAAAACGATAGAAGTAGTTGGGTCTCGACATCCGGCGAAAAACGCTCTGGATTGTCCGCTTGAGATGATGATGACCAATACCGAAATTTACGAATTACAATGTCAAAAATGGTTCATTTTAGAGCGGAACAATCGCACAAAGCTACCGACGAACTCCTACCGCGCTGTTGGTTATATATCAACCAATATAGAAAATCGACCCTCCCTGGGTGGATCCACTTCCATTGTACTCACTGCACATGATTTACGGCGGAAATTATGGCTAGCGAGTATAGATCAATTTGCATACGACAAAAGGTGAGAAGTAGGAATATGATGTTGAAATGCATTCAAACTAACTATGGAGACGAGCACGAAGACCATTAAAACTAGAACGACGGGGGTGTCTAAGGGGACTTTAGCTCGTAGTGGAAATAAAATTATTTTCCTGTTTTTGTCGAAATTCGGCGAAATTTCTTGACACTCTCTGACGATAGGTTTCGCGCATTTCCGAAAATTTTCGATGAAATCTATCAATCGGCTCATACTCTAGCTTTTGAGGACAGAAGGACGAGGCGTCCGCCGGGACGCCGATGTACGCGTTATTTGATCCGTCCTCACACAGTATGACAACCAAATCTCACTTGCGTTCCTCACACCCGGCTGTCCGAACTGCGATAGCTCAGCTGGTAGAGCGTCTGCCCGGTAGGCGGAGCGTCACAGGCCGATTCCAGCCCGCGGCGTCTGACTTTTCGATGTGAAAAATGCAAATGGATTTTCCATTACATACAAATCTCAAGTCATTTGAGGCCACCCGATTGTATCAATTCAACTTGCGACCGAATCATATCTCTGGCACAGCAACTGGGCTTGTCACCGGTACAACGTTAGAAGTTCTTGCTCCTCAGGGCAACGCAGCTATAACCCATCAATCTGAATGCGAGAGATACATGCTATTTAGGTCACACCAATTTGGCTGTTTTAGCTGATGACTCATCCGGGATTGCATTTATCTGGATTCATTCCGATGAAAATGTCGACTAAGATTGCAACCTAACAAGAACACACGTGGCTAAGGCTTCTGAGGACGGAAAGTGGAGGGTGTAAACCCGAACCCTGGGGTAAATGTATTCCAGGTAAAAACGAATGCTGCAAGTTGCATTCATCAAAACGGGATGCATTTAGACAAGGAAGACAGAAACTCCGTGGAAAACGTCTATCGAGTTCTCCCTGGTCTTTAGAAGACATACACCAAAAATATACACAATGCACTCAGCGCCCTCGGTGTTTTTGTTGACGACCTAATGCCACGCTCTGTGCTCTAATACACAGTATGTTCAGAAATATCGTTATCGATGAACGAACGAACTTAAGGTTTTTATTGGATTAAAATACGCGCGTGATTTATATTCAGCTTCTTTGTTATGGAATGAAAACTGAATCGCAGCTGTATCCGACGGTAATGACCAATCACAGGTTTTGTCTACTAAAACGCCATATTCGCTAAAAATAAAACAGGAGCACACTAATTACATACATGCCAAACAAGTCAAATAAATTTGGCATCGAATTTTGGATGCCTGCGTACAAAAACCCAAGCATGTTTACGCTGTGCAATCAAATATCGGAGTATTTGGAAAGGGGTTAAAATGTGTTCAACCCCTGGCTGAAGACGTCGTCTTGAAGTTGATGGATTATTTGTGGAAAAAAGGTTGCAATCTTACATTGGATACCTTTTTTGCTACTCCTCAGCTGCCCTATAGGTGCGATACGTGTTTCCTTGTGTGCACGATATTCTAACATTTCGTGAAGCTAATTCATTATTCTGAGTTATGGAAAGTATAGTTTTGGAGTTATTTCATTGCCAGAATGTTGAGGGATAACAAATAATTATGAAAAGCGCCGAAGTATCTCGTTTGAAGCAACAGTGAGGTGGATTCAACGTAGCGTTCCATAGTTGCACTCGACTTCCCCCTGATAACTGTTATTTTTAAAAAGATCTCATTATTGGCTTTCGAATACGGTCACATTGGTTTGTTCGGGAAGTCTGCCCCAGAGTTATGGGGGAAGTTGTCCGTAGGGATAACTCGTCGTTCTGCCAAGGTTTTTTCTCTCATCGTTCTATATCGTTTTAAGATCGATTTGAGAAACCATCACACTGATTCCAGACATTATCACATAGATTTGGAAAACTATAAGCTTAATTTGAGAACCTAATGTAATCGTTGGTCTTCGCATCGGTAAAGTGCTTTTCATTGCTCAACTGGCCACAAGCCTCTGGCAGACGACTGGCTGTTGTGACTACCTGTCTTTCTACGCTGTTTCTGTGCAAAAATAGCACAAACCTGAGTTGTGCGACTTGAAACGCTCACGTACGGGCGTCGATCCCGTGGATCAGTGGGATCATATTGTAACGAAGAATGCTGGGACAAGGGAACGACGTGAATATCAAGGCGAACGGACGAACCAAACGAGGGCCACAGACAAAAGAACAGACGGCGAATATGTCGGAGGCTTCCCGAAGCAGACAAAATAGGACATACGGACTACCAGAGGGGAAGCAGCGGGATCTTCGGTATCCAGCAAGATAACCCAGGTGAGGGGTTGCCGATCAAGCCGTCAACTGAGACAATCAAACCAACCGGATAGAAATGACGCCCAGGAGAAGCAAGCTATCGGCCACGGGCAACTAGGCAGAATGCAGCCGGAGCACTCAAGCAGCCGCAACAGCAATGTTGGTGCCGCGCAGTCTGGAAGAGGGCCTATATAAATGGTTGTGGTTTCATAACTTGACATGTTTGGCTGTTGGAATACAAGTATCCTACCCGGTTTTGTCGTCCTTGTTACAATATGATCTGAGCCGGGGAACCAAATTGTCCTCAACCTAACAATGGAAACGATGGTGCGTTGGGTCAAACGCCTTTGGGCTAGCGAGTGCATTTTGACTATCTGGTAGACGGAGTTTTGAAACTGGTCTCCGAATGACATCAGCATTCGGTTCATAGACATGATGCAGAGGTGAACATACATAAACTACTTTAACTTAGGAAATAGCTTGACGCTCCGCCGTGTTGGATAACAGTTGGTTAGATTTTTTAATTCCCAACCAGTATACCTGGGAAATTATAGCTCACGAAACGTGTTTAATATATGCATATATATATATATATATATATATATATATATATATAAAGAACATGTGCAGCTTGCTTTATTTCATGTTATCAATAAAATGTAACGTTCGTGCTCCCCATATACATGTATCCTGAGAATCAGCAGGAAAGAACATACCCAACTGAGCGTAAACTATTGAATATCGCGTTGAAATCTGAAAATCCTTGTGCTATTATTTCACGTGAGGTTGTTTGTTTCAAACTCTTAGTCAGTACATTTTACTAGATTAAATAGAAACCTCGTGTATTCATTTTTTTGGATAAAAACCGCAGAAAACGGATTCTGCAGTTGGTCAAGAGCGGTGGATTATTCTGAGGAAAATGCTGATGTCTTTGGTCATCTTTCGTGGTGGCATTTGTCGTCCGGCTCGTTGACATATAGCTGAGCTATTGAGATCTTATGTGCTTCTCTACTCCAAGTCTCAGGATCTGGTTGCCGGCTATCCTTAATAATGTGGTAGATCTTTGAGGCTGTGAGATATGTCCATTCCATTGTACTCATGCGCAAGCATGTAATTAAAGAAATCCAGCGAGATGCTAATTCACTCGCAACTGACTACAGTCATAAATGTTGGGATCATTAATATTGAAGTCAGCTTAGGGAACTAAAATCGTTGAGAAGCATGAAGTTGTTACGGTTTCTTAGTGAATTAGGTCTGAGTTCGGAAAAATGGTGACAATGTATGCAGTAGATCGTTTTCATTTGTGAAGCACCGACTCTCCTTCATTCAGCTAATCAGTAATAAAAAAATCAAGTGTTAACTATGTGGCTGTGGTTCATGAATAGATGTACCGAGGAGAGGATACGACTCTGAATGTCAAAATGGAGTAGGGAAGGATACAAAGTTTTGGACATGTGGAAAAGAATTAGAAGCATATGGATGAAAACCGTGATTACTACTGTCAGGTACTAACCTGGTCGTTAACTGGTTACAAGCATGAAAACGCTTCGGAATGCTGAAGCCAGAAAAGGTATCATCTTAGATGCTGCCACAATGAGAAAGTGGTATCACATATTTGTCGAAAATATCAAAATATTTTTCCTTTCAACAAGGGGTGATCACGGGGAGTAGTAAAACCAGTGGATGAGAAAGCAACTGCAGACAAACTATATAACATGATCAGAAGGGACCCTAAGTTTCCCAAATCTGCACAATAGAAATGACATTTTACGAACTTTGCTGAACACAACAACAACACAACATGGTTTGTCCAAGAAAGGTAATTTGTTTAGATAACTCTAAAGTACCGAGCAGGAGGTTCATTGGAAAGGCGTTGATTTTCAGTATAAATGTGCGAGAGTTTATAAGAAAACGTTTAGTAGTGTATACCACATCCCGTTGTATACCGAATTGTAAGATGTTCTTTTTGCATTCAATGTGACTAAGATAGACATTCTCAAACGAGAACTTTTTTTCAAACCTTTTATGAAAAAGGAGGCTAGTTCATGTTGAAAAAAAATTACTTACAGTCTCCAGAAATTCGTCCATGAAATTCAATCCCAGATGACAATTCTGGAGCATTACCCACCGGCCATCGGTCATGCTTAAGGACAACAGACGTCGTGCATGAACTTCTTGCCCTTGACCCATGGAAATTGCTCCACATTCTAGAAGACGAAGCAAAAATCGGGGGCACGAGAAACACTGCACTAGTTATGTAGTTTTACCGTTACTTTGTTGAAAAGCTAGCTTCCTTTTTGATTAGGAAAATAAGTTGTAGACACATTTATCACTGATTTATCTGATATTCGTTTTTAAGATCAACGCGAATCAACGCTGCGTGTATGTTTTACCAGTCCAATCTAAAACGTTGTTCATGTTTCCCACCGAAAAATTGTGTTGAGCCCAACTGTATTACTTTTTTGAGCTTCCCGAAGTACCCGGAAATTTGAAAATGACCTCATTCCGATTTGCAATCTATACTAAAACTACAGCACATCGTTGATATAGTGACCAAAAATTGTGCTGCCTGCCCCTTGAACTGAATCACTGGAACTAATTACAAATCAAAATGATGTTCTAACAATATCTGTTCACGTCACTCGTCGACTGATAGTCGTCACGCATTTTTTGTGTGACATCGACACAGCTTGTAATGTGGGGAAAACCAACTTTCAAACGTACACTAAAGACAGCCGACACACGTGACAATCAAGGCTATGCCGTCAAAGAAGTAACTGACTTATGACCACCCCGGTAGGGCGCAGCATAATCACGGACGCCGGACATTTCTGTAGACACTGCCATGTAGTCTGTCGGGAAGTCGTGACAACTCAGGGAATCAGGTGCGTTGGCATTTCAGCCATCCACGCAGCCCGGTAATGGTGCCATCTGATTGGACGCATGCATCAGATTTTGTAGAATATTCCGTTTATGCTTGAAAACCATGATGTCAATGATCACGAAAACATTTCTGATACACCATGCCTAACGTATCCTGGATCTGGTGCAATGAGATTTGTGGAAGCGGAGTAGATGCATCCAACTCTCCATGTGCAACAGCGATTGCACTACGGGGATTAAACACAACTATGAACCTAACGGACAATAAATTCAAAAATGAACCTCGAGTAAAAGTGTCACATCTATATGATACCACGTGTACGTTGTAAACAATATTGCGGTACTGCTTCACCGGGTCACCAGCCAATCAGAGTGAGTGATTGTGTGGGGGTAGAGTACGTTTGTGGCGCTTCTCCGATCATCGGGGAGCTGTGTACCTTAATATGTATCTCGCGAGACCAGCTAGCCAATACCACAGCTTCAAGAATAAATCGTCTTAAAATCCACTGACGAAGGGTACTGCCGTTGAGGGGGTGCGAACTTTGGAATGCCAACCCGGGATAGCTAATGGTAGCTTGTGTGAGTCACAGTTTGGACTCGGTGTACGCGCACTGCTGATTCTTCCTAACCAGCCAGATGAAATAGCCGTACAGTTCTTCCACGGTGAGTTGACCGTTGATAACCTGCGTGTTGAATAATTCCATCAAAAATGATCCTCTGTTTGATGAGTACAGCACATTACTGCCATCATAGATCGAGCAGTGCTTCTTAATTGTTGAAACGCTAAATGCTGTATAGAAAGAGGTTTGAGCCCCAGTTCAGTAGCTATGCGCACACGTTGTTTTGTCAAGTCGAGACTGAGTGACTCGTCCTGTCGTCCAGTGGTCACGCATGCACGCGATGCGCTGTCCCCGGTCGATCATCAGTCACAATGATATCAATGTCGACTCCAGCCGCCCATGATTTGGATACCATTGGCCTGGCTTAATTTTAGGCGTATAAGTTTGTCAATCCCGTTTGATCGCCTCACTTACTACTACTGATGGTGTCCTTCCACAAAGAACGCGTCTTTGGCTCCGAACCGTCTTAGTACAACAGTGCACATCAGCGTATTTAGGATGAAATATCTAGTCGGTGGGTTGACCTATCCGATCTGTTTTCTGCGCACGAATGACCCGTGAAACACCAACTCTGTTTGACTGCCAATAAGGCTTTTTGTTCGAAAG
Organism: Fasciola hepatica; assembly: GCA_948099385.1. Lineage (NCBI taxonomy): Eukaryota > Metazoa > Platyhelminthes > Trematoda > Plagiorchiida > Fasciolidae > Fasciola > Fasciola hepatica. The sequence goes on from CANUEZ040000123.1 coordinate 16,476,553, forward strand.
CACTTTTCATGTTATTTCGTCGTATTTACCTTCTTGTTTGACTGTACTATTTTAGTGGCTTTAACCTTTCAGTTATCGTTGTCATCGGCCAGTTGTGGATTATCCCGTTGCTCGTGCATATGAGGCGAATTCTGACGTAGTCTCGCAACCGGTGATGCTTGTGTATTTCGTGTTTCATCGTGGGTGAGTCGATTTACTGAATGGGGCGTGATGTGGGGCGGCACGACTCCAACCAATACCCTCACACTGATCACCGAAGCAATCACTGGGATCTATGTTGTTGTGATACTAATTGACCGTGTGACTGGGATTGTCAATCTGCCCATTTGTTCTCATTCAATCTCATCATACCAATACATAAAATCCTATTCGTCTCGTCTACGCATGTGTACACTTGAAAGTTAATAAACTCTTGCTATCAGTTTGACATACATGTATGTTCACGAGCATCATCAACATCGTAGGACCCGTAAGTCCCTGAGCAGCGTTGCGTTGACATTGACGCCTGTTAGTCTCCTTTGCTGATACCCAGGTTAAGCCACATCTAACATGTGTTGTAAGCCACAATCTCACATTATGCTTCCATCAGACATCGAAGAGTAGTAGTAACCGAGCTGATGATGCGAAATGGCTCTTAAATTTTGGCACTATGAGATTACCTACGGTTTTGCCTTCCCAAGCAGCGAGGAACATCATAGTTATCGTACGCTAAGCCCACGCCACCACCGAAATTTGAAAACATCTCAAATGGGGAATTTTTCTAATCATAGGCCACTTATTGGACGGTCACTTTTTGGCCTGAGTAATATGCACAACGTTACCGGCATTCAGTTTCCAAACCATTGATCAAACTGTACGTTTAGTTGGTACGTTCAAACGCACCCTGATCAGAATGCGGTCAACGGGTCGCACAAGACGCTTTACTTGGTCTACCGGATTACAACTCATCCTGCGAATGAATAGTTGTCATCGTCATAAATGACGTCCGGGTGATAAAAACAACAGGATCTGACTGTGTTCAATCCAAAGGAGTATCAAGTTACGAGAGAACTTTTTCTGATTTGCTCTGTTCAGACCACCGTGATCTGGGGAGACAACTAAAACCTTGAAAGCTGTAATGTGCTTGAATTTCTTTCCAGTAAACAGACAACTGGGTTGCCAATCAAGCTTTAGACGTATATATTAGCACTGCCAAATCACTCACTTGTGGCCTCGTACGAGTGGGATACCGCCAATCTTAGAGAACCATTACAAGACGGAATTTCAGTTGCTCTTCGAGACGTTCGAAATTTCTTGTGGGCCGCTGACAAAATTAAATGAAGCCACTAACACGAGACTGGGAGGAAACTCAGAAACTACAAGCCAGAGATCACCTCATTAACAACGTCCATCGGGCCTTACGTCTGTATAATGACGCACATGCCTCAGAAGACTTATATTGATCGAAGGAGGTGTCAGGGCTGAGCCTCGTATACGTCACAGTCGCAACGATCAGTCGCCACGACCCTCTCCATCCACACAAGCACCTCCACATACATTTGTACTAATCATCCGAGGATTTAGCTCATCCGTAGTGAGTTATGATGGGGCAGGAAGATATGGTAACCGGGTGACGAGTAGCCGCTGTCAAGTCAACCACAGATCTGTGTTTGGACAATGGTGCGACTGGTGGTTTCACTTAAACTTATGTAGGATTCACTTGAAATTACATGGAAGATCAAACGCTTACATACTGCAACTTGAAATTAAAATTGTATAGTCTGAAGTCTCGATACCAAAGCACACACTCAACCAACCGATCAGACTAACCACACCTTATCGACCAACAGCATGTGACAGTATTAGTATTAGTCAGTAGATATCTTATCCGGATTGTGACTTGGTCATTCCCACTGGTGCCTGAATCACCTTAGTCATAACGCTCATTATTTTATCCATGTGTTCTGCCATCAAAACACAGAGAACGGCTGGTGACAAAGAGACAATGAGAAAACAAAAAAATCATGTGCGACGCACGAGAGGGTGGAAGATTGAGGTGAAAACTCACTGAGTCCTAACTTCTTCGCCAAACGCTCAATATTCTCCGTCGGATCGGATCCCATAGACAAGAAACAGATCATCGGCGTGTTTGGATTCGATTCTTCCAACATTTCTTCCAAATTTGTGATCACCCCATCAGCATAGTTCACACCCATTGCCTCGGAAATGTATCGTTTGGCCATGGGAATGAAACGATCCGGACACCAAGAGCGAACAAGCAGTAATCTATGAAATGTGCCCAGTTTCTCATAACCGTCTGGGATGGGAGACTCCTCGGGTGCATCTGAGTCAAACCAGTTTTTCCAACCCTGTAAGGAAATGGATTGCACAATTGCAATCATACGTGTGAAGATGAACTGATAAACATCCATTCGGTCGATCAGTCAGTCAGTCAGGCGATCGGGTAATCGGTTAAGAAATCGATAAATTAGGGAAGGCGGAGGACTGACTGGTTGATTGGTCTGATCATCACTGTTATCTTATACATAACCATTATTGTCTCATCCACCGTAAGTTTGGATAGAGCTGTTCAAAAATATAATAAAAATTACCGTCCGAAATTTTAACTGATTGACAATCTCTGCCCCAATCAAGTACTGTGTGGTTCAACCGGTATACTGCTTCGTTTCCGCACAAATTTCGATTGACAATGTGAAAGTATGTCATCTAGGTAACCGTTATAGTTAATGTGAATCTTTATCATTGGATACAGTTCTCTGGTTTCCAACTGACTGGCGGTGTTCAAACAGCCTAATTGGCAGCGACCCCCTTCCTGAAATATTGTACTGTTATCATATAGTATAAAGGAAGTAAATGAAAAGATAAAGATGAAAAAAATAAAAATTTGGTCACGATAACGTCTGATAGAAATAGACCCATACGTGATTCCATTTCGGCACCAATAATTGTCGGCCGAATGTGCCACTAAGCAGAAACCGGACAGCAAAGGTATAACTCGGCGGTAGTTCCATTGATAAACCCTTCTGCTCAATAAACGCAAAAATGCAGGTCCTAGACTCTATGAGGAGCACGCTAGTAAGCATCATCAATTCCTGTTGTGCATTCACGTCCATGCTCTCAATTCCATAGATTTCTCCCATACATGTTTGTCCGACTATTCCACTTTTCCATGTCGAATCGTCTTCTTCCCGAAAAACATCGGAGTCATTGTTGTCCTATATGACGATTTCTGGGTTTCCATCAAATAAAATCGGCAACGAATGTGCAATTTTCATGTGACTGGACGAACTCCTAAGACATCCTAATGGATGTGCGTCAAGGCTCTTTCAGACCAGCGGTGATCAAGAGATTAATGCTACCAAAGGTTCAGGTTCTTGAGATCGTAGGCTTGAACCTTGCCATCATGGATCAACTTTGCTCTTTGATATTCTGCAATCAGTAGAGGTACGGTAGAGTAATGTAGTACTACTGTTGTAAGATAAACAATCGAAGCAGAATAAATATTCGAAAAATTATTTTGAAATGGTGTTCTACCCACAGGGTCGAGTTGACCCAAAAATGCTCGGTTAGACAATGTTGGTTAGGATTTTTGGGGTATATGCTAACATGCTGCTGTATGCAATGATGATAGCCGATCCAGAGAGACTAAGCACACATTTTCAAATTGTAATCTCTTAAACCTAAGAGCATCCCAAATGACGTGCGCTGTGGTTAAATCGAAATAGCATAATCTTAATAGCGAGTCTTTTAGTTTTTCAACTGGGAATTCTCAGCGCCAAGCACCATTCGGGCTAGTATTTTGACCTCGTTACTCTTTGCTCGTTTGCGTGGGACTTATTAAATCTATAAAACACGAATTCCCTCGGCTTAAAAATTCATCGCGCTTTTAGCTTTTGCCTATTGCTCGCATCCTGCTGGTATATCTGCTCGTCTTGTTATGGTTTGCTTTACCTGTACGTAGTTGTCCTATCGGTAGAAATTTACGCCACGACATAAACAATGCGTTTTTCACACGTGGTTAGCAACACGAGTTTTTTTTTAGTCTTATTACTCAGGAAATTTCGTTGGTAGTTTACTTCAAAATCACAAACGGCATGTTCGAAGGATGATGATCGTTATTCTTATCTGTGTTCTCCGGTAAAAGCGACATCATCCCACGAGCATTTTCAAAGGAAATTCTGGATGGTTGAGGAAATAAACACAACCATGGACTTAAGTTGTCACACAGTTGACTTGTTGTTCGTTTACCCGATCGTTAGCTGCTACTTGACTCGTCAGTTGAGAGAATTGGGAAAGTTTGCTCAGTTCGACCAGATTAAGCCACGTCATATCTTGAATCCATTTCTTTGGTTTCGGCGCAACCGCGTTCAGATCCAGTGCTGCACCGCCTATGACGAGAGAAATATGAATGACAGAAAGCTCAATGTGTATTCAAATGGTGCGATATACCAAATGTTTCCCGTTTCCATTATTTCTTTGGCTGACTAATTACAGAATAAATAACAGTAAGGGAAAGAGAGAGGGAGAAGTGCTCATTGTTTGTTACTGAGATGATTGTGTTAAAAAGTAGTTTTGAGAGTCTATAAATTTTCCTACATTTTGCACACAATTAGTGTCAGTTATCATAGAGGTTTGTCTTTCAAGACATAGTCCTAAGTGGGAACAATTCGCATGCATTATCACAACAAGTTTAAGATCATATAACGGGAAATCCACTCGCATTTTTCACATTCAAAAGTTCAAAGCCGTGAGCTGACGAAACCAATTAAAACAAATGGGGTACCAGGAAACAAGGATGATCAACGAAGGGCGAACTGCGTTTCAGGACTTTATCATCCAAAAAGGGTACAAACCTAACTCTTCTTGCTTGATATTCTGCGATGGGGATGCTACATTATGAATACCACTCCAAAACAAACACTTGGTATTTTAACAGCTTTCTGGAGAAGTGATCTTCGAAAGTAGCTACTAAACAACCAAATACTTAAGCCATATTTCTTTTCGACAATGATTCAGTTCACGGACAGACAGGCGAAGCTATGCTGGCCATCGGGCATGCTATTCGATGTCTTTTTCACCATAATCCATTCTTTCATTCGATTGAGGAGGTATTAGGAGTGCCTAAAGAAACGATCAAAACACTTACAAGAGAACATGCATCAGATTCACGGCGCTCCGGCAGGTCAATGTTGGTGCAGTTATGTCTTTCACGTGACTCGCACAAGGCTAACAGCCCACATAAATGAGCCCGGAAATTCACACGTGGTGCAAACTTGTCCAATATGAGCGTGTCGGAAAGGCTTGGTTATTGTGCCCAGGGACCGCGGTTTTTCTGAACTAGCGCTAGCAACTAATGCGCCATCGTCAGTGGCTACTAAACGACAAGAAAATTTGTAGTATCTTGGCACGTATATTTATTTAGGTATCCAAGCATTTTATCCGTTTCTTAAATCGAGGCTGGTATGCTCAATGGTGGATACAAGAATTTTAATGTGAAGTCACTTTTCTGTACGGAAGGTGTTAGAAACAACCTCAGCTTTCACAACTTTAACCTCTTTAGACCATCAGCGACAAAACAGAACTCATCTGCCGCAGTGTGAGGAAATATGCTCATTGTTAGACAGTACGAGTTTAAAGCGCAAACAAAAGTGTACCCAAAATTTCCACGCGTACGTCCAATCGAATTACGTCTTTCTTCGCGCTGATTGGGTAACTAAGCCCCCTTTCGCGCAGTTGGTTTGAATTCGCCCGGTTTTGTAAACCGTCTACGGGTGACCGATCTCATGTTGAAGGTTACTGGCGATGGATTCATTCAGGACAATGCGCATGTTGGATTCAAGCCTTTGTTTCAAGGAGGCTGTCATGGCATTCTTATAGTAATAACTGACTGAAGAACTTTTTCCAGTGGTTTTTGCTGCTTATACCTATTAACCACCGAAGTTTGCCGGCACGAGTCAAGTTTTGAGTCTTAAGACCGGTCGTACCCTTGCAGTCATCAATCAAACGGTTCACCGAGAAGTACGGAGTAATTCATCAATAATGCAAATCCATGGCCTTCTGGGAGTCACTAATGGTGAATATATATATATATATATATATATATATATATATATATATATATATATATATATATATATATATATATATATATATATATATATATATATTGAATACGATGATGGGGATTGAGATATTGGAATTTCAACGGAGTCTTGAAATCCGCAATCTAACAAAAGCCTTTTTCCTGCCGTCTCTTTAACGAATATGCCTCTGTGTATCAGGTTAGTCATCTAGATGTGGACAGTTTAGCCGTCTGGGGTCAAAATAACCGAGTTCTCAGATGGACCGATAACCTGCTAATCACCGTACCTGACAATGGTGTAACTCAACTGAACGAAAGAATGCATTTTCCAGAACATTCGATGCGTGTTTTTATTGAAGCATTGTTTACTCAGACATGCAACTTCTTCATTAGAGTTCACTATCAAATATTCGTGAAGATATTTCCAAAAGGAATCGCTAGGTCGGAGGTAGATTATCTGAGCGACAGAACAAAAGAACCACAACCGTGGTTTTCCTTCAGTAATTCAGGTTGGCTTAGTCTCGATTTTGTTAGCAATCTAATTGACACCTAGTTGCACCGATCTGCACTGTTGACCCTTAGTATAATCCCTTCAGTACAGAAATAAATTAGGGCACAAAGAACGGATGAACTTATGGATGAAAAGTACCGGTAGAGAATAACGCGGGTAGTAAACGCGTGCGAATTGTTGTATCCAACACTCAGTAGTTGGACGAAAGCACGCGCATACGAACGAACATGCGTTCACGTATGATGTACAGAAAGCGCAAGCATAAGGGTGTGACAGGTTGACGAAATTAATCAATCAGTATCCGTCTTCCGCGGAACTAGCCTCATATGATTGGTTGAGTTGGTCGAAGCGGAGCGTGATACAGACAGGCATCTCACGCGAGAGTGCAAGACAGGACAGGAACGAATCACGTGCGAATGTCAATGATATGGGTCGGCCATACAATACGAATTTTTACGACTGACAACTATACTCGCCCATATATCATCTAACATCAAGCTGTATATAGTAGGTGGACGGATCTCATGAGCCTCTGTCAAAATCAACGGCATCTTGCTAAGAAAAAATATGATGCCATTTAAGCACCATTGTTTTGTGGTAGCTGAATAACAAGTATTGTTATGCGTCTCCGAACGGAACTCACCTTTAATCAGTATTTGGAATTCGTCTTTCTTCACGTCACCCGAATGCATAGCAATTTTCAATGTCAAAAGCATGGTAAAAGTGAATTTGTCAACCTCGTAAAATCCGCGTGCCGTGTAACAGTAGACTGCAAATGTTAAATAATCGATAATGTTTGCAATTCGCTTCTGTGTGACTGGAGATTTTGCCGATTTGGCCATGGACAAGTCGAACAGACCGAGGAATTGCCTCAACGAGGTCTGATACATCACATTCACCATGCTCATTTCAACCACAAGAAAATAGAGAAGCGAACCACGAGCGGCTACCGGTCGGTACTCTTCTCGAGCCGTGTTGATCATCAGCTCAGTCTCGGCGGCCACATTCAGCTTTTCACGCACACCTTCTGAGGTGGTTTTGGTCACACTGAGCATCTCGATCAGTGACTCGTCTTCAACCAGACTGCCTTCCGTAGTGGTGAGACGGTAGAGCAAATTATCTTCAAGCTCTTTCATTGTGCGTCGATTAGCGGCCACTTCTTCCATGAGCTTGGTCCTTTCGGTCTCCAGTTCCTATAAAATCGAATGAGAAAAGCGAAGCTAGGAGTAGGTGTTGAGTGCCGGTGAAGTAACTCTACACAACCCAGCGAGAAATATTGATCTGGTTCTAAAGGTACTTTACTTATCGATCATCATAAACCAGAAGGAAAGCTTTTGAATAGTAAAAATGAGTACATTCGACTCGTCGCTGTCCTTTCACTTAAATCGAAGCTCTCGCAAAGCACAGCATGAAATTCTAATACGTAGTCATGTCATGTATAGTGTGCCACGGCCAATGCTGGAGACAATGGGATCACGAATAACTGGACAGTGGATCGATAGGATGATAGATGAATCCTGTCAAGCGGCGTTCAGTTCTAACACCAGGCAATTTGACGGTTTGACCGTCCCCATCAATTGGACCGATACGTTATGAGCAACGACTGGACGACAAGGACCGAAATCCCATGTAATCACTGTTTTATGCTAACAAAACGAGATGGTTCTAAGGCAGAAGAGTTTTCTCCCTAAGTTTGGTGGGCCGGATCAGAACACATTGGGTTAGTAATTTCTTGCCCGGTGAAAACAGTTGACTTCAGGTAACTAAAGGTTGTTTTTTGGTGAAGTTCAAAGATGTTGGAACAAAACAGTAACAGTTCTAAGGTCGAAAATAATGATGACCGAAATCTTTGTTTTTCTACAAGCAAAGATCAACAACAGTTGCCACACTGAAGAAACCAAATGGCCCTGCACATTTCGTTCTACCACTTGATATTCGACTTGATCAAGGTTCTTCTTTACAGTTTACCATCAGGGAAGATGAGAGCATAGCAATTCAATCGTGTCGTACTATGTAAAGTGCTACGGAAAATGGAACCACAAAAGAGATTCAGTCTACCAATCGGTTAAAGACTCGTCTGATTCTTACTGTAAAAGCTTAGAACAAATACCGTTGAAGTCTACCTTTTGTGTGAGGAAGGTCGGGGAGAAGTTACTCTTGTAAAAACATTTCCATGTGTTCTGGTATGATGCACACGGACACTGTGCGATAAATGTTATGAAAAACATGAGAGATAATCTAGTTGTCTGTCTACTTGCAACAGCGGAATCATATACACGGAATCATTTGTTGGTAGCTGTGGCACGACAAATCGGAGAATAAGTACCCACTCATGCCGATCTCCGGTTCTATCAACGTTTTGAGTCCACGTGTAGTCTCAACCGATGACGAAACTCAGACGGGAAAGCGTTAGCAACAAGCTAGCAACGTGTTTACGATAGAGACGAAATGAAACGTCTTGGGTAGTTCTCCATTCCCAACATGTTTGCCGTGTGCGGTGGTTTGTTTCATATGTGCGACCGGCTCGCAGCGTTGGACTTTTCGATGTGGAAAATGCAAGTGGATTTTCCAGTATATAAGGATACATAAATCTTTCCTGGTAACTTTGCTCAGCTGTGAGGACACATCTTCATATGGAAGAGGGTGCCCAATTTTTGATGTGAAAAATTAATGATACGGTTTTTGTTCAGAATTCTGAAGGATAAAGTTCAGACGAAAATTCTTGATGATATCAACCCAGTGACCCGTAAAAGACTTGGATTACGGTGGTATCGTCCGAATGATAATAAACATTAGTGTGGCGTTGCATTCTCAAAGCGCAATGCACGAGCGCTTTACGTCGTCGATAAAAATGATCAACAGAACTTACACGTAAGCATTAGTGGGACAATAAAACTGGATTTTCTGAATACCTTTAATTGATGAATAACTAGCAACCCATAGTGAAACCGTCCTTTGTCCGTTAATCTATCTTCAGCGCTCAAATAAACCTTAAGATCAACTCGGATTACAGTATGGTTGGATAATCGACGCGCCATTAATCGGTGCTCAAAGTCAATCATTTCTGCGGAGATGAACTTCGAACAAGAACACAGGATTCAGTTGAGCACTGCAATATCCGCTGATTTACAATTAAATTGTTCCACCGGCTGGCTTTCCTATAGTCGCGGGATTACCCAGTTCAGTCATAATTAGTTATAAAAGTTCATAGCTCCGGTCTCATGAAGACCGGTTCCACATGCGCCATCGCGGTGGCACATTTATAGGTGGTGCGTAGACGATGAGCGAGCAACGTTTCTTGACCGTGCTCAGCATGTCGTGCCATGTACTGACAATGAACGCTCTATTTTTGGTGCGTGCATGTTCGTGTGTGTCGATTTAAGCTGGCCAGCGGGCCACATGCCTCAAATCGATTGACTCTGACTGACCTTGTCGCTTATTGGTTGATCGAGATGTGAACCATATTTCATTAAAATCTAAGTTTGTAGATTTCAGACTGCTGCTATCCGGTTCTGGTTACGGGATACTGTGGTGATTCAGCGGCCATCAAACGTGTGACTGTCAATATAGCTTCATAGCTACACACACTAAGCTTCAACCAATCAGGATCACTGAGGACAGTTACAGTAAAAGCTCTCTGTGATTGGCCAACTTCTAAACTATCAATTATTTATTTTTATTTAACATATACAAATCAGTTCGGCAACACAATTAACGTGCTATTCCGCAGCCTTGGTCTTCCTGCTACTTTGCTTTGCGTAGCTCCGAGTAGGAGCGATTTCAATACGGCCTGTCAGTTCGGGTTTTGCGAATATTATAAATAAATTTCTTTCCCACTACGGTATTGTTTTGTAGACATCTGCCCGGTATGCGGAGGGTCGCCGGTTCGATTCCGGCTCGCGGCTTCCGACTTTTCGATGTGAAAATGCAAGTGGATTTTCCATTACATGAGATTCAGACTAGTTTTTTCTTGTGGACGCAGTACTTCCAGGTTGCCCAGGTGAAAGCAGTGGTTTTCTTGGGGATCTACAGTCGGAGCCTTTAGCTATCCAACGCTTAACCCGCAAGGCAGTGGGATGAAGCGTGGGGTCCGTAGCCCACTGGGAGCCATTGACTGATCGCTCAATTCATACGCTCTTCGGATGAGGCCAGACATTCTAGGTTTCCAGTACACCCTACGACACAGACTCTTCGTTCTATGCTTATCCATGAGTACTGTTTAATCGGTTCACTGTGCACTTAAGGAGAACCGGCATCCGTAATTATGACACTAGGAGCGGAGGGTCACGTATGACCCCAACAGGTCAAGTAAAGAAACCATTAGAGCGATAGCAGAGTTTCATGCCACAAAGGTTGACTGGTATTGGGGTATTTTAGTGCCCCAAAACAAACTTGACAGTCATGTACCTATAAATATGGGTAATGGAAAATCCATTGAATTGAACCCTCCGTGTTGCCGGCCAGCTGAGCTGTCGCGATACGGCCAACCAGATGGGAATGACGCAACTGGATTTCAAGTAATATTCAACCATTATTCCAATGATACATACTGACTGTTTACTTCAAAATAGGAGCTACAGCACGTGGCTGACCAATATTTAAAAAAAATCTGATAGATATGTAGATTCATCTATTTTACGAGGTACTCATACTATATCTGTTCATTCATTACTCACAGCCTACTCACCCGTTTCTCGGTTAAGATGACCAGACCTAGTAACTGATCTTCCAATCCTCGCATTGTCACCGTGAAGTCAATCACGGAAGTCTTTGCGTACACTTCCGGTGTATAGCTCGGATTGGGCAGCTTGGAAGTGATGTACAAACAGAACCCTTTCATCAGATCGCATTCTTTATCCCCGACCTTCACTTTCAATGTGGAACCGGATTTGATAAAGTTTTTCTCGAGCACATTGTCCAAAACCGGATCCAATTCCTCCCCGACATCTTCGATTAACAGCGGACGTCCAAGAGACAGTGAATCTTCCAAATGTGATCGGAAGTACTTGTGATTCAACGAAGTGATCTACGATAGAAAGAAACCGCGGGATAATTATCAAGGGTAAGTCGGGGCCCAATGCTATTCGTTTTTAAATGGTACGGCAAGTTGAACGTTTAGATGAGCTTCATTCATAAGAGGTATTTTATTTATCACTTAATTAGATGGTGTTGCCCAAAACATCACTAGGGGATAGTATTCGAAATAAATTGTTGTGCACAAAATAATGATACATTGGTAGTGAGGAAATCAGACAATTATTCAACAACAGCAACAACAACCTATAGATAACTTATTGCATGTTCTGTTGTCAATTTCAGCAATCTGTGACGGTTGAACTGAACCTCTGTAATTTGATTATGCATGACAGGAAGTTATATACTTCAATAACGTCATCTTATTTGAGGAGTAATAGCCTAATCATTAGAGAAGTTGTAGCACGGGGAATACAAGTTGTGCATCATAACCTTATTGCCAAGACCATATGACTAATTCAGTTATGTATTCACGGATAATCTGTTGCCCTCAAACTCCGTACAACACAGGTGTTCCTTTCGTTAGGGGAAAGATTTGACGAGGCTGACTATCGGGGCGAATGAAGATAGTTGTTGTCGCAGGTCAAAACGGAACGTTCACAGTCCTGTAAGGGTTTGCAAACACGGTTTACGCTTATAAGATTTGCTTGTGATAACTCGGCTGGCACAAGAACCACACAATAATCGAGCAGCCCCCTCAATGGTATTTTTTGGCGCATTTTGATTTACAGTGAAAAAATAGACATTATTCTTCATGAACCTATCGTTACTATCAAACGAAATTATGCAGTAAGTAAAAACTGGAAATTCCAAATAAAATTTTCGGCCGGAAAACTTTGTTGGGTAAATACGTCAGTGGATGAATATGAAGGTTATATCAAAAGTCTGAACAGTCGACTATCTGACGTCATCGGAGACGTACCAAAGTATTTTTCCAACATCCTTTATCCTTTTAAAGTCACTGTAGCCCTTGCATTACCTGTCAAAAAAGTACTGTGACCAGAAATAGAAGTTTATTTGCTCCGGGAAACAGAGAAGTCACCTATACAGAAATAATTAACGAGATCGTTCATTTGTACGATTTCCGACTGAGCTTCAAGTTCGTCCAGTGTTGCGATTATTCTGTACTAGCACTCTAGTTCTATGAAGAAGACGTTTCTTATTCCCAACCATTTCATCCTATTGGTACGAACAGGCGGTTAATAAGATGTGTGGTTATCACACCTGAATCCCTGAACGAAAACTAACTGGTTCAACTGATATTCATGGACGGCTTTTCTGATTGGTTCGTCTGGTTGCACCCCAACTGGTTGATTTGGTTCTAATCGGTTTGGACAATCGTTGGCAAACTGATTGGTCCATTGACCTGCTTCGCTGGGTCCACTCCTGTCTTCGATTCTGGGCAGCCGACGAGTTGCTGTCTGCTTCGCTTACTTCGATCTTGCCTTTGATGCTGGACGGGCGATAGCGTGCTGTTTGCCAAATGAACCAGACTATCTTTGGATCATATCTGTCAACGCTCTCGTGGTGATAATTCAAAACAAGTCGTTTGTGGTAAAGCCACTACTCTTCAGTGGTCAAAAACCGATTGCGACGATTCATGCTTCAGGGTTTGTCCGTGAAATGCATCTGCGAATTTAAAGAGTCATCCTTTCTCAAAGGATGTAAGTGGATTTTTATTCTTAGGTCTCGATAACTTTCTGTGAAAGGAAAAGAAGCTGAAGTGAGTTAAAAGGATTATGAATTCTTAAAAATGCCTTCCTTTGCCTTCGACGTGACCAATTAGACGACTGTTCAAACTTTTGATAAAAGCTTCATAGATATAATCTTATCTGAGACGACAGTGATGGAAGCAATGTTTTCATCGGACTTCGTAGTGGAACCTCATACTGAACATGAATGCCCAGCACGCAAACGAAAAACCTCGCCAGCACCCATATGCACACTACAGAACAGGATTTTCCGTTGCTCAAAGGCAAAACGGAATAACTTAGAACACTTCGTTCATAGGTTTAGATTCGTTTATTCGTGTTCGGGCACACTATTTGATTGTATTCCCTAACAAAGGAGAAGGATAATAGGTCACTCCTTGACAGATGCACATAAACGAGGAATGTGAATCGTAGCAAAGAATGAAATCAGTAGTTGGTCGATTAGAAGTTGTCATTGAGGATTGGCGGAAATCGAATTTGAGGCCCCATAAACTGAATCTTCAGTGTTGACGGTTTGACTATAGTTGGTTCATCCTTAAAACCCATTTATAAATATCAACGTATTCTCTTATCCAAACAAATTTAATGACAACATTCCCGTCGTTACTTGATGGAACATTGGAGGTGATCAAATAGGGTTCACGCATACACGGTTGGTGGGATCGTCAGACTGTTTTGCATGACGGGCGGTTCAGGACAAACTGGATCATGTACCGAGTTTGTAGCCACTGAACGAAGTTGGGCTAATATCGATCTTCACGTGAACAGTGGCTTAACACGAGTATCACAAATTTGGCAATAAAACGGAATTTCTGTCTGAAAATTAATACTTCGATGACAAATTTTCCCGTCTCGGGGAAGATACAACAGATCGTCTTTCGTATTTACGTGCTCGTGGAAGAGAGGAAAAACTTAGCTCACTTAAAACTAGTACAATCCCCTTTGGTTTTGAAGCTTGCACTCTTCTGTTGAAATGGATGCTCACAGAATGGCGTTTGAGAGAGTGGACAGTCAACAATTGTCATGTTGGTACAGCTGTTGATTCATGCAGCAAAACTGAACTACCCGACGAAGGCGATCGTATCCCCACATGCTTCGTTGATGCATAGTATGTTGGGTGTATGAGTGCGTTTTTCACACCGTATAAAGTTGAATTCAATAGAATACAATTCAAGCCGGCAAGTATGCAGATTTGCTGCGTGCGTCCTGGCCCATTCACTGAAAATGGCCATCATAGCATAGAAAACAAAAACCGTAGCGAACAAGCTTGCCCCCGGTAACCTAGTCTGCAGGCTAATACGGCAAGATTACAATTCAGGAAAGGATATTACCAATACATATATTATGTTTATTCTCATTGCAACTACTCCACTACGTGAATTTGCGACCAATACGGACCAAGACGAGGATGTGTGCGCTTTAGTGGCTGGAACATATCTTCTTTCCCGTATTCATTGTTCATGAATGTAATAAAAATATGGGTGTGTATACCTTTTATCTTCATGTGTACACTTTATCAAACGCTGAACGAATGTACGACCTTTCTTTTTGTTAACTAATGTGATGATCTAATATTTTGTATCAAGGGTGGCAGCGGTGGTAAAGAAAAACACCGGTTGAAATTCAGATACATCTGCATTGTTGTGATCGCGTTGCAACTCTTGTTTTTCATTCCCAGTCTCGGAGACATTCGGGGGCCGCAGTGCGACTTCATTTGCTTTCTTTGATTCGGTCACTTGTACTGCGATGGACGACTGAGAGGCCTGTCTCTATTCATTGGATTATCGATCGCCATGAGATTGCTAAGGCTATGGTCACCAACACTCACCGGGGCCTCTAGATCCGGTCCCGGTGATATCCGACCCACGTACGTCATTGCGCCGCACATAATGAGGTAATGTGCAAATAATGGTCGCGCAGTACGACCACTGACGGGAAAAGGGTTGGGGTGATTGGTGTGCTGGATTTCAGGCTAGTCAGAACGACACCTCAAACAGCCAATCAGATGGAACCTCCAAAAAAGGAGAAATGATGTGAACGTTTAGGAGTCCTATTTAATAGTCTTTTGAGATATCTAAGGTACTAACTTGGTTTAGTCAATTATGTGACAGATGATGGAAAATTCACTCCTATTTTTCTCATACAAAAGCCGAAGTCTGCTAGTCGGAATCCAGTCGGTGACCTTTCGCTTACGGGGTAGATACTCTACTAGCTAACCTATCGCGGTAGAGCCAATCGGATGCGAATAACAAATGAATAACCAATTTCCCGCAATCCACTAATCCGATTGTTGCATTCGGTTGCGTGCGCAGTCGGGCCGTCTTGCACGCACACTACGGACCATTGATCCCATCCCACACACATTGACATATGCATGTGCACACGCATACAGGGTTATAGCTTGTCACGCTCCACCCCGGACTGCACTGACCAATCATGTTTCCACATGTCTCACGATCTTGCGTGGTCTGACCCAATTGTACGCATGGCGTGCGTTTTCACTGCCATGTGACTCGGATTCGCGTACTCGCTTGTTCACCTGCTTGCGCCCCCACTGACGTGCTAGCACTCGTGTTTGCGGTAGGCTTTTGCTCCATGCACGATCGTCAATACGGTTACACTTGCGTTTTGCCTACCGAAAAAGACCACCGATGTGACACAGCCAATGGCCTGGACTAGCCTCGTGGGCGTTGAACTTTTGAATGTTTAAAATATAAGTGGATTTTTCCATTATCCGTACCATCCTGATCTAGTGGGGCCTGATGTGGTTCTTCGCCACTCCAAGCCGCAGGGTCCGGTTACCGGTTATCTTCAATAGTCCAGTGGTCCCTCGTGGCTATGGAGTATATACCCTTTCCACTTCACTCGTGCGCAAACATGTAATTAGAAAAATCCAGGTTCCTCGTGCCAATAACAAATTCTACGAATCATGAGTTGGTCCAAAATTCCACATCACACAAAAAGGTGGCAACAATGCGAACGCAAAGCATATAGACACCAATTAGGCATGCATTGTGTATTACTTGTAATTCGTTCGCCGCTTCTTTTTTCTTGATCCACGCTTTCCCCTGTCCTTGAGGATCAATTAGGAGAGGATAGCGTGTTGCTCGAGTGACAATCAAACCGTTTTGTATAGATAGTTCATCAGTGGGTAAACCTTGCACACTCCATTCGCTCAAAGTTGCATTGTCTACCAGCATGGTGATATAGTTCAGGTCCTTTAGAGTCCCGGTATGAACACAGACAGTTCGAAGTGGGTATTGAGTGAATGGGATGGGGGTGGGGGAGAGCACACAAAGTCGAGTTGCATAAGCGTAGAAAAACGTCAGTCAACAGGGCCGGTATAGTTCAAAACACTGTCGAGAACAGATGAATATGCGCCAAATATATCCAGGAAACAAGCTTGTTTTGCTTCGTGTTTGACACGGAAAACGACAGGGCAGTAGAAATATTATGCACTCTGTAACGACGTGATGCCGTTAAGACCGACTGTCACAGGATTTCTTTGTTCTCTAGAAGAAATTTGAACTCAGTTTGTCGATAATGCAACGGTTTTCTGTCACACTAGTGACTGACGGATGGTCTTATAGAACCAATTAGTTTCGTGATTTTCATTACACATCGTATCACAAATAAATAGTATGGAAGAAATAAATATCCCAATGTAAATTTTATGCTAAAAAATGGTGGAATATGAACCAACCGAAAGGTCATGAGCATTGCTACTGAATAAACTGTCGAAGTTCTTGCGATTCTGTATATGGAATGAACGCTGCGTGCCAAAAATGGCATACCGAGTTACGCAGAAGCTCACATTCTATACTGAACACATTCACATTATCAATCGATAAAATCATATTTCACCTGTCAATCGAGTTATCTAGCCAACAATGACATGGAACAGACTGAAAGAAGTTTCTTTTTAAAAAGATTCATGTTCATCGTTATAATCTAATCATGAGGTGAATCCAAATATGGCCATGATTTGTCCCGGGAAACAGAAAGGAAACAATGTGCAGATAAAATCGACCAAAACATCACTCTGTGGACACGACAAAAAAATTCGACGGTTTACCTTTCATAATGAGTAACAATTGCATGAGTTATATCTCTCACTAATAAAAGTTTATCTCTATTTTCAATCGACGAGTGCCTGAAATGTTCTCTCAAGTACACTTTGTGAACTCCGGCCGATACTGTGTGCACTATTTACCTTGCATGCGGTGGTACGGTGATTTGTGCCAACGAGTCAACCGGAAGCAGCCTTAGTCATTCAGTGATATAAACCAACAGGCAGTTGAATGAACGTAGGCCCAGAAGACGGCTTTTCGTTGTCCATGTTCATCTGAACAATACTTTCAACGTTAATTATTACTCCTTAGTGCACAAGCATTTTTTGATTGGTCATGTTAATGCTACTTTATCACTTTTGGGCTTATCACATCCCGCGTCATATCTGCTCGGAAAGAGTGATCGTTTGACTGATCTGACTGATGTAAAACTGGAAAATCAACATGATGGCTGGCTCAATCAGTATAAATCACGATACCACCTTGTATAGATCTGGCAAATCACACTGTCCTCCAAGTATTTGAAGCTCGAAAAACTACAGTAACGGTATTTTTCAAGAAGTTATCACAGATGAGTTTCAAATTTTGAATCACTTCCACATCTACCGGTCCAAACTTCAATTCCGACGCTGTCAGATGATACTTTGGAAAGTCTATTGTTTTGTCGAACACGCAAGTCACAAAAATCTACGATTTTGTGTGTTCTCTTTCTTCAACATACCTCAGAGAGTGGGATGTTGTTCTGTTCCAGTTCTTTACGCCAGAGTCTGCTCAGCAAATTTCGAAAATCTTGATTGAATGGCCCTGTGTAGGATAGGAAGCCGGTTGCCAAAAGCACGTCACCGACGAGGCGGTTAATCTGCTCCGAAAACTGTTGGCTGGCCTCGGTCCAACGGCTTCGTTCACCTGGAAAAATGAAGTTTTTCGTGTCATCAGAGATGAGCGACCTCGGTATGTGGAAATTTACAAAAGTATACACCTGGTGGCAGACACCTCAGCTACAGCCCGGATCATTACCACACTTAGCTTATGGCGGCCTTGTACGATTCCATGCTCTGAATCCCAATGATACTGTAGTCATCCCGCTTACTCTTACTGTACTCTCTCCAATTTCCTTGCATTATGGAGTATATCTCGACTTCTCATAAGGCACTTCTACTTATTTACTGAATAACTATGCGATATTCATTGGCATTGATACCCAGAGGGGTTTGACTATTGTCCGTTTCATCAATTGTATGTACGCTGAAGGTGCGTTCAGGTTTATTTTGGAAATCATCAAGTTCACAGGAAACCGAAAGAATCCGGAATGGGAACTAGGATCTGTGCACGGAACTGCAAAGATTGGGGAAAATAATTTCCGTATGGATTATCAAACTATGTTACCTTGAATTGGTGGTAATAATTCGTGTGGAGAGTCATTGAATTGTATGAGATGTAAACCCAAGCACCAATTTACTGCAGTATTCTTGGGAAACACGTTGAGAATGGTCTCGTTTTTCTTTTGCTTTGGTTAAGTTCTTGAACTACGATACCTAACCAGATTGGATGACCAAAAGTGAAAAAGTCTGCCTTTCTCATGCATTCAATTACCAACGGTTTGTCAGTCCAACGAATGGATTTCGGAATAGTGCTGTTGTGTTGTTGCATAAGATCAGCACAAAAACAAACTGCATGCTTTTTCAACGTGAATAGTACGTTCACCAAGGCACTAGACCCTTGATAAGAATACGGTTCGTCCAAAGTCGTTCTGCGGAGAGTGAAGCGTTAGAACTGTATAAGGAAGTATTCTTTCGTGAATAAAAGTTGTTATCCAAATTAACTGTGAGTGAAATCTGCGTCGCGTGATATGGTCGGCCAGTCGGTCCACATCCTGAGCTCATCCTGCGCCTATTCTAGTGGCCCTAGGGTACTCAGAGAAAGAACAACTAAACCATTTATCGTTTTTCTTCGGATTTACATCAAAAGTACCAAGATTTGTCAACCGACTGACTGGTTGGAATACCTTAGATTGATTCCAAATTCACCTCGTCAATCTCCTCTCCACTTGAACCCCGTGCCCGTCAGTGGACACACTGCGCACCCGTCGTCCACGCGGTACACACCCGTTGGGCGAAAAACAGACGCTGAGCGTTCAGTACGGCCGCAGACCTTCATTCTGGCGCGGGTTGGGGCTGATGTGCTTGATTCCAGACCAATCAAAATGAAATCTCAGTCAGCCAATCGTCAACTGCTTATCTCTGTGTGAAACTCTATGTTGCGCAAATTAATGAAAAAAACGGCGGTCTCTGTTGTATACTTGCACTTGATAACTTGTCTATTAGGGAAGACGAAAACCACGGGTGTAGATCATCTGTAGCGGGAAGGCTGGGAGGGGGACGTTTTCCGATCACAAGGCAAATCATATTGGCCGGGTCACGTTACTTTTTCCCAATTGTAATCATTGATAGATGTTCGCCATGGTTTGATTGCATACTTCATACCTGTAAATTGAGCGGTCGTACTACACGATAAATAATTTCCTAATCAATTAGAATCTCTTTTCACCTACATTGATGAAGGAGACGAGCCCCATAAGTTGTTTAGAACACCTGTTCACTTCTATCTGCGCACTAAAAAAATGTCCATAATGTGGGATTCGGTCGCCGTGTGGTTGATGATGTGTTAACACCCAAGGTCAGCGAAGGAAGCACGCTCTGTAATGGCCAGGCTGTAAGCCGCCATATCGTAGTTCGGCTAATGTTAGTGTCGGTGCCCGTTGATACCACATGAAGAATCATTTACCTCTCACCTAAAAAGCAAAACTGTTAGAAACGGGGCGCATCAAACACATTGTTCTAGAGAAACATTCGGCGTATGAACCGAATGGACTGTGCATGCTTTTTAAATTTACATGAACAGACTGTTGCGTGGTTTCAATGGCGTTTGGATCGACCACAGAATGACTTTGATCCGATTGACTGATGATTCATGCTTGTTCGCTGACGTGACTAGTCACACACACATGCATGCACGCACGTACGCACGTCACTGTGACTTTATCCATGCCACAGACGGCTTGTGCTAACCAATCAGACCTTAGCGTGAGCCATACATGCTTGCTGATTCGCTGCCGCTCAGCAGCTCCGCTTGGCGACACTCGATTGTTGTAATGCTTGCGCTTGACCATTGATGATGCACTTGTTTGGTTGCCTGTTCGCTTACGTGCGTGCTTACTGATAGGCTAGTGAACGGATCTGCTGCACACTGCTCTCCGTTGGTTACGAATACAACACAGGCAAAGAGGGAATGATATTTCTTGTAAGTTTTTTGCTTGTCATTTTAGCTTGATCCCAGCACCTTTCAATGATAACGTGAAACAAAATTACCTGCTAGTCCACCGATCAGTGCGGTAGCGTTGCTCATTTTTCTCCGGCACGCGTCGGCATCGTCTAAAAGACGTTGTTTTTCGGCCATCGCATGATCATATTCTGCCTGTACAATATCCAATTCCCGTTGTTTCTCATCCAACTGGCCTTGAGCCACGGCTAACTCTTGCATAGCCCCTTCCAGACGATTTTCTTGCACGGCAAGCATAGCCTATGAAGACAACACGACCGTAGAATTGAACAAGGTGAGTCAAAAATAGGAAGACAACGGAGTGTATTTCGAAGGTTGTATATATGGCGTGTGTGTGTGTTGGGGGGGGGGGGGCGGAGGTTGCAGTGACAAAAAATCTGACTGCGTTAATTTTGTGACACATAAACGGAACAAAAAAGAGAGGAAACTTCTTTTAATTTGCTGAATTTGTCGGATTGGGTGTTACGATGTAAACAGATACAGTGTACTTACTGTAGCATAACATCAGCTAAACATTTTATACATCACTATGCTTAAGAGCCTCTCTCTCTATATAGGCTTGGAGCAATGTTAGAAAAAAAATTCTTCGGGTCACCAGTCTTTTCTATGAATAATAAAGTATTCTTCACTGTTACGCGATACTCCAATAAGAAACGTTTCCAGGATTATTCCTCACGGATTTGATCAACCAATCTTATGAAATCCTTTTTCCTGTTATATCTCACAAGGTGACTATTACTGCATTAATGTTAAAGTATCTCTTTTGATGCAATTCACTACCGGATTTGCAAAACCATAACCCATTCAGGAATCCAATCCACACAACTAGATCTTATTCTGATTGAATAGAGAGAGAGGGAGAGAGAGTCGTTAACGCCGTGTCCCGAAATTGGACGTTGAGGCCGCAGCGAAGGACTCTGGTCGTAGATGAACGCGTGCAGTGTTAAAATGTGGGTGATATCTATGTTCTTCGGTTTAAATCTTGCCCAAGTTGATAGCTTTATCCATTTGGATCAGTTCGACTTTCGTTTATTCCCTACCCCCCACCCCCACCCCCAAACCGATATTCATTTAAAAAAATATCCGAAAAAGTCAGAGGAAGATCATTGAAAACTGAACAAAAAGCACCTTCAGTGGGAGCACTTCTTTGTTCACTGAGTAGAATGAGACCATTGCCTTTGTCCACGAACACAGTCCGGCTACATCACCACAAACACGTTTGGCTTGTTCCAAATTGAAATCTTCCATGTCGAAATACGGTTCCATTAATTCCACAGTTTCCGCATTGATCAGATCCTTTGACGAAAACAGTGTGTGTGCGTGTGTGTGAGAGGGGTGGAGTGGGGGTGGGGGTGGGGGTGGGGGTAGGGTGTAAACAACGTACACGATAGACCGTGAATCACAGCTGTAATAGTCACCTAAGTGAATGAGAAAATTAATTGACGCCAACAACGTTGTGGAAGGAAACTGCAGCTCACAAAAATAGTTCAGTTCAGTGCGCGGTAAGAATTCCTTCTGACTAGTGCTACTAAATCCATACATGTTCCGATACAATTTCGTGCTCATGCAATTGGTAACTGTGGTCAAAGCAAGAGCGTCTTCTACGGAGAAATCTACCAAACCGAAGCATCGAATTTGCTTACTGATCAGTGGAAATGTAAGAACCTCATCACTGATGACTTGTTTTAGTTTATCAACGCACCGGGTTGAATTCGATCCCAACAGGAGGTTGTGCAAAATTGTGGACGAGGATAGAGATGTGCAAAGCGTGCGATCTGCACACTTCATACGTAGGTTGGTTGCCTCAAGTGATTTCGAAATTCGTGATCAACTTGAAGGAGACTTTGATGAAAGCGCATGCGCTGGTTCGACCACATTTTCAAGAAAGTCACCGGAGCTCCATGAATAGAAGGGATATGACGGTAGGAAACAGTAGAATGACTGGCCTTGGTAATCGAACAGTTTTGACGCCGTGCGGACCAGCAACGGTCTTGTGAAATAGCCTGCCCTATACGTGCCCCCAGCGAATTGAGTACTCCTGGTATGTGTGATGTATGAGTGCGAAGCACTGTGGATAGTGTTCTGTCGTTGGAGGGACCAGTGTAACGTCAGGCTGTAGACAGTCACATCGATTTCCCGCTCATGAAATTTGTGGAAAATTGTTGAAACACTTACCTTCATTGTTTTCTCTTATAGCTATACTCATGTTACCGGTAGATAATTCCGACGAGCACATAACACCGCTGACATTATTGAAGAAACTGAGACGCGAACGAAAATTTTTCGCTCAATTGAAGTTCCTTGGTCGAGACTAGTTTTGGTGCTGCCTCATTTATCATGACCATGTGAACTTGCATCCTCCCTTTACCGAATGGGGATGTAATCCTCTTCGCGGAAACCCCATTCTTGTGCAAATTAATAACATTTAATTTGCCCGTATATGAGCAGTAGGAGATTTGATTCGCAGAATATGTTTCATTATGCAGCATCGAAGATCAACTCACCATTGGAAACCATGGAAGGACACCATATCATGTAATGTAGATATTCAACAAATCGTTGAGAGCCAGCCCGGATGGCTTGGTGGTTAGGTGTTCGGTACTGCATGATGAATCATATTGTGCATTTACTTTATCACCAAAGGTTGAGAACATCCTTCTCGTTAACCGTTCCATCACAATTTATGGACGCTTGCGAGTTCAACTGCCGTGGTGTAAACGTTGCAGTGTTTTTATTAAGCGAACCTAGCTGGCTGAGATCAAATGCTGGAAGCACATTTGCAATAGCTACTACCGAAGCTATCGATGGGTGCCTGAAACAACTGAATGCACAGCAGCACACACAATATACGCTGAATTACTCAATAAACACTGACACTTCATTGATTCCAATGACATTCTGTGAACTACATGAAGGCTTACTATGTTCCCACCCATACCCAAATGCAGCATTTAACTCTTGTCACAACAGAATGACTTATGAGCTTTCTTTAGCAAAGGTTCAAATGGTGTTTTCTGTCGGTATGTAGGTATATGACCCGATGGCGGTGTTTGCTCGAAGAGGATGTTCGCTGTTGAGAGGTATCAATGGTAAAGTCAGTCAGGTCCAGGGAGAATATGTTCACACGAAGGGAAAGATCGCTCTTCGGAAGTATACCCTATAGGAGAGCACTGTATTAGCAGTACTGAAACTGACAGAACGTACTGAAATCGCTCTAACCCAGAACTATGCAAACTGAATTACCGAGATGACCAAGGCTGAGTAAGTGTACGGTAATCTCACTGCATAATTGATTTGTATAAATGCGCTATATCAAATGGAATAAAGGGTGAATCACATGTCGACCAATCATAGCGTGCTTTTGTTGGAACTGTTAGCGGCAATTCTGACTCCCTGGCACTCCTCGGCGTATATGGGCACGAAGCTGTACCGGGCCGTGTCCCGTGCGGTACCTGATGAATCACCACGGTACCACTTAATACAGTTATCATTTTCCAAATGAACTTCTGATTAGCATTCTATACGTGAACAATCGCACGAGGTCTTTCATAAAATTTGGCTCTCAATTCTCGATGGAAGTACACAAATTTCTATCTCCGGCCTGTACTTTCCTGCGAGGTAATACAAAAGCTAAGTTAGGTTAAGAAAGAATTTTGATCCCCAAAATTGTTTTTTTTCCCGCCCCCAACGACGCCAAGTAGTTGACTGTCCACATTTTCAATTAGAAAAAACCCCGTGGAGAAAAAAGGATAATTGGTTTTTCGACCTTAGACGATAGTATCATAGCAGCGCATTTAATTGAACAAGCCAAGGAGGCAATAGTAGCGCGTGTAAGTGAATCAACACGGAAAACCACCGAGCAATTTGCATTAGGCAAAGTAACGAAAATCAACCTGGAAACTATGACTTCAGAGACACGTAAACAGTTTCAGAAAGTTGATTTAACACTGAAATCTGTCTATATGCTTGTGTCGTAAATACCTTGGGGAAGTTCAACAATCCGCTGAGGAAATTTGGTCCGCCCATAAGTTTCAGGGCTTCTCCCCAGGACGGCTTTGGACAAGGTCTTTCCGGGTCGGCAGTTACGGGATCCAGATGTTTTTGAAATAGGACAAGCACACAGTCCATAATACGCATGATTAGATGCGGTGGCCGACCTAATTTTCGCACTGAAAACATAGCAGAGAAGTGTGAAAAATGGAGAATGAAAAGAAGGCCCAGTAATTTAAAAATTACTCAAACACAAAAGTTTAAGAACAACAGAGTAGTTAGTAGAGCTATCCTAGCCCCAGGTATCCGAAAGTATTCGAAAGTGCTTGTAGCAACTATCCCGATTACTTGGACCGCCAATATAGCAGAAAACTTAGTCTCACTAGCTTTACACACGATATGGGCTGTACACGGCTACGGGCAGCAGAACAAATTCCAATCGTATAGCCGTGTTTATCGTAAATTCGTGGTTCTAAATAATGCAGTACGCAGAAATACATAAATGCAATGACTTACAGCCAGGTGAGCAACCAAGAACAACAGTACAGAAGGTTACCCGATAAATCGGGACAGTGCGGTCATAAACGGTCCACTCAGCAAGAAGTCAAGCGAAACCGCAGCGCAGCACGGTTACGGTACAGATAGTATATCAAGAAGCGTTCGGGCTAACATGAAATAATAGCTTCAGTCACAGGATAAGAAGATAATCTGTGATTAGAATATGTCAATTTGCATATTCTAAGGCGTCACCAATGTGAAAGTACAGATATTAGCAATTGAAAATGACAGAAGCAATATATGTCGGCGTGAACGGATGAACCCGGCAATAGACTTGTTTACGCCACATGGTTTCTGTCGTCTAACGGTTTAGGGCGTAGGTAGCGGGGCTGAGTCGAGGTCGAGTCTCCGGCGGGCGGTTTTTATGCGTGAGTGAAACGCTCGGCAGATTTTTCTTACAATGGAAGTGTACAGTCATAGAACACAGAGTCAGGAACATAAACGTAGAATGTTCATGCACTATACGCCATGAAAAAGTAAATCTGAACTGTGTCAGTACCTTAGAAACGGAGAATTAGATCATAAATGTTCGAGGTTCATGATGCATGTGCACGCTACTCATGAGTAGGATAAACGAGAATGTGATCGGAATACAAATTACAAAAAGTAATTTTCGGTTCTTTTCCCACCAAGTCAAACCGCTTTTTGATGCTTTGAAATATCAGAAAGCGTCCTTGAGTATTATCCCTTTCTTAACAATCTGTCAAAAGCCAGAAGTGATGTTGACTGTCAAATCACTTTTTGCAAAACACTAGGAGTATTAACATTGGTCGGTGGTGGTCAGACGGTTATAACCATGGGCTTTGGACAATGGAGTCTCGGGTTAGATTCCTGCAACCGCCGGTCGCTTTCCCATTTGGCAGCCTTTTATTGGAACCCACCCCTTCCTGAATCGTTGTGCATTGTTGTAAAATAAATAAGAGACAGAAGTTAAAATAGTGTTTTAATTTTTATATCATTATGTGATTTCCGTAATTGGGTTGGTTTAACTCAAACGATCTTGCGTACTCTTGGAGTCTTTATTTGCCCACTCATTTTTTTGTAATGCAAACAAAACTGACATGAGATATTTTATAAACACAAATAACACCAATCTAACACAATTTTAGCAAATCCAGAGTAAACTGATCAGTCATCGAGTAAAGCAGTTACGCAAGAAATGTGCTCAGTATCAGGTGGAAAATGCGGATTCGTTCAAAATTACCGGTCGATATATGCGTAGGTTTGATAGTCTCCAGAGCAGCCTCAGCTTCTTGTAAAGCTGGTTTGGCCGCTTCTAGCTTCTGTTCAGCGTTTGCCTTATCCACACTGATCTGATCAACCAGAACTTGGGCTTTGTCCTTGACTACTTGTACTTGAGCTTTGACTTTCTGGGCCGCTGTTGCTTGAATGGTAACTTGAGCCAAAACTTCTTCAGATTTTTTATTGGCCATAGCCAATTCTTTTTCTTTCTCCACCAACTCTTTGCTCAATTCATTCACGGACTCGGCGGCCTCAACCAACTTTTTCAAACCGGTGTTCATTCGTTCGGCCATTAGACCAATTTCTTTCCTTTTCGACATGTAAATTTCCATGTAACCCCCGATGAACGACAAATAGGATTTCGGTGTTACATGAGTTTGACGACGGAAGCGCTGGAAATATTCCGTGCAAGATTCAGCTACCAGATCCTAAAATATAATATAAGACGTAATGTGAGACACACGCACAAACAGGATGTGCAAATAATGGGTGAGTTAGTGATTTCAATAAGGGCTCCGTCTGATGACTTACTTGAAACACACCCATTGTCCGCACAACCGCTTCTTTAACTTTTGGTGTACATACTATATCAAACTTGGACAAGAAATGATTGGATACGGCAATTAGTGCATCTTTGGGCCAACGTTGAAACCAGTCCATCGTGCACCCAGAAATTAGTCCGGGAAATTTCAGACTTCTATTACGGAATTTCTGTCCAACGGGAGAAAAGCACAGGACGATGTGTAAGTTCTTAACCACACGACTTAAATAGTATTCGTTTAATGTCTCATTTGTGATAGGACGTCGCGGGAACTCCTTTTTCATCGGGACGGCCAATTCTTGAAGGATCTCATCCATTTCATCGCGAGCGAACAAGTTGGCGATCTCACCGGAACTGAGCATATTATTAAGGTACTCGAGAAATGCTTCATCTTTGATCTCGTTGTCCGTGAACAGAAAAGTCACCCCAGAACCGCGTTGTCCGGCAGTTCGATATAGGGCTTTCAAATCCTCGATCAGATTATTCGTATTGTATGATCTGTCGGAAATGATTCAAAAATGTGATTTCTGAATTATTGGATGTCTTTCAACTTTTTGCATGAAAATCTCTTCAGACAAATCCAGTTTAAAACGGTTATATCCCGTAACGAACTTGAACAAACGAGATAAGCGCTGCGTTAAGAAATCCTTTTACATACATATAACATCCCAGAAAATATGAAATCAGTTGTTTGAATATGTGGTATAGACTGATACCAGTGTGTGTGTGTGTGTGTGTGTGTGTGTGTGTGTGTGTATGTGTGTATGATTGGCTAAAGCCATGGTGGGCCCGGGGTGAGGTTCAAATGTTTTTTGATGTTTGGATGACGTTGTATGAAGTTTGAACGTTCTAATAACACGAAGACCGGATGGTTCCGCCCAGCAATCAGTATTTCGGAGACAAGTATGGTCTGGGAACTACCTCCACCTTTATACTTCCTCACCATAAACGCGCACAAGTCTGAACCTTATTTTCCAGGGCTAGACAGATGTGTACCGAGAATACCTCCTCCAACGAGATAGAACATCTTGCCACGTTGCGCACTAATGGATACCCGGACTCCTTTCTTTGCTCTTACAGTAGACAAAGGATCGAAGCTTCTACATCGCTCGACAAGGTGAAAAGAAGTGCGCTTACATCTTTTTCCCCTAGTAGAAGGACAAGCCAATGCAGCTCATCGCACAGTGGATTAGTAGTGCATTACGGAGAACCTGCTATGCCGCGGCATTTCGGCCACTGTCAATCCCTCGTCGCTTTCCCACACCACCATTAATGGACCGTATCACTGTTGATGCTTCCCCTGATTGTATTTACGACTTTTCCTCCGATCGAAAGGAAGAATATATCGGCAGAGTCGACAGAATATCAATCTCAATCGGTAATTCTCGCGATACATGAGTCACTAACAGCTCACCATTATTTGCATTTCTCCCCTTCATTCACGGTGCTTATCGTCCGTTACACAACTAGCGGTGGCTACCGTAGTATTTTGTAGCACAAGATGAACTAAAGGCGTCACTTGTTGGCCGTCTCAATCTATCCATGGTCTTTCGTAGTTCAATCACGCAGCCCACTCAGTGGTGATGTTTCGGCTTGGAAAAGCGAATTATCGATCGATTAGACCGTGGGTAGTACTTTCCGTACGCATCGGTCACCGGAGCATTCATTGTAAATAGTGTCCACCCCCCCACCCCCCTCAGGATCTCGCTTGGATAGTCGCACTTATCAACGAGCATTCAGCTCATCGGTAGTTGAAGTTATCATTGCGATGTGGGTTATAATGGTGCAGAGGGATTTCGTGGGTACGTGATGAATGACCACCCGGCAAGTCAGTCGCTTGTCTGTGTTTGGAAAGCGGTGCCCCTGTGGGTTTCACTTGAAGCTACAACGGCTTCACTTGAAGTTAAAACGGTATAGAATGGCTGAACACACCCGAGTACGTATGAGAAGCAATGAGTCACTCCATTCCACAAGTTTCCGTTGCAACACGTAAACCCACTTCGGCTATCGCTCGCCGCTTGATCGATGGTGGACGCAAGGTCAATTCAACCAACACGTTCTTCGTCAGCCTACGTCATCGTGATACACCGCCTGAGAAGACTACAGGCGTTATCGATCAGTCAGCTGGTCCTACATTGTGCGTTTAAAAATGTTTGAACTTCACCCTGAGCCTACCAGGTTTCTAGCCAACCACGCACGAGCAAACCCACACACAGACAAACAAACATGGACACACACCCACACCCACCTCTGTCAATAAGTACTATATTTACAAGCAACTCATTTCATATTTCCTAGGCTATGTTGCATGCTATAATTGCAATCTGTGCGAGTATGTGAAAATAATTCCGCTTGTGCCGTTTGTCTTCTGTCTTGCTTGTTCAAATATTCAGCTTGCATGTACTTCGTTAAAGTGCAAGGAAGAAGTTCCAAAAAATGTATGAAAGGGGTTCAAATTGACGCTGGATTGATACAGACCAGTGTTGTGTTTAGGCCTAGCTTCAAGTCTGTGATAAGGTACCGATGAACTTGGTAATTCTTTGAAACAGGGTTCGTAAATATACTTGATTACAGTGAATGACAAACTATTGGTTCATATCATTTTAACGTCAATTGGTCACATATCTGGGACTCTAATTGGGCTAGTGGTCTGCCTGCGGATGCGTGTATTGTTCATCGGATGATAAATCTACAGTCGAAAGCTAGCCTTTCAACGTTGAAATGGTTTGATCTGCGGATGATTTGACGGTTGAGGATTAGAAAGACGCGTGCTGAAAGTGTGAGTATCTACGACCTATAGTGTACGGCAAATTGGGATGCGGATATGCAGAGAAAGATAATCCGTGTATATCCTTATTTCGTACGTTCAACGAAAACTCACTGTCATAAACAAGAGTTATAATCCAGTTGGTCAATTCATGTGTCCATTAGGCGTTTCACCGGGACTCTTTATTAGTTTTTCTATTTCTTACTGGACGTCTGCGCAGAATTATAAATAATGTGGTTATCATCAATCCTCATTTGAAGGCTTGAAGAAGCGTTTGATTGAAATCCAGGTACGAAGGCTTACAGAATTAATACAAATATACAGGAAACCAATTTGTTGTACCATGGCATAATATCCTTGTGAGGCGGCCAGTGGTTGAAAGATGAAAAAGCTTAACTTGTACATGAAATGAAAGAAAGACAAGAAAAGACTGACTCGTGGACTTGGCCATGTAGGGCATACTGAGCTACCTGGATGAAGTTCAGGCGATCCACTATCTCACTGACTAAACATATTCGAGGATATGGCTAGTTGTGGTGACCAATGACACCCTTTCATTCGACTTGGTACTACGAGATTCAGTTCTGTTCTTAATTTTCGCCTACTCTTGGTTTTTTGATTCCTCATTGAGGCTTCCGATGAGAAATATCGAACGGAACCATCGCATTTGTTGGATGATTATTGGTTGTTCAAACACTAATTCATTGAGGACTTACATCCAAGAAACCAAAGCGAATATAAGAGCTTGAACCGGAAGCAGACTGGCGATCATATTAGTCGATAAAATAGCACGGCGAATACTCCATCAACCTTGATAGAGCAACGGTATAAAGGTGTGATTTGCCTCAAGTCAGTATGTTAGCAAAAAGTGAGTTCAAATTCATTATCAAGCCACTAGAAGAACCAACAGAATAAGTCGACAACTTTTTTCATACCTTTTGAGGTTAATTGTTTTACTTTCGGGGCGATAATTGTCAAACTAGTTGTTGGCTATCCACTCTTAGGGGAACAGCCCAAAGGATTCTCTTTGCTAACATTATTTATGTTTAAAATTCAACAACTACCAATATTTTTCAGTAGCCTAAATCAGACTACGAACGTCTAAGAGAGAATTCGAAACGGAGAACTGTTGGTTCAATGATTCCGGATCCACAGTAGGCGTTTTGAGGTCTACTTTTGCTACTGATATCCATGGAAGTAGCCAGTCATTGCTGTTTACGCTTAGTATTCGGAGGAAAGTCGTTAGATTGTGTTCTAACATCAGAAGTTCCAGTTTTTACCGCAAGCTAAGTAAATAAACCCACACACGTATTCTGACGACCCTGTTACAAATATGAGATTACTAATCGTGAATAAATCTGTCATTTAGGTCAATTTGGGAGCTGTGAATATGGATCGCCCGAATCAGCGCGTACCTAAATATGCTTACTTATACAAATGCAATTCAATATTTGTTTAATATCACATTATTCACTAACAAAGCCAAAAATTGGAGATTTAATCGGACAGACACCAAGTTGCCTGAACATTGTAATTACTTGGGAAAGCATCAGGTAGACCAGCCCAAAAACAACTGGTCTGCACTTCATCAGAAGTTTTGATCATTCATTTTATTCTAGTCTCTATTGGAGTAACTGATTAACTCATCTATAGCTAAATACAGACTCAAAGTCATGCGTATTAGGTCAATACAAACGCAATAGTTATTTTTGTCTCTGTATCCCCAAGTATAAAAAAGAGGCGGAAGACAAATAATCAGGGTTTTTTTTGTTCGAAAAGGACCGTGTAATCGTTCTCTGACCGTCACCGTTCCGATCAGCTGGATAAGATGTTCGAAAACATCCCCATCCTGAGCGAGGTATGCCTCCATTCTGCGGACCAAGTTTCGCTGAGCAGCCTCTAACATGAAAGTGAGAATTCTCCGGCACACCTCGACGATCTTATTCTCTAGATACTCTGTGTTCTCCTGTTTTTCGTGGCAAACTCAGTTCTTCACATAAACTTTCAGGAAAAAATCAAGTGGAGTTAAGTCCGGAGAACGTGGTGACCATGCTACCGGCTTTTTCCGTCCGATCCGCTCTAAACGAAAAGCCTTTTGATCATCGTTGCAGTGCTGTGTGGTGGTGCTCCATTGTGCTCAAACAGAGCCTGCGACAAAATACATAAATGCGGACTCCCGGAATAATCACCAAGTTTTCCATCAGCATGTTTAAGTATTGAATGAGTTTTATCCTCTTTGGAACATTGATCCGTCGGAGAGGACGATAAACTGGCACAATGTGAGCAGAGCGACGAGCCAGTGCTTGGACCGATAGTAAAACTTCTTGCACCATGGATATTAGCCGAGGAAAAGCGTATAGTCCGAACGAAAGGAATAGTTGTTGTAAGCATTCATCGTCAGAAATTCTACGCTTATTACAGGTTTGTCGAGGTGAAGTTGATGGATTGTCGGCCAACAAATTCTCAAGTTTTACACTTTGGTTCTCCCCAGTGGCCGGTCGTGGGCGTCTTCACCCTTTCTGAGGTTTCACATTTCTGGTTTTTCGAAACCGTGTAATGCAATGGTTTAGGTCGATCTTGGTGGCTCAGCTGAAACAGATAGCGTGATCTTTTCAAACTCAGATGGCCAATTCGCATCACAATCAGCTCAGCTAACTCGGCGGGACATCAAGCTATTCCAGCAGTTGAACGCACGAAAAACGTGTTTTCATTCAAAAATCACCAAAAGCGCGATCATACTAACAGCCTGTCTGACACGTTCATACAATCATTTATATTCTGCAGTAAAAACGTCGAACGCGAAAATTCCCGTCTGCTACACTAATGCAAGTACAGGCAACACTGCTACGTGTTAGATGCAACCTATTGTGTTGTGTTGGGTCGACTCAGCCAAGGCTTGTCACTCTGGTAGGCAAGAACTTTAACTTCCAAAGTTATAATTCTCTAATACCTGTGTTTCTGATCTTAATTTGAAGGAAACAACTTAATGTCTTTTATTCGACCACTATGCAAGTGTGGCGCGAAAACCGGTGTACCTATGAGTATCATCCGCCCCTGTGGACGAATATCCCGAAAAGCCATTGAACCTCTAACCAGTAATGTCTATTATTTCGTCCTAACTGTTTATTATATCAGGTGCCACTCAATATAGGTTGCCATTCCCGAACGGAATTCTGTTCTCATTCTACAATTGGTGACCCCACTTTCGAACCGTCAATCTGTCATAAAAATGGAGCCGATGTTGTCGCAAATTCCAGATTCGGTGATCACCAGCGACACAATCCCAGGCGTCAACGAATACTACAGCGATGGTCGCGATGCCCGCGGCGCTAACAGAATCTCTCGCACAAGCCTTGAGATCTCGAGTATGCTGACAGACCAGACAACCTCAAGACGGCCGCATTCCCGCCCCCAACAAATTTCGTTTCAAAGAAAACTATCGCCTGTACAGGGTCAGATGAGAAGGTTCCTGAAATATTTTCCCGTTGAACAACAGGCCGACCTTTTGCCCAATCTTCCGGAGGGAGCAGCATATGACCGCGTTGTGGATGCCAAGGTCGTGGACGAGACACTATCAGAGGTGACCTTTGACAAGTTTCGCGAGACACTGGCCCCCCCCCGGGCTCACTGTTGATAGACAACGGGAGTTCCATGGAAAGGGACAGGAGCCAGGCGAAACAATATTGGAAATTGCGACAGCACTGTACCGATTGGCCAAAAAGGACTTTCTACGCTTCCAGGCTATTTAGCTAGATAGAGTCATCTGTCAACAGCTGCAGGAGTGCACAACCTCACCCAGGATTCGGGAGGAGTTCGTACTTCGAACCCCACCAACACTGGAGGACGCCCTGAAGGTCGTAACGAAATCGGAGGCGCCGTATGCACACAGTGAGCAGAAAAGTTGTTGTGTGGCTCAAGCGCTGACCTTGATATACCAACAAAGACCTTACTACAACCGTCGCCGTTGGAATGCTCTAACAAATTGGCGTGGTCCTCTGAGAAGGATTCGTGGCTGATACAAGCCTCGAGGTTATCATTTCCCACAGCGTCGAGGGGGATCGACAAGGGCCATTTCCGGTGTGAATAACAATCCCACTGAATGTGAGCGCATTCCTATCTTGATTAACATTCCCCAGTAGTGGACCGAATCGTATGGTGCCCATGATATTGGACGACTTACGCGTACACGGCTTGGTTGATACCGGCACCGCATGTAGCCTAATCAATGAACACTGCCTAAGGAAGTTGCAAAGAAATATAGTAAAATGTCAGGATTTCGAAGGGAAATTATGCAGCGTAAATGGGGAGCCCCTAGTAGCACTAAGTACGGTGGCCGTTAATGTATAGTTGGGGGCGTCAGAAAGTTTCAAGACTTTGTGGTAGTCCGAGGACTGGCTCTCGATGTCACTGTAAGCATAGACCTCTTGGAAACCTTTCAGTGCGTAATCGATCTACACAATGACGTCTTACATACGGCTTGGTGTTCTGTTCCATTCATAAAAACTCGCAACTGTAAATATCCACTCGTGTCATTTGCCGCATCTGAAAAAGAAGATGAGGAAGTTATCGATACCTTGCTACAATCATAGGATGCTCTTAAACTGATAAGTGAGAAATGGGTGACTTTGATACGCGAGCATTGGGATGTTTTTTGTGTGGGATAATACCCAGATAGGTCACGTTGGGGTGGTTCAACATACTATCGACATTGGTCCTATTAAGATACGCTCGCGGAAGATTCCACCCTGTTACGAGGCCCCGGTAAAGAAGATAATTCAGGAAATGCTCGACAGTGATATAATTCAACCCTCGAACTCATCATGGGCTGCACCGGTAATTCTAGTGAAGAAGAAAGACGGGTCACCGATATTGCGCGTGGATTACCGGAAGTTGAACGAAGTGACGAGGAAAGACTCTTTTCCACTTCCCCCCAATGATGAGCTGTTGGAGTCACTAGGGGATTCGATATGGTTCAGCAGACCTAGCGTTTGATTATTGGCAGGTGAAAGTTGAGGAGCACGATCGACGGGCTATATGAATTTCAATCAATGCCGTTCGGACTAACAAACGCCCCTGCAAGCTTCCAACGTTTGATGCACACCGTATTGGGTGACCTGATTCCTCAGTGTTGTCTTGTATATTTTAACGCCATAATCGTCAAATGAAGGACATCGGACGAACACAAAAAACTTGCCTCGGGTGTTCGAAAAGCTGCGGCAGGTAGGCCTAAAACCCTAATCTTCTAGATGCCATCTGTTACCATGTCAGGTGACCTACCTGGGGCACGTAGTGTCTGCTTCAGGAATCCAAACCGATCCGCCAAAAACAGAAAAGATTAAAACGTGACCTACTCTCTCTAATGCCAAAGAAGTACGCGGTTTTCTTGGATTGGCTTCTTACTACCGCAGATTCATTCCAAAGTTCGCAACAATCACAGAACCACTTAACTGCCTCCCGGAGGACAATCAAACGTTCGAATGGACCGAGAAGCAACAGGCATCCTTCGAAGAACTACGCAGTCGGTTATCCAAAGCACCCATTGTAGCCTTTCCCGATACATCGGAGTCCTCTGGCGAGTTCATCTTGGACACTGGTGCTTCAGACAACGGCACTGGTGCTGTATTGTCACAAAGGGGCCGGCAAGACATCGAACATGTAATCTCATTTGGTAGCAGAACAGAATTATTGTACGACGCGGAAGGAGATGTTGGCGTCGGTCTATTTCGGCCGTTACTAGTGACATTTCCTTTCGGACCGTCATTTTCTTGTCCGAATGGATCACCGTTCGTTGTTGTGGTTGACAAGTTTCAAAGATCCCGAAGGGTAAGTTGCGAGACGACAAGAATATTTACAGGAATGCTCGTCCACCTGTCTCCATCGTCCCAGCAAATCTCATGGGAATGCAGACGGCATGTCCCGCCGACCGCACAGAAATCACGGAGATTGTCCTTCCTGCTTTTCACACGTGGCACTAGTTAGCTTCGGTGAAAGACACGAGAGGAAAAGAATCCAGGCTGAGGACCCGGAACTTTCTATCGTATACCAACACTTAAAGGATGATGGAGCGTGCTCAAATGGCGAAGAAATGTCAGGGACCATTTACGAAACAAGGTGTCTATGGTCCCAGTGGAATAGCCTTAGGTTGATCGACGGTCTTCTGTCCATACAGTATGGTCCAGAATACATGCGACGGCTTGTAGTGCCTCAATCACAAGCAAGAAGGGTGCTAGAAAGCCTCCACCACGATCTCGGACACCCAGGTCAAAATAATATCTATGACGCAGCACGTGTAAGATATTGGTGGCCCCATCAGCGAAGGGCCGTCAAGGATTTCTGCAGAGGCTGCCTAATGTGCACCGAGATGAAAGGCCCCGTTCCGAATAGACGAGCACCCTTGATTCCTTTCAAAGCGGGCTACCCGACCGAAGTGGTGGAAATTGACATAATGGGGTCATTGCCGGAAATCCAGAATGAAAACAAATTTATCATTGTCATGGTAGATTATTTCACGAAATGGGCAGAAGTTGTTGCTGTTCCGGTCATAGAGGCAGCAGCTGTAGCTCGGGCAATTTCTGATCACTGGATTTGCAAACGGGGCGCACCCGGTCAACTGCACCCGGATAGAAGCAGTGGTTTTGAAAACTCCACTATGTCTGAACTACACAAACTTTCACAAATCGATAAAACTCGTACGATGTCATACCACCCTGAAGCCAGTGGGTTAGTCGAATGGACCAACCGGACATTCAAAGCACTGGTGAAAGCATTTATGGAAGAAACGAGACATTGGGACCAGTTAATGGAACAGTGTGTAATGGCGTACCGCTGCACCGTTCATTCATCCACGGGACCAACGCCGCATTTTCTATGGACAGGGAGAGAAGTGCGAATACCCTGTGATTTGGGCACACCATATGTGGGCCGGTTACCGCAAATGAATTCGGGGTACGTGGACAATCTGAAAGAAACCTTGGCGAGGGCACATAGACTGGCCGGACAACACCTACAAGAAAGTCACCGAAGACAGAAAGAGTATTATGATCGAGGCGCACACACCGCTCCCCTAGAGGTGGGAGATAGGTTGTTCGTACAGTTTGAGACAGTGTCAACGGGAGCCTGCACCAAGTTTAACAAAGTATGGAGAGGTCCTTATGTGGTAGAGAGAATAATTTCCGAGAACTTGTGTGTTATTCGCGATGAGTCCAATCAAAGATCGCTATTCACGGTAGATTTTAACTGACTTAAACCGGTATTCAGCCTCGACATCGTTACTCAGCCCCAGGTGAACGGAAGTGTGCCAGAAGTCGGAGCGGAAGTATAGGTGCCACATCGCGGTGGCTTGGCCAGGCACCAGGGCGGTGTTTAATTAAGGATGAAGCTGTGTGGCGCGAAAGCCGGTGTGCCTATGAGTTGTCATCCGCCCCTCTGGACGGACATTCCGAAAAGCCATTGAACCTCTAACCAGTAATGGTAGAATTTTATTGCTCTAACCAGTAATGTCTATTATTTCGTTCTAACTTTATTATTATATCAGGTGCCACTTAATATAGATTGCCATTTCCAGATGGAATTCGGCCTCCACTCTTCAAAACCAATAACTGACTACTGCCACCGATATCAGTAGGAAAAAGTAGAACTTCGAAATTCCTGCAGCAGATATTGAATTACGGAACAGACTACACTGAATCATGACGTCAACAAAAACACAAACATAAACAAGTAAAATCCGCAGTACTGGAAGATTCATCGACGCTCTAGAAGTTCGCAATGTGCAGCCGTCTACGGCATTGTTTCCTAGTAGCCAACTCAGTGTTGAAAGACTGCCTGAATGGGTCGTTGATGTACGTCAGTCCATACGCACTTTACCCCGTTGCAGCCAGTCGCTGGCTACCACAAGAATACTGTACAGTGCGTTCCACATATCGCAGCAGGGAAAACAGGAGCTGATGTGATCGGGAATGGGATGGACGCATCCCTGATCTACGCTAACCGATGGACTGCCATACGTCTAAAGAAGTAGCCTGCTTGATGATGACGAATGTTTATATTTGTCCTTATCCAGTTTTTGACAAGGCACGCGGATAAGATGGAAAAGTCAGACGGAAATGCGCAACAAGAGGCGTGCGTTTCACTTTTCAGACAAAGTGAAGAAGCTAAAATTTTATCATCGCGCAAGAGTAACCTAGCGGCATTTCCTATTTACCAAGGCGAGGTAAAGATGACAGCTATTGAACACCAGAACTATTGAAAATTTTAAGTAGAATCTATGAGTCTAACTACAAATGGTCAGCGTAATAGGTCGCACAAAACTGAAATAGTTGGGGCAAAAGATGTTTTGCTGAGTAACAGAGGCATTGTGCGGTTCGACTCTCACCTAGTATGATAACTTCCAGACAATTTTGGCCTACTGAAACTGGTCTTAGTAGATATGTATTAGTCATTGTTATTGGACGGTGGCAAGGTCCCTAGGGCGGGTCTGCCAATAACGTTTTTGAGGGATGCAATGTGTAGTCGAGAAGACAATCTATAAATGTGAATTACGGGAGATGAATGTCAATGACAATGGTGTTCAACGCGTTTTTCAGCCTGAGTTGAACTAGGCTGAACTACACCCGTGGACTTTAAATAAGCCCCATTAACGCATAGTTCCATTAAAAACTCACCGACTCAGTGTGATCTGAAAGGTATTATAGCCAGCAATGAACGATGCCAACCGAGTTAACGACTGCTTTCCAGAACCACCGACGCCGACCAGTAAAGCATGTCCTTTAGCAGTACGAATAATTCGCGATATTTTGACCAGATGAGTCATCGCATCTTTGAAAAATACCAAATCGAGTTTGGATCCGCGGACCGTCTCATTGTATGTTTGCATAAACATGTTCAATCGTTCTTTTAGTTGTTCGAAACTCTGAATTGGTTCATACACTTTCGGTGCATCCAGATCCGTGTCCTCGGGTTCGTCGCCGGTTGCCTCGATACCATCACGAAGAAAATCGACAAAGTAGGGGTCAGACCACGTAGCCCCTTGAGCCGAATCACCGCACTCCTCGGTGCCTAGTGTAATCGGATAAGAAATATTTAGCGATAGATACCTTACAATATTTTGACAGTTACTGTTGGTGGTTTAAAAACCACAAGTAACGGTTTATTTCTCTCCTTTATTCTAAATAGTCCATTATTCTTCCAGAATACAAGGAAATGAAAAAGCCAACACTTTTCATTCGAAAATAAGTCACTTTAAGTGGGCGTAGCATCCATCGCACGTGTGAACGTAGATCCATTGCTTATTATTATTATGCCTCATTTCTATCCCACTGCCAATGTCTTTTTCATCCATAACTCGGCATGTTCCTGTCTTATTCACTATCGGGCACATGAAAGACCGTTTGTTTTATCGCGCCAATGTGACGTTACCATCTCCGATTTGTCTACTTCATTGTTGGTGCAGTGTCTGTTGAATTTGAACGGTTGTCGGACGATTGACCTGGTCCCGTTGTTTGACTCCGTGATCGAGAACTGTTGAGGTTTGTACTTTTATTTGTTTCATTCATGTTTACCTCAACAGTACCGCATATTTGTTCTAAACTTTTCCTCGCTTTTGATTGGATTCACGTTTGTTCGCTGCGCGAAAGTCAACTAACTCGAAACGGGAACTACAAGGGGTTTTGATGTTAAGCCTCATTACAGCAGGAGTAATACATACGATTTAGATGAAAATATTCAAAACTGTTCTTATAATGATAAACATAGAGTGGAAATTCTGTCGATTTCTGGAGTTGAACAACCTCTCTATTCAGACTCTGAGTATCTAACAGGTTACTGATTATCCCAAGCGGCTTTTTTTAGAATGAGACCAACTGCAGGTACCCCCCCCCTCTATATTGTGTTGTAAACTTGATGAACGTCACTTTGGAATTATTCTTGTCATCAGCACGTCACTCAGAATCCGCTACTCGGAGGAAACTTTCAATCAAATCAAAGACACAGTGTGCTCCATCTCACCATCCACAACTAGTTTTGTGAAAGCTGGCTGTGACCAAGATGGACTAGTAAACGCAGGCGCGCCGATCGGCAGACTGCCCTTAGTCGCACAACCCTAAGGAAGATGACGGTTCTCGAATAGGCCAGTACTGATATGCGGTCCTTTTTCGGAAAGATGTCGTTTCTGACCAATGTTCTGAAATCAGATTGACACGAACACCTGTGTGACCTTTATTGAAGACGAACTCGTTCTACTTGAAAACTCTGAGTGCTTTCGTTAAGAAAGAAAACAGTGCAAGAAGAGGACAGGTGGCGGCGTGATTACTTTCATCAATTCCGAGTGATCTGGCAAGTCTAAGGATGTTTTAATTTATCTTATAACGGTGTTGACTGCGTGGTTGTTAAATGATATCCTAAATTATTGCCTTTTAGAGGTACTGTGTAACGTGCTCAGGCCTAGATTGCTACGCCCATCCTTCTCGGTGTGAGCGTTAAGGCTTGTATATACACTTTCTGAGCTTCGGTTCACCAAGTTTTCGTTCTGTTACTTTGCAGATCGTGCTCGTGCAACCCCCACGGAAGCCCACTGCATCCAGCATACAACAACTGTTATTAGTAGTCTGTACAAAGCTTCTTTTTCTCCGATTCCATTACTATCTGACTGTTTATGCATTGTTGTCGATGCTTTTAATCATGCGCATCCGTATCTCTTACTTGCTTTTTGTTTAAGTGGCCTTTGTCTAATCCAAAATAGGAGAAATGCTATTTTAGACAGGATTATCACCAACCGTCCCGAACGTTTCCAGTTACAACTGAAAGCTGTTTCGACGAATGCTCACGCTCTCATTATCATGAGACTCAAAATTTATTCACGTTCAGTACACCGTTTACTCGCCAGGACAAAACAAATAAAGACCACTTCTAGAAACTTGTTACCCACTAGCATTGCCCTTCTTCAAAGATCTCTTTCCGTTGATCCTTCGGGGTTTTCTTACAGCTGCTCTCTTAGCCCGACAGACTTC
The DNA here is from genome assembly GCA_948099385.1 of Fasciola hepatica. NCBI lineage: Eukaryota > Metazoa > Platyhelminthes > Trematoda > Plagiorchiida > Fasciolidae > Fasciola > Fasciola hepatica. The sequence continues at coordinate 16,517,405 of CANUEZ040000123.1, forward strand.
TTCACGAAGACACTGAATGGGATATTTGGTTTGCATTGTCCTATGAAGACTGTATTGTTAAAAATGACTGGATAACTTCGCCATCGTTGAAATCTATGAGAAGGCAAAAAGAACGTGCCTATAAATTATAAGCCCAAGCTTCTATGAAACGACACTCCATTCCTGTGTACCACTAATGGCTAAATTATCTGGCACGAAATCCGGCTTCTATGTAGACAACGGGCCCGGTCAAAAAATGATGACTCAAATGCTCACAGCCTAAACGCCGCGTTTACTCATCCTTCATCGGATACCCAACTATCTTATATGGTTTTGTTTCCTCAGATATAAAGCCACTTTACTCCGAAGTCTTCAATTTACTTCGAAATACCTCGAAACCAGCTTCTGCTGTGGGTCCAGACGGCTTACCCTCCACTGTTCTGAAATTGGGACCAAGTCCACTATCCCGAATCATGACTTCCCTCATCAATAAGTCTGTTGAAGCTGGTGCTAATCCTGCCTCATGGAAACCTGCAACAGTAGTACACATTCCCAAACATTCTACTTCCAACATTTTGTCACAACGTTTTCGTCCCATAGCTATCACTTCTTCTGTGCTCAAGTTGACCGAGCGCACTTTCCTCAGCCGTTTGCTTTCCTCTTCTGTTGTCCCAACTGATCCCTATCAGTTTGCTTACAAACCCAGCAGATGCACTCCGGACGCAGTTGCTTCAGTTTGCTATTTCATTTGAAAGAGCTTGAGTGGTCCCGTGACATCCGTTCGCTGTATTTTCCTCGGCTATTCCTTCGCTTTTGATTCGGTTCCCCGATCGCTACTTCTTCAAAAGCTGAAGTCTTTTGGCTATTCCACGTCTTCACTTCCATGGTTGAAAGATTGCTTTTATCGAGTCCTTTAACTAACAACTCTGACGTTCATGAGGCTACCGTTCTTCCCCCCTATATTTTCACCACATATGTAAGCGAACTGACTACTGCACCACCTACATGACTTTGTTATGCACTGATGACGTGGTGTTCTGTCAATCTATCTCCAACCAATCAGAATTTAACTCTTTTTCAGAGAGATTATCCAATGTTCAGAATTTTTCCTCCCATTTTGGACTACATCTCAACATTTCCCAACGTTTTGAGAGTACTTTCTCACTTTCTCGTTCCTCTTAACTTAATGGGCAATCGGTCATCAACAATGTCCCCGTTTCCGGAGCTGACTCGGTCAAATACTCGGGCGGTACAATCAGCACCAATTTACAGTGATCTTCTCATGCTCTCGAATATGTTAAAAAACTACGTAGACTGTCTTTTCAAATTTGTAGGCCAAGGCAGTTTGGTGCCATACATGCTGTCATTCTTCTCTTTTGTCCATCAATGTATTCTCCCAATCTCACTCTACTGTTTTCCCGTAAGCCTTGGTGATCTACTTAAAAAAGACTTTATCTTACTTCACCGCGGTCTGACCATCATCAGTCATTCTCATTGGCTCCCTAATCTCTAAATCTTGCGATCTGCACATTATAGCCTGTGAAAAATTCGTCACGAAAATTCTTGCGGACCAAACCCATCCCCTGTAACTTGACTTATCTGCATGCTCTTCGCATTCCTCCACAAGTTCCGCATTTAGACTCATCCCCTCCCACATGTTTTTCGCAACTCTACAGTATCTTAGTTAGCACGCGTTCTGGGCAACAAGATGAAAGTCACAGAGGAACTTCTCATGAATCTCGGTGGCTGAACCGATTGTTTTCCATAGTATTTATTTCCTATACCAACTTCAAAGTGACAGGGACCAGTTTCTCTCTGTTTGGCTGAAGTGTTTGTTAACTTACTGGAGTCCTCAATATAATAGAATACGATGCAAGATGAAAGCATAGATGAATAAATCCGTGCTCAACTTTCTGAACAGTTTTCCCATTCTATTCGCTTGCGACCATGAAACTCACCACGGATAGTGGTTAGTCTGAAATTTTCTAAATCATAGAACGATCCATAGTCTACCATACTATGCTGCCTTTTACGGTGCTGTGCAAGAAAAAAATAGTATTTTCTAGTAAGAAAGAATAGCATGTAAACGGAACACGAAGAACACGGAAGAAATTCACACCGAGTAGCCATCTCAACATTTTTCACCATGTATACGTTAATTGAATCCCTCAGTTATAGATCTAAGATCCGTTTGTGCTATCCTGTTTACACGGACGTGGATCAGCACACACACTATATGGCCATCCGCAGCCCTAGACCTTATTCAATCACTGCCTCTAACTCGAGTGTTTCCGTCAACAGCAAGAGACAATGCTGACCTACAAATTCCCAGTACCAATCAAGAAAGAGTTCACGCGTTTATTGTGTCATTCATTTCACCCTTATACCTTGAAAATATGTGCACACGGCTATAAAGTTTCTTTCCAAGGTATATGAATCACTGCTACTGAGTAATACCTGAAATGTGATTGACCAAACGCTCTCGCAAAAAAATTCAACATTCTTCCTGAAATTGGTGTCCCGTGAGTCACTCAGCAGGAAAAATACAACCAAAAACGCCGGAGACTGAAGCTGCAAAAAGCCCTTCGTAATCTCTGGTCGAGTATAACCTAAGCGTTGATTCAAATGTGATAGCGAATGGCTGGTGAAAGCTATGAGTTATCAGATGAGTGAATGACTCATTGGTGCAAAATCGGTAGTATTGAGAGGGTGCAAATATAACTCTTGTTTATACACTTGGTTCTCTTCATTCCCGTTCACTTCAATTGAAACCGGTGAAGACATCTAGAAGCCAGATGATTCCGAAGCATTACAACCGACGTGTACTCCGAACAAGTGCGTTGGGTGAAACAATATGTTTTCCGATCGAATAGTAAAACGAGATAACAGGAGATGGAGATTAAGTTTTCCGGACAGAACAGAGATGATTGATTTTTAGAACAGTCAGTTTGTGGTGTGCACACTGCACACGTATAGCTATTTCATTCCTGCATCAGGAGAGTGATTGAATGCTCTTAATTTATGAGTCCTTTAAGAAATCATAACTGTATTTCTCTGGTAGTCTGTCGTGAGCCGTCAAGTTTGTAGTCACAGGTTCGAACTCGGTCATCGCTGATCAACTTTGTTGTTATACGACCCACAGAGGTGTTTCTCCATTCCTAGTGTCAGGGTTCTTGTTGTCAGTTCTCTCCGATATTCCACCAAGTTAATGAGAGCAGTAGGAGATCTGATTTATGTATAATAGGATTCATCGCACAACATCAAAGCGCAAATGATAACTGAAAACCATGGGAGTAATGTACAGCTTTTTTTCAAGCTTGTTTGGAATCATCAGCAATAAACATCTACCGACCCATCACTGGGATACGAACCCGGTTTGAACGAGTCTGAGCAGAACACCACCAGGCTATGCGGGCTAACTCGCAAAGGTTCGTTTAACAATAACACTGCGTGATATAGCGCCATCAAATCGATGGCTTTGAACGCTTAAACCCGTATTCCGCCGGGGGATCGACTCCCACGATGGACAACTTCTTCGTAGGGGCTTTAGTGACGCAAAGGCATTCCATTACTAAGATTTGCACGAGCATGACTACTCTATCATTGTAAGTAGTGATAGATTGGATTCTGGTATAATATGACTGATCATGTGTTACGGATGTTTAACTCACCACTGAAAGGATGAAACACATTATACACAAATCGAATATCGCGCAACTTGCGCTAATAAAGTAAACAAACTCTATAGGTTGGTCCAAGTACGGAATACCCGCTTCCAGCTGACCCCTCCTAAGAAGTTGTCCATCCTGAGAGACGATCGCTGTGCGGGCAACTGGTTGTTACCACTGACAGTCAGCCGGGATAGTCTGATGATCAGATGTTAGTTTGTTATGGCTTTGTAGCCGTGGGACGTACCTCTTCCTCTGCACTCACACGCGAGAGTGGAATAAAACACTAGCAGTACGGAAAGGACCGAATCACTAAACTAATAGTGGTGACGATCATCCAGTTGATGTATGTGACTAAATGCAAATGTTTCCCTTCATTGTGCAGCAGAGCTCTCGGTGCATTAGCAAGTATAAAAAGTACTGGTGATCATGTTTCCCATTTTTATCAAAATAAAAGCATAGGAGAGTTAAGTGGATGATAAAGTGGGCAAGAATATGAAATGAACCCAATTGTTCAACATAAAGCCAGTGGAGTATATCCTCAGGGACGGATTTCACACTTCGTACACCTTTCGATATGCTAAATGACTGTGTAGTGTATGTAATCGATTTCGTATGTTGCACGCAAATAAATCATAACAAATACTATGAAAAAACCTTGACAATGAACTTTTAAGTTTCGCATAGTATTTCAACGAGTTGACTATTTGTAACATTTGTGTAATTTGGTCTTATTTCATAGAGCCGATTTTTATTTTATTCTCCAAAATGCAAATGCCGAGAAGCTTCACACGCACAGGGGAATAACTGTTACGCTCACTTTACCAATAAAGTTAATTTGTTCCAGTGAAGCTATTAGCTGCTTATAACATCAAATAGGTCTATTATTTCTTTCCATACGTAATCGTGAATTCGGTGGAAGGAATGCACTCTCTAGTCCGGAAACCGTGAACCCCAAGCCTAAAGAAGTGAACCAAATGTTTTCACTAGGAAAAAACGTCAGGGCACCGGAAATAAACGCGAAACTAACTGTCTATCACTATCTAGAGCAAATAAAAAAAATTAAAAAAAAACAGATTTTTTGCACTAATTCCCACGACTAACCGATTTGTTGGACCAATTTAGCGAACCAATCTCGATCCACTTGTTCAGTGAATCGATCGGCAATAACGCGGGTGCATTCGTGTTGCCACAGTTGGAGTAGAACGGACGGCGAGTGGATCACCTCACTTGTGGTGTTCAACATGCCTTGCCAAATACGACTCACATCACGCAGGTTGAAAACGTAATGAAATTTGGCCGGTGTGGGAAGCATCTTCACTTTAACGCGTTGCCATACTTTTCTAGTGGCTGGGATCAACTTACGAACTGTGTTGATCACGTTTGTGTGGAAGCCTCGCTCTGGACAGAAATGTCCCAAGCCCAGAATGCCAAACACCTTGTCCACAGATGCGTTGCTTGGAAGAGTGCAATTAAAAACACAAAACTGTCTCTTCAGACGTTGTGGGATATCGTTCCGTCCCCCACCGGGATGGATCATAGCCGCGATCAACTGGAATAGGATTTTTTCCATGCACAAAATTACTACGAATGAAAAATCAAATCGAAATAAATCAAGTTATTCTTTTCTAACTTTTTCGGGATACACAGGATTCGCGTGAACTATTATCGTAGACAAAAAGGTCGGTTAACTGGGAAAAATTAAAATTCGATTTTAAATAATGATTAACTTATGCCGTATGTGTGTAGGTGCGTTAACCAAACGAAAAACGTGGTTGCGTCGTCAGAAAACTCCTCGAACTTTGTTCGGTGAGATCACAAAAGGAATTATGCGAGCCTTAAAGCTATCATGTTATGGTTTGTGACAATTATCCCGCCATCCCAGACACCAAAACATTGAAAACTTGACTTTAACAGGAATCTATTGAGACGCACGCAAAACGTCCATTTAAAGGCTGTGTGACAAGACTCTGAGTCGACAATCTACTCGCCTCTGATCTTGATCATTTGGACAGTCATTTGTTCCAAGCGTTCCATCTCTTACCATTTGGAATACTGAATTTCAGCCAAAAACCGTGTATTGGAGTAAAACATTACGAAAAAAGGAAAATTAACCGCAACAGAAGTACTTGATCGCCAAAATATGGGGCCTAGTCAAGTCTTCCTAAAACCGTGTGCTGCGGTGACTAATTCATTCAAGACAACTGATTCTTTTTGATCATCAGGTAACATTATTTTTAGCCCAAACCCATTATGTGTACTGACATTCTCAGCTTGGCTTACCGCGTAGCACTGACCGTATTTTCACCCCTTTTCCGTCGTCGTTCGCATAGTGTTTTACTTCCCAACCATTACTTAAGCGTCATGCTTTTATTTACGCGAAACGAATTTCCATTGAAAGAGTCTACCCCCTCTGGAGTTCGAACCGCTAGCCTTTTTATCTCTAACCTAAGACCCTAACTTTCCACCAATTCGGCCAACTCGAAAGCCAATCGTCGACTGCCAGATGCACACACGCACGCACACACGCACATATGTGTACATCGCACTGGTCTTTATCCACCTCCTTTTCTGATCTCCATTTAGCGCAAAGCTAGCAGTTTAACTTTGAAACGTCACGGAAGCGTACGCTGTTTGCCGCTCACTGTAAGCCATGCCCGTTTTCTTACTTACATGCATTTTCTTACAGTTATTCCCTTCATGACCACCCCTAGTGTTTGTTTCTGACGGAGACTGCCAATTTACCACAACTGATCGTACATTCTGCTTGAAATTACGTTAATATTTACGTTCAGTATTAATTCCAACTGCTATAACTATCTATTTAACGCTGCTGCCCCAGTCTGCCGTAATTCAATATTTGCTGCCGTTTTGCCGTTCATGAACGTAATCAATCCGTCTTCGTGACTTCTAATCGACCGTCATCATATTAGGACCGCGTAACATCGAATGTTTGATACCTGTGGGATCCATAGATGTTTGGGATTCTGCACGTTGCTTATTTACTTTTACTTTTATGTGACTATCTCCTACTAAAGGATCAGTCAGCTCCATGAATATCTCGTATCATGGCTGTCCATGCGCGGCGGTTGGAAGCGAGTTCGGTGCAGATCGCGATCCGGTTTTTCTTCCATTGGCGGGCACCATAGACTGACCGTAAGCCTAGGCACTCTACATCCTTCTCGACAGTGTTGATCCCAGTTTTGAGCTGGCTGCCACGGCGACAGTGCCATCTAGAGCAGGGTTCAGGACGGAATGTTTGTTTGGTTAGTTTCGTCTCGGGACGTCGTAGGATATGACCCAGCCACCGCAGTCGACGACCCTGGAGGAAGTCGGAGAGTTTGTCATTTTCACAGTGCCGTTTCCTAACTTCGTCGTGGGATACTCTGTCGCGCCAATTTGTCTTCGAAATAAGTCGCAGGCACCAGTAATCAAACACCCCCAAATTTCTAGTATGCTCAGCTCTCAAGGGCCAGGTTTCGCAGCCGTAGCTGAGTACGGGGCGCACAGCGGCACGGTAGATACGCACCTTGGTCCGAAGGCTGGTTTCATTACGAGTACACAACGCTCGTCGTAGCTGGATTAATGCTTTTCTGATGTTGTCTACCCGGAGTATTACTTTATCCTTCACCTGACCGTTCGGAAGCTGTGTAGAGCCTAGATACTTGAATGATGGAATACACTCGATTAGTTGGTCATTGATAGACAGCTGTTGAGCTGTTGGCCCTGAGCAAGTTGACATACTTTTGGTTTTCGTAGTGTTTATTTCTAGCCCGATGAACTTTGAGAAGAAATCGATTCGATCGAGGACTGTTTGGAGTGTGACGGGAGATTCCGTTAGCACACTAATGACATCCGCGAACTTTAGGTCCGAGATGTACATATCCTGACTCAGTTGGATACCGGGATAGTCATTCAGTGTCTGTCCCATTGTCCAGTCGATCGCATAGTTGAACAGCACCGATGAAAGAGGGCAGCCCTGTCGGAAGCCCGTAGTGAGTGTGAATTCAGACGACTCTTCACGATACATATGGATCCGCACCCTAGTGGACGAATAGTATCCTCTCAGAAGCCTTGCGAGTTTAGCGGGCGTCCCGTCTGATTCCATTATCGCTCAGAGACTCTCCCGGTTAGGTGAATCAAAGGTGACCCGAAAGTCGATGAAACAGGCTACTGTTGGTTGCTGGAACATGTAGCGGTGATCCAGTGTTCGACGTGGTGTGAAAATTTGGTCCACTCAGCCTCTACCACGGCGAAACCCCCCTTGGTTCGGTCGTGTGCCGCGGTCTCTCGCAACTGAGAAGCGGTTGAGTAGCAGCGCGCAGAAAATCTTCACAGCCACATCGATTAGGCTGATCCCTCTGTAGTTGTCGCACACGGATTTCTCTCTTTTCTTTGAGATGGGCAGCAGAACAGACGTGCCCCAATCAGTCGGATTCTGCGCACACAACCCAGATTCAAGCGACTAATGCTTATTCCATTCACCTTGCACAGGAAATCACCGAAATCATACCTTTAATCGTTGAACAAATCGGTTCCGTTTATGCGGTGTAGTAAACAAACATTTTTTTATCGTTACTGCCCAAGTCAAGTCAATTCAAGGATGCACTTTATTTGTCTGAAATGGGCACATTTTCATTGAGAAGTTTTCAACTGCATGCTTTGTCAATGGTAACAAAAATATGATAAGAAAATAAACATCAGCAACTGAATCAGTACATCGTGTTCGGTAATGGAGAATCAAATGGGAAATGGGCAGTCGGGATTAGGTGAGCTATTTCCTCAGTTCGTTCACAAGGTGTGCTTTAGAAACCGGCAGCCTAGTTAGATGTAGAATAACCAAGCTGTCCAACAACACTGTCAGTTTGTGTATTCTGCTTCGATTTATTTGAAGAAGAAAAAACCTAGTGCCCCGGTTGCCTGCATGCAGATGCCAAGGCCTCTACGCGTAAACCCAAATAAATTACTCCATACTGAGCAGAAGCACATCTGTCGCACTTCTCGGTTGATATTTTGATGGCGCCAGAAGTGAGGGCTATCAGATTTTCACAGTGTCTGCCGAAAACTGGGTAGAACCATATCAATAAAGTTTCATGTTTAACTAACTAGATTTGATTGACTGACAGATCAAGGTTACCCACGGTAGCCAAAAGGTAGGCCAATTATATTTTCCATTAATTATGTCTTGTTTTCGACATCCAAATTTCCCTGTTCAAGACAAAACCCTTTAGTTCGAAATAAACCATCGTACCACGTTATCTGGTAAAGCCCCATCAATAAAGAAAATCCTCTCGTCGAGTATATCCGCTCCGCAGTTTAAAGTCGACGAAAGCTTTATTTTCGGATTAAGTATCGTGCAATGTCAATTGTTCACTTAGAAGAGAAAAACTGTGGTCGAACCGGATATCTGTTTCATCTGATTTGTTGGTGTAGGGCATATCGACAAAATGAAAACTAGGGATGAAACCCGGAAAGTAGGGTTTTGAGTCTCACATGTTTCATCTAAGTGAAACATTTTGGTCATTCAGAAAGGTTGAAAATTGCCACCAGCGGCAGGCCACCGAGGATAATCATTAGTAGTCGAAAGACACCGGAAAACGGAAAAATGTGTCATGCCACACTAACCTGAATATCGATAATGGTTGTAAAATCACCAGGCTTATCCAAACTATAAAATCCGGACATTTCAATCAGCTGCCGGGTGATCTCATTCGTGATCTGATCTCCCCATTCGTTGATTGTGGGCATGTTAATGTCGTCAATAAATATAGTCATTTTCTTTCCTGCTGCTGGTCCGTACGTGCTACCCATTCGCTTGTCTACGTAGCTTTCCACCGTACGTTGGAACATGTTTGGTGTTGTGGCACTCGAAAAGTTCAGAGATTTGAACGCGTGCGTTTCAGCATCATACTTGCCACAGTAGCCCTTGACAATTACCGTCTTGGCTGTGCCCTACAATGGTTGAACGTTTAGTGTAAGCATGAATGGTTGAATGGGAGGAAGCCGTCCAAATGATAGCCCTAAACTATTGAACTGGCACTATCCTATCGATAGCGTGCAGGAGTAAGATTCACAAATACTTCCGTTAAGTAGCCGTACGATTCGCCATTGCAGCAAGTGTCCAAAAACTCGAAGCATTCTAAGAAATTGGGAATAAATGTTAATGACTAAACAACAATGAGTAGCAACCATCGAGGGATACTAACTGTTTGAGTTTGATAGTTAACAGGTAAACCATCTTGTTGTAATCAGCGCTTCCAATATCTGCCAGATGGACCAAATGTGGAATAAAGCTGCAAATTTATTTCTCATGTTGGAGGGGGGGGGGGTTCTCATGTGAGTATCCATAACTTATAAATTCACTTTCGACCTACGCGTCGCGTGCCACTGAAATCCCAAAACGCCCGCTTGCAGTTTCTCTCGTTTGATTTGCTAGAGATCATCTAGTTTTTACGTACTCAACAAGACTCTCTTTCCCCCAGATTGAGGGACTCGAAGTACACTCAGGGTGCCTCAGAAATTCATACTGTCATTTGACAATGTAACGCTCTTCCATCATTGTGGATTCTACCTGATGACTCGTTACGAGATAGACCAACAGTCTGAATGGAATCTCATCAAAAACAACCAACTGGAATGAATAGACTCCGATGATACTGAAACCTGTGCTTCTTTAAACATTTCGATGGCGGGAAGTGACCCTGCTCTGCTTTGCTACATACACTGAGACGAACTATGGCCCTACCTGAGTGAGAAACCTCAAGATAAATGTCTTTAGAATGCGCTATTATACCGAAACACAAAACAGAATAGTATTGGCGAAGTTAGAAATTTAAGTCAGAACACGAATAGCCAGCTACCTGCTCATGGCATCCATTCGACACACGGGATTACGCTCACTATAGTTTGGATAACCATATTGATAATTATACGGTGTAGTTGCATAAAGACTAAGAGAATCAACACCTTTTTGTTCACTTACCTGTTCTCCAATAAGCATCACCGGCTTGCATTGTTTAGCAATCGTGTGCAGCAAAAAGTCAGTCCGTGTATTATCCACATTCGGCACGAGGATACTCGTGTAGTCTGGTGTGTGATCGGTAGGATACACGTAACTCGGTACACGCGTTTCCCAATGAACCCATTCACCACGTTCATCAACCGCGTACTCAAATATTGTATCATCTGTACCACATGATGGTAAAGGTAAACGGCCATTCTGTTTGAGAAATTGTTGCAATTTTAATCGATCGTCCAGTTCCAATAACGCACCGAGTGACCACATAGCCGAAAATGCGATCAGGCGTTCCATGTGAATTCGTTTAACCTCTTTCTCCTCTTGATTCATCAGCAAACCTTCGAGAATATCGATCGCTTGGCGAATATAGTTACACTGTAGTGCCTGTGAAAATAATTTACACGAGGGGAGTTTCTTTGAAACACATAGGACGCTTCTCAATATAACCTATTCAATAAATCTGAATCTATCGGAATGTTTGGTGTTTTGCAGTGATTTCCCTTGATTAGGAGCCTAATAAAGTAGCCGTAGAGCACATCGCCGCAATTTGAAAGGCACACAGTCGGTTACGAATACCAACTATGTAATGCTGCCTCAACGTACGTTCATTACATGTGGAATTGCAGACCTCGTGTTGGTCTAGCAATGGCTTCTTTTCCACTACACTGACTGAAAGTACTGGTAAGCAGACATTTTCACTGACTTATTAAGAAACTTGAGCACTGCCTTTCTACGGGGCTCCAAGTGTGACTCGAATCCGTGCGTGTACAGCTATGTTAACCGTGAAGCTTTCAGGTTGATTCCACATACCTTGTTTCACGTCAACACCACATAACATAAAGTGTGATGCGTGAGGGCTATAGACGGTAACAAAACGTCTCCCACACCACAACCGACTCAGCGGAGGCCTAACTAAAATCAAGGTGTTAAAAATAATTTACAGGTGGTTAATTTGACACTTCCAGCATTAAGAAATTAACTCATCACTCAAGCAGTCCCAAATTCCAACTAATGCAAATGTTGATGCACGAATGTGTCAGGGTCTAATGGAGGTACTGGACAGCTAGACTGATTTAGATGGTGGGTTGCCAAGACCGGATTGGGTTGCATATGAGCAAGTGATCATCGTAATGTGAAGTGAATCCGTAACTGGGTTGCCGCCTGGGCTACTTTCAGTGCTCGATCAGATTCGTATGCTTAGAATCTTTTATCTGATCTTCTCTTTGCGTCCCAGAGTTTCCATTCAATTTGCTAACTAAACACCACAAATACCGTCCACTGATCACTACTGACCGTTTCCCTGTGCTTCTTATTTGTTGTCATCATTGATACCAAGCAATAGATTTAATTGGTGCTTGACTATATTTCTGATTTCCACACTTTGGTGAAGTGCGGCGATTCGGATTGATTCGCGTGGCCGATGAATTGGCTGATTGTGAGAATTGTATTTACCCGGCCAGTCGTATGCAATGGAATAGCTCGAGCCCGGACTACGCAGACTAAAAGACGACAAGACTAGACAGGAATAGCGGCAATGTATTCTGTCGGATTCGGTTGGTACAAACTTGTTTATATACGAAAGAGATAAGCATTTATTGACAAATAACGTACTGACCAATCACAAAGCGATTACGCTGTATCTACACGATCTCACTGTCAAGTTCCGACTTCATTTGATTGGTGGGATACTTGAAATGAAGTTATAGTGCACCTGGTTGCATGTGGAGGCATTCGAATCCCTACACTGATACACGGGTTATGTGACATCGCGTTTGATTCCTAAATAATAGTGAAGATATCTCCAAATTGCTGGGAAGTAACGGAATGTCCTGATAACTACATATATAAGATACCAGAAAATTAGGCTGCGCAATGCTCAAATATGGATGAAAAACGGTGGAAAATGGCGGATCAGACTTTAAAAGACCACTCCAAATTAAGTAGCTTCTTCGAAAAACAAGGATAGGAACATTCAGATCGGCCTTAAGACGAACGGAGCATTGAGCACGAGTTCGCCTACTTTCGTAGAGGGATATAACACAGTCAGATGAATTAATCACCATGACGATTTGGCGACAACAACGACATATTTGAATTCAGTTATTTAGGGGCCGCACATACACGCACATACGTACACACACACACGAGTTGTTTTGTCTACAGATCATAGATCTCAAGCGCATACCCTCTACACCCAGAATCAAGTAATCCCTGGCACTGCGTTCATCGGAATCACGCTTTCTGTTTGAGACATTTGCCAGAAGGCACAGATCCTGCCTATTACCCCACATAAGGGCAGTTCATAAGGTTTCTAATCCCTCTATTCAAGCTCATTCAATGGAAACTTAGTACACCAGAATATTGACGTTTTGTTTAGTTAGGTGCCAAGAGAATGACTTCAATTCACTTCGAGAAATTTGAAACAAACAATCAGTGGCGTTTGATACAAGGAATTACTTGCGAGAAAACAAAATCACGACAAAGTTAATCAAAAAGCGATGACTGTATAGTACGCTTCCTTACCGTCTGTGTTAAGCTGGCCTCAACTTAAGAGACAGTGGTTCCATCTCTCCTGTGCCGTCGAAGGATTTCTGTTTCCAAGCTGCAGGTTGAGTAATAACCTCACAGTTACCAAACAATTCAGCTTACAGTAATCAAGTGTTTGACTCATATGACTGAGGCGTGAATGTTGAGGGTTTAACTACATACCTAACTCTCTATTGCCTTTCGGTGATCTATGGTCTACAGTGACCTTCCTTACTGGACTCAGTGTGTAGCTTTGAGTCGGCGGAGAAGTAACTCGAAAAGCCCTTTCTGTCAGGAAATATAACGTTGAAAAAGATCTTTTTGCGTGATGCGCATATTATCCAGACCTTCCGGGAGGGAATTACGCGATCTTTTTGACAGATAGTCGTATTTACAGCGTTTACCTTCTCACTTCGACCAAGTCCAAGCCCATGGAAGAATCTCAATTAACGAAAGCAAATCGATTAACCGAAACAACTCAAGTAGGTTTCATCCGGATCAGTAGATTATCAATCGGCCACTTACCTCCATTTTCGGTTCAAGATTTTGAGATACGAAACGATAAGCATCCTCAAAAAATCCAGCAAAAGTTTCAAAAATTGCTTCGTGCACTGTGGGTGAACGCGTCCTCAGCCAGCCTGTGTTCATCACGGGATTGGTGATACATGGGAAACGGAATTTGAAAAACGCATTTGGTATTCGAATGACTAGTTGGCTTCGTAGATGTAGCCAAATGTGATTCTCTTCTGATTAATATTATTAAGTAATGAGCAGTAAAGTGTCCCAATCAGTTTTCGAGGTCAAACGTGAAATGAGTCTAACGATATGAATTCGGAAACTTTAAAAAACTTTTTTACTTACCAGTAAAATGAATATCACCGACCATATGTGGGCGGTTCAGTCCTAAGCTGTTGCGGAATTCGTGTTAAATACAGAAGAAGTGATCTTAGTCTAATAAACACGGTTTATAAAAAAAACTAAGTTTCATTCTATTTTCTCCCACCCTTTTCCTTGACGCAACTGTCATCCAGAGACTTCATTCAGAATTCACTGTTCTAAACTGGACACTTCGATATGAGGCGGGAAAAGTGCACGGGAAAGAAACCATTCACTACTAATTACGGATTATCTACCCATTGATTATCAAGCCCTTTCGACTATCTTTCACTACCTTAGCTGATATTCATCCCCCAGTGAGATTCGACACGTTTGTCCCCGTTCTCCTGACATCCTACCTATCTAGATAGACGCATCGTCCGTAGACGCAAATTATGTGGAATATAGTTTTAGATTTTATGGATGTTAGCAAAGGGAACAAAACAAAGCATACACATGGACATCTCCTGGCTTAACAATATCGGGAATTTCAGCAGAATCACGAGTAAACACACCAGTGTTCATAGATGAGAGATCAAACCAAACGCCATGCAAACTAAAGTGGAAAATGAGCAAACTGCATCGATGAGGAAACTTTCATTAACAAGCAATCTACTTTGTGCTTGCGTGTGTGTGTGTGTGTGTGTGTGTGTGTGTGTGTGTGCGAGCGTGCGTATGAATGCAGCGACATCGTCATACTGGATGGACGAGCTATGACCAACCAGGCGAACCGTTTAAACTCCTCGCTAAAAAACAAAGATATCCAAATACAACTTTAAGCAAATAACACTGTTATACTCTATTGTATTTACCCCTCCCACCCATTTTTGTAATTCTTTTATTACATGCTTGAGCATGAGTGCAGCGGAAGGGGTATATACCCAATAGTCACGAAGGTCCACTGCACTGTTAGGGATAACCGACAGTCAGATCCTGAGACTTGCAGTGGAGAACCACTTGAGGTCCCAACAGGTCAGGTGTGACAAGGATCAAGATGACAATGGACCACTGCCTACCACTTGTTGTTGTTGTGTTGGTACTATGCTTGATTTCAAGCTTATGTAAGTTATGTTCACAGATAAGTAACGTTGCGGTGCTGTCAGATTGAGAATAGTGAGAAGAAAACAAATAACACTGGCAGCACATGCCAGAACAGTTATTTCCCACACACTGACCGCAAAAAATGACCCTGTAGTATTTTGTCAACCAGTCACGCGGATCTTTGTGTACTGTCGTAAATCTTGTCATTTCTGGTTACTTTGTGATGATGGTTGCCGGCATAAATAGAGCTCAGTCGTGAGTACCATACCAGGAGACAAAATTGGTGCAAAAGTTACAAAAAACACTGTGAAGATTTGCCAAAAAGTGTGTTCAGTACAAGCAGTCTCAACCAGACTGCACCTTTACGTGGTGTGACGGCTTGCACGCCTCAGTAACCCAACGAGTTACAGCGATTGGCTTACCTCAAGCCGAAGATTCAATCATACCTGGAAGGTCAATGGGCGGAGGACTGACGAAGCAGTCTCCTGGTCCTTCCGGTCGGGGGTAGATTCAAGCTGACAATTCAGTCGCTAAAACTAGCGGAAGAATAATTGGTCCAAACAAATGGGCTTTCACTCAGCCACCCCCTCTGCCTCACGGACAGGTTCTTGTTAGAACTAAAGGCTTTGGTTAAGAACCCTAATCATTCTCCTACTTTGCGGCTGGGCAACTTAGCAGTACCCGTATAACACCTCCCATGAACTGCATGAATAAAAAGAATTCCATACTACATCGGTCGTCGCGCAGGATAATCAGAACGGCGCCGCCCATTAAATCGAGCTGTGAGGTTAATGATAAGTGGACTACTGCTCTTCTACTCAATCGTTGTCTTATGTCACTAACCACCTCTATTTATCTCCTCTATCCACCATAATGCCCCCACTGATAACACCCCCGATGCTCACAACGGTTCGTTGTCAAATAGTGTGAATAATCCTCCATCTTGCAAGTCACATTTTGTCAAGCCTCGACAGCCTCTGAATCTCAGCTCTGCACGCCGGTCAGCAGACGTGACTGATATCTGCTGCTTAAGTGCAACGCGTATCCAGGATTCGAGCAGTGTGATTCAACTAACTGCTCTTGATATCTCATCGAGTTATTTCCTGCTCACTTCAGGAGACGAAGCAGCTAGTGCTGCAGGTCAACATGGCGTAGGAATAGTCTTGAGTGACAAGGCTGACATTGTCCTCTTAGACCGGATCCTGGTTAGCAGTCATTTATGTGCTGTAAGACTCCAGGGGTTAGTTGCGGTTCGAAAGGATAGTTGTGTTAAGTGCAGTTTGTTTGTTATCTCGGCATACGTTCCAACGGACTGCAGCTATAACACGTAGAAAGATGAGTTCTATGATGAACTCACCACTCTTTTTCGCAGGAGCAAAGGCACTGACATTGTAGTGTTAGCTGGTGATTTTATTGCACAAGTTGGTAAACGTAGTATGTCCGAAGCTCGTTTAGGTGGGTGTTGTGCCTTACCCACTCAGCGCGCAAACAACGGGGATAGGCTTTTCCAGCTTTGTGCAGACAATGGGTTATTTCTGTTTAGTACATAGTTTTGACACAGCTCGCGTCGCACAGCGATATGTTGCCCTAACGCTACAGGTACTCTGAGCCAGATGGATCATATCACAATAAGCCACCGGTGGCACAATTCTGTTCAGCACTGTAGATCCCACTGGTCCACGTGCGCAGATTCGGACCAAGCATTGATTTTGTTGGGATTATCGCTCCATCTCCAGGGTCATCGACGCAAACGCAAACCCGGTTAGCCGTACAACGTTTGTGCGACCCAGAAGTTTGCACCTGTTATGAACAGAAATTATCTTATGAGCTAGGATCTACGTCGAACAGTAATGTAGATGAGCTCTGGGCCCACTTCCAGCAGGCGATGCGCGTGGCGGCCGGATTCGCCTGCGGTCCCAGATCCAATGTTCATCAAAAACATCGGATTTCTTAAGAGCCACTGAGTCTAACGGAGCAAAAATGTCAGTTCTTGAACTGAATAAGGTACGACGACATCTGCAAAGGCAAGTCACAAAAAGCCTTAAGAGAAATCGCGAATATTGGTGAGTCAAAGTAGTCGAAAAAACGGAAGTAGCGGCTCCTTCAGGTAACAGTGAAACACTGCTCAAACTTGTTCGCGATATCCATGGACGGCGAACCCTGGTCAGTGAAATGATATGCCACAGAAATGGAGAGATTATTCATGGTAAAGAGCAAAGGCTGGACCGTTGGGCCGAACATTTCAAGGAGCAGTTTAGCTGGCTGCGCGCTAATGTAGGTACTCCTGTGTCAACAACTGCGAATCCTTGGGGAGTATCACTAGAGCCCCCATCGAAAGCAGAAGTAGAATCAAGTATTCGATTGCTGAGGCGTAGGAAATGATTGAGCCCGACGAACTTAAACCGGTTCTTTTCAAACTGGGTGGAGAAACCGTGATAAAATTCCTTACCACCTTGCTCCATGACATTCGGAACGAGGAGTGCATTCGGTTATTATTGATTTTTCCCATCTTTAAGAAGGGAATACGCAGTGACTGTAGTAACCATCGTGGGATTAGCTTAATTCCGATAGTCACCAAAGTATTGGCCTCGATTTTGCTGCTTCTTCTGACACCGGCTCACGAGAGGAACGCCCGCGAACAACAGACCGGATTCCGTCCAGGTCGAGGATGCATCGACCACATTTTTACTCTTCTCCAGTTACTTGAAACGCGTCACACGCACGGTCGACCGACAATAATGGTTTTCCTAGACTTGAAAGATGCCTTCGATTCAGTTGACCGAACAGCGCCATTTAGCGCTCTTCACCGAAAATGTATGCCACAGAAGTTCGTGAATCCACTGAGATCACTGTAGTCTCATATTTCTGGCCGAGTAAGGGTTCGCAATGAACTGAGCCGCCGTGCCTTCAATTTCGTTGTGTGGTTGTGAGGCATGAGATCTGCGTGCGGAAGATGTTCGTCGTCTTCAGGTTTTCGAACATCGATGTTTGTGTAGTATCACTACGATTGGATGGAATGGCCGGGCGAGCAATGCCGAGGCCAGATATAGTGTTGGGTACCGGTTCAAAGAATGTTCTATCACAGCGTATCCAGCTTAGTAGACTTTGTTGGTTGGGGTACGTGTTACCTATGGCAAGCGCACGTCTACCATACCGTGCCCTGTTTTCCGTTCCTCCTAGGAAGTGGAAGGAGCCACGAGGATGTCAACAAATGAAGTGGCAGCGGGGAATGGGAGAATGTACAACGAACTTAGGAAAAGTAGGTGCCTCACGTCTTCGTGGTTGGGGTCCAAAAGATCGCTCAACCAGTTGGCTGGAGACACTGAAGAATATGGCAGCGTACAGTGAACAGCGGCGACCGTGTTCTAACTTTTTGTCGAATCAGAATGATTGATCAATGTGTGTTTGTACGGCGAGACTGTATTTCGTACGTCGGCTACTGGGGCGTTCTTTACCTGTCCGTCTTGTATATTCGCTCACTCTACTTCTACGTGCAACATGGTGAGAAAGGCAGCGGTCAGTGAGGCTCGCCCTTCTGTTTAACGCTGTACGTTGGTGACGATTAAGTCACTTGCGCAGTTAAACAGGCTCGAACACACGCACACACCGCGAACAATTGATCCGTGTCCCTCACACGCATGAACACGCCCAGAGAATTGACGTTAGTCGTGCTACATCGCCGACTATGTTGACGAATTACATCGTAGCACTTGTTAAACGACCTTACGTGGCCTAATCCGTTTGTAGGCTTGCATACAATTCTGGTGCAGGCACTTGCATGCGCGGTCGCGGTTCCTCTTGCCTGCTCGTGCGGCGCTTGCCATACGCTCGTACTGAGTGCAAGTTCGTTCGCATAGGCATGCATCCATTCTGCCGGCCGACGTAATGTATTCCGCGGTCGAACGGTAGCAGATAACACGGCAAACCACCGGTGGAATAAGGATGCCAATGTAAGAAGTAAGATGCTTTTGAATAGCGGCCAGTGCAACCGATAGAATAACAATAAAGTAACTTGCAATCAAGGCTAAGCAAAAATAATGCTGCAAAACAAATTCCCCTGAATACATACATTATCAGTAGTTGTAGCATATTTACAACCACTGTACAGAAATTGTCCATTTTAAGAAGTCTAAACCCCTCTAACGTGGCCTAGTAGGTCGCCTGGTGGAGCGCAAGCACAACTAAGGTGTGGATGGCGTCTGTGCGTGGGTTCGAATCCCGCCGAGCTCAACGGCTCTTAACATATGAACCAATTTACCAACAATTGCAAACCGCGATAGCTCAGTTGATAGAGAATCTGCTCGATATGCGGAGTGTCGCCTGCTCGATTCCGGCTGGCAGTGTTCGGCTTCTCGATGTGAAAAATGTAAGTGGATTTTCCATCACATAAGATTCAGACTCCTCATGCCAACAATACACTCTGTGTCATTGCAAAACTAGATAGCCATAAATACCGCGGACATCAGCGTCCAATAAGCATAGAGTAAATGCAGAAAAACAACTTGCCTTTCAAAATTGGCTCCCAAGTCATGACGGAGCTGGACATGAAAATCATTCCGTTGCGAGACACAGTGGCCGGAGAAGCATTATCAATATTGTGAACTTCAAAAAGAATTTTTGCAGTTGGAGCCATTGGAATACGATCTCCATTGGCCAAAGTCAAGGTTTTATTGTCATCCAGTACGGAGTTCAGGTTCTCAATCCAAATCGCGTCTACCGGTCCATCCAAGATAAGCCAGATGTGTTCACCCTTCTTGACTTTGTGAGTGCGACGCCAAAGGGTGGAGAAAATACCATCGGTCCAATCATTGGTTGCCACATCCAAACGCCCAAACATCTGGGGAGCAGTAATCGATTTGGGGTTCATGCGCATTTCTCGATGTGGCTCAGCAATTTCGCTGAGTGTTTTCATCAATGCGTTAATGCATTTGGTCTTGCCTGCCCCAGAAGGACCGAGAGTCATCACACCATGGCGCACACATAACGTCTCGTAGAGCTGAATACATTTCAGTACCCAAGGTGGATGGTATACCAAACCCAACTGATCCACCTACACAATCGGTCGAGGGTAAAAGCACCAAAGACAAGCAGAAGTGTGAAGAACCTGATTTTGTTGGTCCTATAATCATTGGATTGATCAACTTCTAAACTTGTCCAACGTCTGAAGACTCAGAATTGAAAGCACGTTGTGATCCAGTAAAACTAATACAAACCATTCTGTAATAAAACCAGAAGTTTTCTATTTATTTCAAAAAGTGAAATCGTCAACTCTTATTTCCGAGTACGCTGGGCATTCGCTACCACTGCATCTCTTAGACATCCCAGGGAACTTCAAGTGAAGATACCAGCCAAACCACTCGCCAAACACTTTCGCCAGAGATGAACTGAATTCTCGTTGACAATTGCAACTGTCTGAGTGAGAGTCTTTAAGGGGGAGGATGGTGTTTAATGCTCACTTCGAACGATGCATTGACTGTGGCACGTACATAAACACAAATCGGTCGGTCAGTCGACCGTCCAAAGGCACAAAGTGATGACCTAGTGGACTGCGTAACTGAAAGCTGGTTGAACTACCTTATCACTCACTGCTTTGTGCCGTCCTTACCAAATTATTTGCTAACACAAACTCGTCACGTAGCCGAAATTGTACTTCTTACGAGTTTACTTTTACGTCTATTATTACTACTGCTTACTTCTGCACAACTGCCTCCAGCTAGAGGATAAGTCAGCCCTGTTGTGTCACCAACCCACGTGTCATTGGCATTCGCACGTGATTCATTCTGGTCCCGTTGGCCTTGCACTCGCGTGCGCGATGCCTGTCTAGCCCATACTGTGTTTCGTTCCACTCTACCAATCACATGCGGCTAGGTGCGCGTGTGACTGACATTGATTCGTTGGTCTTGTCCCTTTGACTCATTGTTATGCTTGCACATGCCAGTGGATGATTCACTTGTTTGGCCACTTGTCTACTCGCGTGCGCGTTTACTGATGTACTAATAAACGGATCTATTACGCACTGTTCTATGATTCCTGAACACAACAAGCCCCATGGATATCCCACATTATAACGTGCGATTAAGAGTATGTCGCATCTTGAAGCACGACTGATTAGATCTTGTAATTTTTCGCAGAAGCTATCGTTTGTTGTTTTCTACCGCAGCAGTCGGTGCATAGATTACAGATACTGACATGTTCTGAGGAGAGCCCTTGGTGCGTGCCAAGGGCAGCCTCGAAGAAATCGGTTCCCTACAAATCAGAGCACTGTTGACTTTTGTGCTCAGGCTAGTGTGGCACCATGGAGTTCGAAGTTCGCCGTGGGCCTGCTGTGATAGAGACAGTAAACTGAATCCACTTCCGGGACCTTATCAGACCGAGTATCGTCTATCATTGAGGATAGGTAAATCTACTAATGCCCCCCGCTCAACTGCATTTCATTTTATGAACTCGTATTTTGCTCAGTATCACAAGTGTTTGAGGGTCGACGGTTCCACATGCCCTTGATAGTACAGAGAGACCTTTTTGGACACGGGGGTGGTCCATCGCTCTGAACTCACGCTTAAGTATGGAGTATAAAAAAGCATCTGTTAAAAAAACCAGTGTCAAGTGATTTTACAACCACAAACCGAAAAGACACATGCATTACTAATTATTCCTTAATCGTCCTGCGTTGCTAGATGAAAAAGTATAACCCAACGGAATAATAAAACGGAAACACAACCTGTCTTTCCAGAGACGCTTCTACACTCGGATAGCCTTTTTTCTCCAGATTAATGCCGGGAAATAGATCCAAAATAAGGGACATGAACAGTGGTTCATCTTCATCGACCAGCTTGCTCAAATTCATATCTCGTAGTCCACGCATCACAATCATGGTCTCAGAATCTTGCGGAGCGGCCCGTTTGGAGGATCCCAGCGTGCGTAACACGGAAAGAATGTTTCTCAGACCAAAATCATAGTGAACCTGTAAGACAACATGAAATGCACCAGTGAAATTTGAATGCAGTTTTTCTCTTCTGATTAAGTGGCCAAACAGATTGCCGAATAAATGCCACTTACCTGCTTGGACAACTGTTCCTCGCACAACTTGTACAAAGTGAAAAACTTTTTCGACAAGTCCACATTGTTCATAAATCCGCAAGCAGCCAATTTGACTCGCATGATGATTGCCCGATCAGGAACCATCATGGCTACGGTACGGAAATTAATTTTCAGATTTTCCGGTAGTTCTTGTCGACCAGCATAGCCAGGATTCTGGATTAAGCGACGTACAGAAGAAAAAAACAATGCCAATGAGTCAATTGCTGTTTTCTAAAAATATGGTAAATCGAATACCAAGCTCTGAGTGGAGCCGCACCACAAATTAGGGCTATAAATTCACTTCGAGACTCATGGGGTACTAGGCACCCAAATAACACTGGCAATACTCCCATCGACCTCACAAAGGAGTGTGTGTGTGTGTGTGTGTGTGTGTGTGTGTGTGCGTGCGTGCGTGCGTGCGTGCGTGGGCATTATAGCTCAGACTTACCATAGTCAAAAATATCCCGAACTCTGGATCCATTTCGACCAAATCACCGTCAGTAAATATGAATTGTGATTTCCGTTCTTTCTTACAACTAAGCACAATCGCAATCTGTTGTGCAGCCACCGAGAGAACAGGCAACTCAATTCGATTGAATTCATCAAAACAGCCCCAAGAACCGGATTGAGCGAGGCCTTTGTAAATCCGACCAAGACCGCGATAGTCCATCTGATCGGAACAGTTGAACACGACAACGTATTTCCCCAAACACCGACCCATATCCTTGGTGGTCTCGGTTTTTCCCGTTCCAGCCGGACCGGCTGGTGCACCGCCCAGAGACATACCCAAAGCCTGGGATAACGTGATGTAACATCTGGATTCGAAATGTCAGAGTTTGGAGCAAACATGAGCAATTACTGTGAAATGACTCATCATGCAACATCAATGCTCAGCTCCTCATGGAGAACACTGGAACGTCGTACAGCTGTTTCATCCTTACTACGAATCATCTTCATCAGTATACTGAGATAATGAGGTGTGTGATTTAATGAGATATCGTACGGAAAGGTGACGCGTCTTCGAGAACACAGAATGACACACAAACTAGATTCCAATAGGTTGTTTTGCATTTTATCTATTCCTGTGGTTTGTCCATTCCAGTAGAGGTTTTTTTCAATGCGTCGGTTGAAGAGAACGCAACTGAACACAGCGCTAGATGTATCCAGTGTGAATTTGCCAAAGTGGTTTAAAAGTGACATGCTGACGACAATTACTGACCAATGAAAATACTGGCCGCCAGATACTGGGTGGATGATGCATGATGCACACGTTCGATACGCTGTCCGTCGCTTCCTGTTTAGAACAACACTAACCGAGACGCTGTGTGTACACAGACATTGTTTCTCATTGGCTGTTGCTTATTCGCATGTTCGTTGACCCTATTCCTCACTCGTTTTCAAGTATCCATACTAACCGAAATTAGTTACAGTCAAGGTACAGTTTTCCGCTTGACGTGCGTTCGTACTTGTTCTGGCTCTTGGGTATGTTTGCTTCATGATACAACAATAATCATATCACACTGAAGACATGAGGAGCACATTCGAGTTAATTACAAAAGGTAGAGGTCATTTAGTCAATGCTCATCCGATTAAGCATAAATAGTCAAGAGTATGCAAAAAGCGATGCTAAACTTTGGAACGACTTGGTCACGGAAGTGTGTCGAAATAATTTAATTTATTCATGAAATTATTTGGACGCGCTGTGCAAAGGGACTATCTGAGTTGTAGTTCTGACTGATTGCTAATTTAGCGTATCAACTCCCTCACCCGTTCGCGTCAGTGGCCATACTGCGCGTTGATCGTCGATGCATCCTCCCATAACACACTGAAGCACGTAGACACGATTTTACCTTAACCTGAGCTGGCGACCACGGTAAAAGTCTATGGTTGCTTTTGGCAGTCGTGCGGAGACCAATATCCTGAGCAATAAGCAGAGGTTTCATCCAAGGCATTTTCAAAGGCCGGTGTAATTTACTGAATGCACGAGCATAAAAACTGTCTAGTACAGCCATTCGGACACGCTAAGGATAGGAGTAGTTTAGTCACGGTAGCGAGGCTGGTTCAAATGTATCTCAAGGTTCATAGTCATGTGATAGGTTGGGTCACACTCAGATTAAAGCTGGTGCGCTCGGTCTTACTTGTGTGCGTACTTATTTTCATGTTGAATGAGCAGTATAAAAGTGAGAATAGGCCCATCGGGTCAAGGGACCTTTGAAACCATTAGCATTACGGATCAATTGAATACTCAAACTTGTGGCTGAAATCTCAACCAACTGTTTGACTTTCACACCATTTTGTAAACCGAAAAGTTCATATGAGGTTCAGGTATGTCTTTCCGTTTTATTGTGATCACTGCGAATGCTGCTGGTATGATGTTTAACTTAGCATCTGCACACAATTGAAGTGGAAGTTGTGGTGCGCCGAAAAAGTCATGGACATCAATCGCACCGACGACGTCATATCGACGAATAACACTTTTATTTCACGAAGGAAAAGTCAGCTTTAGCTTCCTGGTATGCAGCCGTTTTGCAATGTCAAAAGCGCAACTCAATAAATTTCTCAATTTATTGTGAATCGGGACAGAGACCCGTGTAATTTACATACGGAAGTCGAAACTTGGAACTGATTACTTGAATATTTATCAGTAGGCAAAATAGTGTAAAGCTCATTGACTTTGAACCTGGCGTGATTTTGCATCTGCTCGCACAGAACTCGCTAGCAACATATGCCGTAAAAATTGAAGGGCATTCAATCTAATTATTAGATTGAACCGATATTTCAACATGATTAAGTACTTAAATCGATTAGGCGCTTCTCGAACATAAGTAGGTTGCGTGGACCACTATCATAAACAAACAAATGCCGCTGGTTGGCGTTGTGGGTTTGATTATGAGACCACCAAATATGAAACACACGCCTTCGGGGTGATAGGGCCCGGGATCAGACCCTCGGTGCGGCAGAGGATATGCATCACTGATGAGCTCTAACAAGAGCGAAACTCGAATCTGATGCTTACGAGTGCAGGTTGGTCAGATGACCTGAGGTTTGTGTGTGAAAGGTGGAGTCCAAAGGACAGTCAGCTAAACAAATATTCATCAGTCCCACACACTGCTCATAAGTAATTGAGTGCTTCAAATGGATAATACTTCGTCTTCATACCGTATCATTTTCACTGAGAAACTAGGCAACCACGTGTCTTATTAGTGGCACTTAACCTAGCGAATAAGGTCACACATCTTCAAATTGGATTTGAGTTATGACAGTATGACAATATTTCATAAACAGTCACCGCAACACTCGCATTCCAGTTTCAATATAGGGCTTTGTACTCTTTGATTTCACTGGAGTCTATATTCAGGGAGATCCAAAGGAACAGATTACCGAATGATGTAGTTTGTGCCATTTGCGATTCCATCTCCAATCTACGCACCATCAAAGTGAAACCGAAAAGCAATTGAATTTTCACTTGCAATAGGGGGTGTATGTAAATAGAATATGAATCCTCACGACTGTTGCATTCCCCTTGAACAGACATGTGTCCATACAGACAGGCTCCCTCTCACTCTCTCTCTCTCTCTCTCTCTCTCTCTCTCTCTCTCTCTCTCTCACACACACACACACACACACACACACACACGAAGTTAACAATAGCCGTGCTTCTTCCCGGACTGCGCTGACCAATCAGATCGTACCATGTGTTGACGGTCTTGCGTGGCCTATTCCGACTGTACGCTTGGTTTGCGCTTTTCTCTAGCATGAAACTGATTCACGCACTTACCCAGTCGCTTGCGTCTTCATTTGCCTGCCTGTGTTTGGGCTTGCTGTGCGTTGGTTTTGAATACACTTTTCTCCGCTCACACGTGTTTTTGTTCTGCTTACTGATTTGGGGATATAATCAGTGTTGTAAACCACCATCAGCGTCAGTTCGAGCTCGTGCCGTAATTTTGATATAATTAACGTTAA
Organism: Fasciola hepatica; assembly: GCA_948099385.1. Classification (NCBI taxonomy): domain Eukaryota; kingdom Metazoa; phylum Platyhelminthes; class Trematoda; order Plagiorchiida; family Fasciolidae; genus Fasciola; species Fasciola hepatica. The sequence goes on from CANUEZ040000123.1 coordinate 16,543,553, forward strand.
AACTGTGGTTTTTTGGCCTGCCATATGCGAGTACTGGATTAAAGATGAGACGCTATGTGGGATTTCTCGCGGGATGTTCATCAAACTGAACCACGGCAAGATTCATCAGCGAAAAATCAATCTGTAGACCTTACAAGAAAAAAAAAACAGGAACGGTAGACGAAAACTGGCCAACCCATATTTCTACAAATGGATATACACGACAACTTCGTCAATCAAAAACAGTTCACTGAATCTTACAAAACACAGTACTTCAGTTAACCTACCGATCTGTTAACGGGGTGATCACCAAGCGGTCTGTGCAGCCGAGAAATTCATTCTGATATATGAAGTCCACATCAGTGATACTGACCAAACATTGGTCATTTTCTTCGATGAAATAGAAACGCGACTGCTTAAGCCATTCGAAATCTTTCGGTGATTTTACTTTCATATTGACCTGAAGTAAACAATATAGGCATTTGGAGGTTTTGTTTATCATTTTATAACAGTGGTAAAACGTGAGGGTGGTATCTGATAACTTATGGAATACATTACGTGATGTAAGGGATGGGACACAAACGATGACACGAATGAATGAGCATCGGTTGGACAATGAGTTGAAATTAACCGATTTTAACAATAGTGATTGCTCAATCTAAGTAGTAACACTAGTAAATCGATTTGAAAATATGTCAGGAAGTATTATGCATCATTTGAGGTAGTTCAATCCAATTTTCCGTTGGTTGACACGGATGATAATCCGAATGGTCTGGAATCAGGTACTTAAACGCATACCCTCCCTGTACTTGGCCGTGACCACGGTAACTCTATGAATTACCAGCTTGCTAACTAAGAACCCAGTGTGCACTATAGTGTCACCTGCACGCGGAGAGTCGAACCAAAAGTCGAGCAGCTTTAGCCAACTTGATTCATTGTCAGGGGGTGCATATTCCGTGGGCACTGAGATCCAAACGCGTACGGGGACAGAGTTAAGCATATGCTATGTTAAAGGTAATCAGGTTACTTGCGTATTAATATATCCCAGCCGGAAAACCAAACAATAAATCCATTGCATCCAACTTTGTAGATCCAGTTTTGTACCTGCGTGATGACCGGACAGGTTTTTCCAATCTTGCAATAATTGCCAGTCAAGTGTGGCCGTTGATCGACCTTACCACGCTTTACGAGGAACATTTTCTAACATATCCTAGATGTTTTGTCTACTATATTTACTTCACTCGGTGAACAACAGACAAGAATCACTTCCCTTAACCGGATAGCGATGATTCGTTGAGGTTGATAGATAGTAAAGAGAACCCATCACAAAATGTGTTCAAGGTCACACAGTGAACTATCGCTGTGAATGATGCCTCATCTGTGTCACGTGATTCATATCGCGTTAATAAAATTGATCCAACATCGCGAATATCATAATCAGTCACCAAGCGAGTCCATAGAAAATTTTTCCTTATCTGAAGTAAATAAAGGTTTGCTGTCTCAAAAGATCGTCCCCAAAAGAAGCGTTCAAACGGCTTCAATCAAATATAATGACAAAGTAACGTTGCTACTAGTCACCTATCCTTACTTGATACCAGAAATAAGAAGTCAGATTTTTCACTTACCAAATCATTGAATATATCTCGTTGATGAACGTGAATTGTGATCAGTGTTTCGAACTTCACTCGGTCTATTTTCGACAACTCTTGCGTAGTCACCCCAATCAACTCGTTCAAGATGTCCAGAAAGAAGTTGTTTGTCTTTACCATTATCCGTTTATCAGACTTTGCTTGCCTCAAAGCTTCTTGAGCATCACGAGTCCACAATAACTGGATACCCAACAGACCAACTTGAGCCGGATAGCTATTTTCGAAGTCCAGTAAATTGAATTGTGAATCACTAATCGCGAAGAACGCAGATCGGATAACTGTGTGTAACGACTGACGGGATACTCGCAGCAAATCCCCCAGCCACATTTCCACATTACCCTGGGAATGAAGAAGACAGGTGTTGAAGATTTGAGTTTTTCATAGCGTTTTGGCAGGTACGAAGAAAGCGTTAAACATCGAAGGTGTTCAGATGCGATAGAACCATCCTGCTCAACACTAATATAAATGACCATAAAAAGATCAAAAGCATCCGATTGAACTGGCCAAATAATTAGGGACTGTTAACCGGGGAAGTTCGCAGGAGTCACTAAATGTGTACTCACACACGGATGTTCGCACCGTCAGATGAGACGGTATTTTGTGTCAGTGGAGCGGGAAAAGGTTTACTTACCGTTCACAGGTTTGGCACTAATGACCAGCAAGTAGTTCAAGTAGCAGAAAATTGCACACAGTCATGTATTGTAGCAACAATGTGCAACAATCGAGAAAGGGGACCGTAGCCAACGCGAGGCTGTCACTTGGGGGTGGTGGTGGGGGTCAGACCACCCGCGTCGCGACTGTCTAATGACCACGGGGATAACCGTTTGACCACTACCGGTTTGGAAATTATTCCATCTGATTGATGAATTCAGAGTCATCATCCGGTATCAATCAGTTTTCGTTAGATTTTAAAAACCAAATAACGGTTTTCTCGTGCAGTGGAGTATTTATCTGCTAAGAAAATGTGCACCAATCAGGGACACGAGAGTTAGTCTATTCTGCAATATTTTAGATAGTCCCAGAGTCAAGCACCACAGTTTGGCAGCCTTGTGCCCTTGTTTTAGCCTGTTAGCATTGCCTAAGAGGCTCCAAAAGTAAGCGTTTGGTACCTGAATTACGTATACGACTCCTAAAGTGCGGAAAGTACTGTAGTAACTTGATTCTGAATACAAAATTATGCTTCCCTTCTATATATAGCTTTTCGTCATCAAGTTCGTCACACCGGGCTGTCGTCGGTGAAGAGGTCCGGCAGCAAACCTCGAGTGGACCTCATTCGGCGTGGACCATTGCAACCCACGTAGAGGAAATGTGAAACATATTAAAATCAAAAATTAAGAACTAAATGGTCGCTTAGTTCATATCACGCTAGCATGCGATCTTCACGGATCAACATCGAAGCAAGACTGACGGATGAATTTCATGGAAGAAATTCCTGAATGAGTGAAATGTTCGACATCCACAACCCATCGTCAAAGGATGATCACATTTGCGTCTGAACAGTACAGAAATGTTCTGGAATTTCGTGATCTGTGAAAGTGCAGTAAATACTACTTGTTGTTCCTCACCGTTGTTTTGCATTGTTATTATATGAGCAAACATGAAATATGGTCAGAAAGGAGAGAGTACCATTCGCATACGGCAGCTTACTGACTCCGCTTTCCGAGGGAGGCTAGTTATAGAAAGCGCAATAATTGGCGGAATGGTGTTGACAAATTCTGCGTTATTGTGTTTCCGAGGGGAAAAACATCATTTGAATAGCGTCTGAGTTCATACGCAGAGTGTACGTTCCGGACAAGAATGGAAGTAGTGGATAAGAGGATCAGAGTAGTGCACAAAATCCCTATTATGATCCAAACTGAGAATGTAAGTAATGGGATTGTGAGTGTGTGAGCAAGACTGGATGCGTACGTAGGCAAATGTTCAGTGAACTACAAGTGTTCATGGGGAAAGCTAGTGGTAAGCCAGAAACCGTATCGCTGGAACTTTGAACACCGAATCCTCTGATGCTGCAATACGCGTGGAGCTGTATCACGCCAAATGACGTGTTGTGCTTGCCTGGTCAGAATCAATAGGGATGTTTTTCAAAGCATAGCTTGAAAGCATGGATGACAGCAAGTGTACGCCTTATTGCGCATAAATGGAATTGCGCTTACCATGTTTTCATTGACTCTGCTCACATTGTGGGGAAGCTAGAGGTTTTCAAAAACTAACGGTAGAAACCAGGACATGAATAAGAACCAGGCACCAGCTTAACCGTTTTTATCAGCCAGTAACCTCACATTTCAGTGCCCCGATTTCGGCTGCTTCCTTGTAAATTCACCTCCTTTGTAGTGAAATAACAATAATAATGAATTAGTATGGGGCAAACCTTTCAAGCGACGCTCACTCAGAGCCACTTTGAGGCACACTTACAAGCTGATTGCTTACTACCAGTTTGTAAACAAAAGGAATGGACCTCATCGGTTTGCCCAAACACCTACGCTTTTCATGTTAAGGTATCCGGCGCCCCATCCCAACTCTAGTCAGGATCGTGTGAAAGGCACTTGAGTGGCCTGAACGTCAGTCCGAAACATACACCGTGATGAAAATATTGATCGCGGAACCGGTTAGTTGTCATTGCCCATCCGCATTGTGGGCCAGACATATCTTCCCTCCAGCATCGCCAGTTTGGCCATAATTAGAACGTTGGTCGCGAAAAAATCACATGACCGTTTCGTTAATAGAAGTGCATCCAACAGTGCCACGTGTTTCAAGCAAACAAATGTGCAGTGTCGGGTCGGTGCAGAGGCTTGAGTTTATGTGTAGTAAAATCGGACACGTAATTGTCCGCACCGGTCGAGGCCCGCCCGAGGCTTGCCGCTGAAGCGTTTTACTGACGAATTTGTCTCAGAAAAGCAAAAGATTTGAGCAGGCCAGTGGAAGGGATTGACGAATTACAGTAGATTTATTGCAGGATGTATTCAATCCGTGTGCAATGTCACTGACGTGCAGCGAAAGTAAGTTTTTCAAGAGCGACCTATTCCATCCCATTTCGTAATGGTGTCCAAAGTATTCAGAAGTGCCATACAGCTGATCGGTAACGATATCACTTGTACTGATATGGAATCCAGAATGGTAATTTAATCCATCCACGTAGGCATGAGCCACCGATCTGCGGGCCTGACATCCGTGCATAGCTCCACGAGGATGCCCATGGACCCAACCTTGTCATTTGGCCTGGGGTTAGAACCCAGACAGCCATCTGTGCGGAATCGATTAACTGCAGGCGATCACTAACCCAACCAGCAAATGCGGATGGGATTTTCAAACGGCCCACACGCTCCAAGTGGGCAAAACAGATCAAACGAGCGAAATCACGACACCAGAGAATGAATCTGTCATTTCTTTTTTGAACGCGCACCGTTAATGCTTATGGTAACAGATGGCTTCCATCATTGGCGGTGTCTCTGTGTCCTCAAGAAAGGAAGATAAGATAAATGAAATACTGCGGTCGGCTATTTGGTGACAACTTATTGACTTTCAGAGGTTACGCAGCAGAAATGGTTAGATGTCGCAAACCGAGGAAGCAATGATAAGTTCGGTTGGAAAAGATGGTTCGGGTAGTCTAGTCCCATTCAACGGCAGTTTGATTTTACCAGTATCAAGCTACAATTCTGGTTCACCTCTCCGTTCCTAAGGTTCGAAGTGTAGATTCATGGTATCAAAGAGGAAGTACTTAAATGAAACTACAGTTTAGTGGATGGGAACGACAATTCTAATTTATGGTTGAGAACTAAGCGAAAATTGAATGCAGTTAACTGTAGATGAGGTATAAAGGTGCATATGATGCGCCAATTGGTACTTGGAGACCAATCCAAGGTAGCAGACGAATGCACAAACACCATAAGCCATCATGCCGGTGGGGACATCTCGGTGCAATTTTCTGTTCATCTGGAGAACACAGATCACACTTGTAACAGTCAAAATGAGTAAACAAAGATGTCGTTGAACCTTCGATCCGGGATACTCTCTCCAATCCAAGGTTTTTGTCGACAACTTGGCTACTAAATGTAGCTTCAGTAGCAAAAATCTGGTACCACTCATTTATACGAAATAAAAAAGGAAGTAAAAAATTATCATTATTATTTTACTTCAGAAAATTTGGAGATAGACTCGCTCACCACTCCGATGGAATAGCATTGTGGTCACCGGAGCGTGATTGAATGGGAGCTGCATCTGACCAAGCCCAAACAGATGTGGTCTAACATAGTGACAGAGCTGCTTTTATTCAGATAAACAGAGATATTCATCAAATTCAGGAAGTGATCTGGGTAGGACGCGAAACAACTACAATCACTATCGTACTGTAATGGTTTAGTCACACGTGATGCACTCAGGATCCTTCAGGAATGGAAAATATGGCTCAAAATACAGTAAAATGAGGTAGTTTGGGCGATCGTTTCTAATGTCCTGACAAATAACGTTCTCATCCATAGCTCATTGTACGATTCAAAATAATGGAACGCAGAAGGCATCGGAAGCGCTCCAACCCAGAACCACGCAAACCGAGGTAGTGAGAAAGAGAAGACTGTGGAATTGCAAGGTAATTCTGTTGCAGAATTGATTCCTAGTAATTTTATATCAAAAGAAATAATTAGTAGGTCAAAAGTCACCCAATCACAGCGAGCTTTTGTTGTACCTGCTCACGGCGATTCTGACTGACTGGAGCTCCTCAGCGTCTGTCGCAAACAAAACCGTACCCGGCCATGTCCCAGTCACGCCTGCCAAATCACCGAACTAGTGCATGATAATATGTCAACAACTTAGGGGAAAGTTACATTGACTGGCCAAAATCGATCGACGGGTCAGCGTAAGTGCTGCACAGCTCGTTTAGGAACAAAAACCGATCCATCTACCGGCATGAACATTGCTCACCTGAGCCATCACCGGCGAATCCAGAGTGATCGATTCACCTTCCTGTGAATTGATTGCCAAAATTTTGTCATAGACTTTGGGATCAAAAGTCACGGTTTTAGTGTTGTCAAACACGTTCAATAGATGTGCTTGAATGGTGTGTGAATCGGAAGCCTGGCCGAGAATTTCCAGTAAAGCAGGATCAGAGACAAAGAAGAATCGCGGGAAAACAAGTCGCTTCTTTTCCAGGTACCCCGTCAATGATTTCTGGCACAATTCGAGCTGTTCTAGCAAGTGTGGCAACATCTGACTCATTGTGTCGTCCGCGGTGCAACAGGCTACAACGTTCGGAATCTCGTGAGCTCGTTGCATAATACGTTGCCAACTCTTATCTATATTGGAAAATCGTTTGGCTTCCTGAGTGTGACACAGAAAAAAGGGGTGGAGAAAAATTTATTCGATTTGAATACATATAGCTGAATAGATTAACTTTACAAAGTCTTTTCTGTAAAATTTCTATCATTTCGAGTGAAAACAAAATAACTGACTCGACTTCCCCTCGGAAGGTGTAAAGTTCATCACATTATTTTTTCATGCTTATGCCTGAGTGCGATGCAGGGTTAAATCCGGTTGTCACAGGAGCCACTGAACTGCCCTGGAAGACCGACAACCATTAGCTTGAGACTTTAAATAGAGAACCGTATCAGGCTCGAATAAGAAAGGCGTTGTAATGAATACGTGACCATGAGTTAGCGTCTATCAACAGTGTGATTAACGGTCGTCGGTTTCAAACTCCAAACCGCGTGGTTAATACGGTTGTATACTAGTATAGATCACAACGGGTCTGTACAATGATGGACAAAAGCATGGAAGTGACAACGAACAACTTAATGTGACCGGCATCATTTTGGGGGAGAACATTTCCACAAACTCCTGTGACGCCCAGCTTACAAGCGTTTAAGAATAACATACCTGTGGTAACTGTTTTGCAATATCCCCACCGACAAAGACCGCTTCCAGATAGATCCACAGATTCTGTACAACCAGCCAGTTCTCGATTATCTCCGTCGTACTGGTCAGCTTTTGAACCCACTCTTGAATTTTCGGTTTAAATGGTGCATTATAACGATTAGACAATAATGATCCTAGCACCATCAAGGAGTCCTCCATCAGTGAGATGACCTCAGTGATACTGTCACCTTTGAGTAATAGTTCACCGCGAGTTTTGAAAGATGAGAACTGAAGATTCTGTGCAGACCAATCATTGACCACCGTTTTTAGTTTGGCCTCAATATCCCTCTCTTTGACTGCAGAAACACAGATATCCTAAAAAAAAGTGGAAAATTAGACGATTGACACAAAAAGTGGATTTTTTTCTGCATTAGAGCTTAGAATCATAAACGATTCTGTCCAGGGGTTAACAGGTGTTAGTTGGCTCATCCATATGTTTGATGTTCTTTCAAGGACAGTTGGTAGTGCAATTAGCAATTATTTTTTGTACCGTTCAGTTCACATCCGAGTCAACACATCACTTTTGTCGTGACGGTTCCTGAAAGAAATATTTAGTTTTAGTCAAGAAATGCTTGGATTATCATTGGCCATTTTTTTCATTTTTAAGAAAGATGCCATAACAAGGATCTCTCCCAACTGTTATTGATTTATCGTTTTGAGTGGTGAATTATTCAGTGGTAATAAGAGTGTACAATGAAGATATGTCGCTCGCACAAAATTTATTTCATTTATTTACCCAGTTTAGCTGCTAGCCAAAGCATTTCATCCTTGTTAAACTTAGTGAAGCAGGGATACTAATTGAGAGTTATCTGATTCACGCCCAATGAACACGTTTTCATTTACAAAAAAATGTTGTGATGAGCATACTGAGTCGTAGATATATATATAGTATGTAGACGGGTGGACAAAATTTCCCCTAAAACACAAGACCGGTTTCGCGGTTATTGCCGCTCATCATGGGCAAAACAGTACCGCATACGCACACCTGATGCGTGGCAATAACTGCGAAGTCGCTCGTGTGATCTGGGTAGATTGTGTCCACCCGTCTACATACTACTTACCATCAGTTTATGAGCTCGCAACCGCAGCCTTGTTGTTCTTTGGATTAACACGTAAACAAATATCAGCAATCATAGCTGCTATTCCGCAGCGGTCCATTCCGTGGAGAGCATCCGTTCGCACTCGTGACACTTCAAATGAGACCATAGTTGCGGGGCCGAGCACAATAACTTTTTCCCTTAGGGCACGTGTAAAACCGCAATACGTCTCTTTCGATTTCCCAGCTCCTCTGTAGGTAAAACTTCCCCCAACTAATCATTTCGTAAGCACTACTTGTAAACATTCGTGAGTAGCAAATATATGTTACTGTATTAACCACTAAACGAAGTTATTGAAAAAACCTCGTTCACCACTTTATTATACTTAGTTGTCTAATGAGCTCGGTTGGTTAATACAAATCGTCAAGTTAATTCAGAACCACATGCACCGACATCACTGATTATTGCTACCCTATGAATAAAACTTCAGTGTAGGTTTTGAACCTTTTATAAATCACTACCCCGGTCAGGAGGGAATTAATTTCAAGAGAGAAACACGGTGTATAACTCAACAGGGATTCCCGAATGCCTACCTCAATATCTTCTTTGTACTTGAGCAGCGGCGCTTCCATGATATTTCGCAACATGAAATTGTCTGATTCTACGTCAAATTTGTGTCCGGTCAACGTCTCCATTCGCTCCCAATGTCGCAGTTGCATTGCCTTGTTCGCCATCATCTCCAGCAACGGACATGTCTCATTGAAATCATCAATGGTTTTGTTCAGCTCCTCGTAAGCCTGCCACTCTTTTAGCGCTTTGGGCAATTTACGACAACTGTGACATTGAAGAAGAAGAACAGCGGAAACTTTGCTCAGACATAATAAATGCCCGTATTTTTATGCCAATTGTGACTACTTCCGGGCAACTCAGACCCGGTGCACCACATGTTGTGGTTTTCTAAATGCTTAATTGTCAAAAACACAGCACTGACGGTAGAGACTATGATTAGACAACGTTTCGATTACCGACAGTAACCTTTTTCACAACAATCAAATGATTCCAAGTTATTCGTGGAGAATCAACGGATGTTCCTGTGTGTGCGTGTGTGTGTGTGTGTTTGTGAGTGCATGTGGATAGTCTAAGTGTGCCGTGGCTGGGGGCACTGGGCGTCAGTTTTACCCATTCCTATTATCGGTGTCACTCATCGTCGGATAGATATTTATGTTCATCCAACGCAATAAAAGGCTCTTTAATCCGACTTTTGTAAACAACTGACTTGTTGGTTCATCACGTTGCTAACTGGAACGTTCTTGTGAGACAGTTCTTGTGAGAGATAGCGTGGGAAATGCTTAATGGGAATTCACTGTTCAGTTCCTAATGAACCGTTGACCGTCTCATTCTACCAAATATCAAATAATGTAACGAATAACGTCGAATTTTGTGAGGAATTGTAGTATCAAGAGCAAGTAAAACCTAGTATTTGTCCTTGTGAACGTTCCCCCATTAGGTCTTTGATAACAATTTGTCGATTTACTCCAAACCTTCTGTAGATCATCGGATTTAGTGATAATTCCAGATATCAGTAATTAGAGCGAATGTGACTTCTTTTTCGTGTAAAACCGCAATTTGATTAACAAACAGAATATTATGCGCTATGAGTTGCCCGGTAGCAAGCTATACGTGTCACCTAGCATAATCCTAAGACCATCCGATTATTGTAGTCCTAACATTGGTTGAATGAATGAGTCGAAATGAACAACCAGAGTCATTTTACAACTCTGACATTTCTAATTAAGTGTTCGATATTATGCACGAGAATTGCTAACAACTGATTATTGACATCAACCTTGGAAAGTCGATGAATTTGTGCCAAAGCTCAGCTCACCATTGAAAATCACGGAACCACTGTACATCTGTTTTATCCTTGCAAGGAATCATCACTATTTGGGGCTCAGGGGGCGAGGACTGGAACTGATGTATCCTAACAAGCCAAATGAAGTAGCTGTAATGCTAGTTTGGGCTTTGGTGATATATGATGAATCACGTTACAAACAAAAGGATCTGTGCGTGCGCGCGCATTCAATAGTGCAAGTCACGTCAGTCACTGTTCAATTTACCGATTCTGGAAGTCAAGCAGTTGTTGATTGATTGCATCAATATCCACATCAGCCCAGGACAAGTCATAGTATCCATTTACCGTGTCTAACACGGAATTGTACAGGAGATACAACTTTTGGAGCAAATTCAACTCTTTTCGAATTCGTTGTAAGTCGGGATATTCTGTGGTTGGCAGTCCAAACAGCTCTTCGCCTCCGGAATAGGTTATATATTTGCGATAGAGTTCGTCAAACCGAGTTTGGAAGACACACAGGCGATCCGAAGCCTCACGTGGTGCCACTCCCTGTTCCATCGGACCTCTGGAACCAAGGGAAGATAATAAACTAATGTGAGTAAAATTATAGATATGAATATAATTACAATCTATGATATATAAGGATTCAAGTAGCATTAACACAACCCGTGGAAATCCGAACGGCTTCCACTGAAGTCCAAGATTGCCTTATTTGTCATTTTCCTCAATTTTTGAGACCGTCGTCAGGTAAGTATGATCAGACAAAGGTGCCGATACTGCAATTCATACGAAGACCGCGTAACCGTTAAATGAGGCAGTTCCTGGTGCGTTCAACTCATGTAACTCCACGCCAGTAAAAGACGAATTCATTTTAGTACATGACACGGCAAATAAGTGAACGCATTATTAGGTTCAGGTTTGAGCAAGATAACTTTGGACACCCCACGAAATGATCACCGATTGTGTTGAAACTTCGCGCTGTGTGCTTACTGATTGTCCCATATTACTGGTTGCCATGGTGGAACCTAGCAACGAAATTCACGCAGATGATTTCACTTAATGTTTACGGTCCCAATGTGTTAAATAATATTTTACCTCATGATATTATTAATAATAAAAATTTGACACCGAAACTCATAAATATTCACTTCCACGAAAATCTAACTGTTCGCCTGGCTGTGAGGAAACGTTTGTACTTCAGATAAACTCAGGCAGTTCATTTCAAACTCAAAACAATTTTCAAAATATCTTTACAGCCCCCAACTCCGTTTGAAACGCATACTACATTGGGCCATATTCCCATTTGCTGATTCGTTTTTGTGCGTTAGTTCACCGGTGTAATGATGAACCAATATGTGGTCAACATCAGATTGCGTACAAAGTCCCTCTGAATCGAATCGTATTTTCCATGCATCATCATCCTTGTTTTATACCGTTCTGTCACAATTAGTTCGCTACCTTGTTATTTTATTTGCTATTGTGTGAAACTAATGCCTGCACAGAATTCACAGTGAAATAAAAAAGCCAACTTGCCACGAGCCGATTCGAATACTTTTCAAAAACCCAATGTGATGCAGTTTTTTTCCTCATCCCTTTTGATCGACCAAACATCTCTGCTGCTAGCCCTGATGATTTTCTGTCATGGCGAAGCGATAGCAGACCGACATTCACTGAATACGGCAGTTTCCAGCCCATGCACACGTAAGCAGAAAAGGGCTCGGGCATCTGGTCAACACTCATATGCTATTCGTCTCGTTCGGCTAACCAGCTGTGCCTACGATAATCAGTTCCACTGCAAGTGTGACCACAAGGATAAGCTCGCTCCCTCAGGCCAATTGAGGCGTGTCCACTCGGCGGTTTTCGAGGGGAGCACATTTGTTTGTCTCGACCACGGTCTGTGCAAAATCTGGGGTACCGCGCTCATAGCTTGACGAGCACCTCTGGGCTTATCTGTACAATTGCTCGCTTTGGTGATTCACGATCTAGTAGTGAGCTACATCGGATACTCAGATACTTGAACTTATGTGGGCCAGAAGTTTCTAGAGGGATTACTGTCTCATGTCTGTTCGATATTAGGAATTTGCACCATTTTCCACGAGCTAATTTGGTCTCAGAAACCGTTACAATTACGATGTCCTTTAGAATCTATTCTATTCCTCTGTTTGATGAATGTCTACCACTACCTCCTACCAGATGATGGTAGCTAACCACAAGTCACATTGTGTGTATGGATTGTTGCCGAAACAAAAAAAAGGACTACGACGTTTTCATTTATATCTGCGAAAGTCCTCTTTGAACTTAAGAGGAGAACCTAGATCGTGGTTCGAGGTTTGAGAATAGGGTCTGGTGCCACACCCCCCCCCCCCTCCCCATCAAATACAACGGAGATGGCGAGCTCTGAACTGGTGCGTGAGAGTAGTCGGACCACTATCGATGACTACCAGATTATTATCAATAAGTCAGGTAGCAGTGTATTAGCCCATTTATATGTCAATAAGTACCATGCATCCGTTGGCATAAAGCGTCATCACAGTGCCCATCCACAAGTCTTCTTTAGCTTTCTGTCTTATGATATCCATAAATGAGTCAAATGCATTAGTTACCGAGGCAACCACATACGTATCACGCGACAAAGCTGAGGTGTCACAAAAACATGCTTAGTTTGGGCACCATTCAGTGCACGCGGGTATAACGGCCGGTTGTCCTTTACTATTGTCGGACTCTAACAAGTATTCCACTCACATTTCACATCACACATCACATGCGACTTCATGAAAAACAGTGAACTTACGCCGTGTCATAATCTTGTACAAAGTCTACTACGTCCTGCTTGAACACTTGCACTCCGTCCACGAGCTCTAACTTGAATTTTGGTTGAATTTCTAACAGGTGATCTTGCACTTCGCGGCTTTGAGCACGCAATTTGGAGAAACCGTAGGTCAATGCATCCACTCGTTCTGCGTTACCATCATTAAAGTAAAGCTCGTATCGATTTAGCAGTGCGTAGGACTCCTCAATTGGTCCGATAGTCATATCAATCTCAATTTCGGCTTCACGCAGTTCTGTCAGAGCGGCCATTTGACCCCTCACATCATCTAGATCTTTAATTGGACGACTCAACCGCTTTGATAGGTTATCGAAAAGTTCCAGGATCTTGGACATCTCCTGTGCTCGGCATTGGTTTAAAGCCTGACCATAAGCCCTGCGCCATGTGCCACATTCACGAATGAGACCCTCCTTCAGATCATTCGTTGTGAACATCAAGGGCCCGACGCGCTCAGTGGATGGTAGGTCCCGGATGCTGTGCTCGAGCTCCTAGAAGGAAATAACAATTGCAAAGTGACATATCAGGTTTGTTCTGAATTTTGGAGAAACCTTATCGTTAAGCGAATTTACTAGAGTTGGTTATCGCCAGTTCCTTGATCTAAACTCCATCACTCTTTGCGCCATCTTCTGTGACTGAAAAGTTCAGTCATGTTTGAGTAAATACCCAATGTGAACTTTCGGAGACGCCGTACCGCCTGCATCAAGAGTGAGGCTGGATGATTTATTTCTACAAGCATATAGGCTTTGCGATTCATTTACCTAATAGATCATTTTAGACAAAACCGAAGAGATTTTCAATCTATTGATATTATTTGCAGCACTAGTGTATTCAGTTATTTATGAAATGACTCATCACGCAACATCAGCGCACAACTCAACACCGAAAACCATGGAAGTACGCACTGATTAAAAGGGAAAAATTGTAATCTTATCAACAAATCTCTGAAATTTCTGTCCTGTTGTAGCAACAGGAAGAGATATTTTCACTGACTCGATCATTAGCAAGCAGTTTCACGTTTGTGACCAATTCACAAATAGGTAACTTTCCGGCGTAAATCATTGTCTTCACTCCACACTCTCTAAAGCCGCCTCTTTGTGTTCTATCAGTTCGGAATTCAAAATAATTCATTCACGCACATCTACACGTAGAAATAGCCTCATCTCTTACATTGTCCGCTTGCTCGCAGACAGCGACCAGGTAATCAACGATCTCGTTATTCACCTTCGTCATTAATCAAATTGCATGTACTGTCTCGTTTTTGCTTCCACGCATTTAATCGGACCTTCCAATAATCCCTTCATCCCCATTTTCTCTTGGATTCCTCCGTAAATCACATATGCGCTAAAAATTCACTCCACATCGGGTGCATAAAAGGGCTCACTGACTTCACTTGACTTGAGACCTATACGGATGTATCATCTGACTTGTTAGGATTCCGCAGTTGCAGTGCACGTCCACTGAGCTCCCACTGGGGTTCGACCCAGGCGTGAACGACTGCGAGTCGAACCCCTAAACACCTGGCTATCCGGAATGGCTCTAAAAGTTTTGCTGAACATTGACACTACATGATGTCGCACCCGTTCGTCGCTCTCTTTGGAACTGTGATAAGCCGTCACCCGTGCAACGACTGACTCATACGATGAAGGTCGTCTCCGTGGAAAGCCTAATTGAAACGAAGATATTGAATTAAAACCAATCTACAGAGACTGGCTACTTGGTCATTTTCAGTGGTAGGTGATTTGATTGGATATGCTCATCACGATTCTTCATTTTCAATAACTGAACAGTCTAACTAGACAAACCAGTCGCCAGAACATTCACGGTGGCCCGAGCATTGCCTAAAACGGACTGACGAGCAAGCATGAGATCGTGAGTGGAGCACGCTCATAGTATAACAAGAACAAACAAGAGCATAACCTACTACCGAATAAGTGGAGGTAATTGTGGAAGTTGTGATAAGTTTGGTAGCGGTCTCCAATGTCTTCTTTTACTTGATTTACGTATCATTCAGACGAAAGTTAATCGAATGTTACGTCTCTTGAGTACAAGGTTTCAGAAATTCAATCTTAGGTGATAACCTTTTGGGAACTGGACCTCGTGTGGAAAATTGAATTTTGAAAGCGGCCGATCAAATAGACTGACCAGTTCGATTAGATCAGGAGATTGTTCGATTCGGAAAAAAGTTGTTTTAAATCTTACCATATAGTATTTCATTTGAGCATTAATCTCAGATAATATCGGTTTTGTTTTCATAAATTCAGCCACGCTCGTCTGTGGATCCTGAAAAAGGGAGAAATAATTCATGGGGTGATATCAGGCAAAGACGGACAAGAAACATTGACTGTTCCTGAATCATATACCCACGTGGAGATCTGGTCATTTTAATTAGGTTCGATTGCCACTGTGCTAGCGTACTGTTTGTGAGACACGAAAACCGACACTAGATCGATTTCATCAGATCAATCAAATGCCGGAGTGGAAAACAGACAAAGAATCCTATTTTGGTCAGAGGGACAACCAGGCACCGAACCATATGGAACTGGTGCTGGGTGATACGACATACCGTGCTCCACAAATCGGAATATTTTGATCGACTCTGCAGGAAAGCATTGATCTCCTCCTTGATTCCGTTCAAAATGTTGTTTAATTGGATCACGAGTTTGATCACATCTTTGTGTTCGCTAATTTGTCGATGTAGAGTTTTGATCGCCGATCCAGAAGCGTTCTGAGCCCGTTTCGTGTCATCCCCCTGTTGTTCTGCAATGCGGTCTAAGTCCTGCAGGGGGGGGGGGAGGGGAGATATCAGATCGATTGAATATCTGGAATGACAAAAAGTATTTCCTAAAGTTTAACACATCTATATGCGGAAAGTTCAAAACTCTTCGGCACAGCCTCGCAGCTCAGCTGGTAGAGCACATGCGGCTTTAAAGCGCGAATGGCTTTCACGCACTGGTTCGAATCCCGGTGGCTTCAATTACCTTTAGCAGTTGGGTGATTTCTAATCTGCAAAACGGCAATTCATGAAGTCAAATTATTCGTACGGCAGGCGATAATCTAGTAGGTGGTCTTAGACCCTGCGCTTCAACAATTTCTTTTGATTAGCCGAATAGTGCAGGTGATCTGGTACACGGCATCACCAAAATGACAAGATAAGAGTATACATCAAAATAGAAGGGATTTTGACTTAGCAAATATGACTCACAGTATGCAATGATAAACAGGCTGATAGATGAACACCTCAGTCAACAGACAATGAGATGCATTTGACGTGACTTGTAAAAAATAACCAATTACTTACCTTTTGATGTTGCGCCTGACTGAGAATCATGTGATCCCATGCTTTAATACCTTCAGATGTTCTCAGAATAAGGTTGATTGCCTTTTGCAAACCAGTCTGAATTTCCTCGATCGACGGTTGCATCACCACATTTGGTATGGCCAAATTGAGACTCACTTGGAACAGAGGAACTTTTGGCTCCTCTTCTGCACCGGACCAGTCTCGTTTGTATTTGGTTGCAGTCGGCTGCATGCGCGATTTGATTGTTTCGAGAGTTCGTCGAGTACCTGCATAAAACAGCGGTGTAGAGTTAATTAATCTCACCTTATAGAGGATTAACCGACGACTCGCTTGAGGTTTAGTAACGCACCAGCAGTGCGCACATCAACAGAGAGGAGTCAAGTGGAACTTTCGGGAAGCGGTGAATAAAAAACACCAGTATGAAAGTTACGCTTACATTCTCGTAACTGTCTGTCTGTCTCCGTGCTTAGCTTAGACCGCATCTAAAACGCTTGCTAGTCCCGACGTTTGTGATACGAACATTGGGAGGAATCTGTCACGAGCTCGTTTTCAATCGCGTGGGGAAATCACTAATGGATCAAATGCTGTAGACGATGCATTATCTGAAAAGCTCCGTGATAGGAACTCGGAATTAACATACCCGATCAAAACGCTTGCCCCTGTCGAGCTAATTTTACAGGAGTGCCGTGTTGATATATCCTCAACAGTAATTTCAAAGCAATTAAATCATTAAATGTTGGACTGATCCCCATAGCCAAGTATATTGTTCATGCTGATCTGCGTAATACTTGTAAAGTCGTCCACACTGAGTCAGAATCTGTGTGTACGTGACGCCAGATGGCATGAGAACGCTGTAGTGTACGGACGTCATTTCAGGTAATGATGATCGAAAGCAGACGGAATTGAATTAACTCGTTAGTTTTATGACTCGGTATCCTAGGTTTATAACCTTCAATGCGTGGCTTACTCACTATTTTGTTCCTTACCACTAGTTCTAGTGAGAAGATATTTTGCCCTTGGATCATCTCATTTTATTATCGAGAAACAGACAGTTTATATAAGATGCAAGGGTCATCGTCGGCAATCATTTCACGACAAACTAACCGATCAAAACTAGCATCGGGTAATATCTCTTTTGATTGGTTGATTGGTGATAAGACCAGACATCGTTTTGCGGGAATCCTTTCCCGTTCTATCTAGCCATTGACTTGTCGTTCGTGATGGCGTTCGCTCAAATCTTGACTTGGATTTTGGCAAGCGATGACGTGCTGACTACTAACGAGCCTTGGCCGTCTGTCGACGATGAATCAGCCTAGATCCTCACATTCAGCTTCCAACGGTCATGATTCATGATAATCCATATGAAATGTTAGTAGTGTTTTGATGACCTTCAATGATCAGCGGGATTTTGGTACTCCGTGATGGTTATTCTTCAGAGGAACATGGATGACATTTGAGAGTTTCATCTAATCCACCTGACTTTCAGTTCTACTTAGATATTCCTGTGGTAAAATTTCTTATGGAGACGAGAGTTCAATCAGACTTAGTTTGATGGCGGGCTGTTTTTGCCTATAGGTACCAGTAAGAGCTCATCAGTGATAGAAGCACCCGGAGATGACACATTTTTACATGACCATATTCATTCTACTACTGGCATTTAATTCAACCAAGTTTATAAAAGACAGTACTGTATGATCCTGCGAACCTACACAGTTTACACATCCGTGCTCTGATTACATTCGGTTTAGATTGACTTAGTTCCAGTCTGAAGGATGTTTAGCAGAACGGTTTATTAAATACTACCCGGGGAGTGAATAAATCACAGTCGAACAATCAACAAATAGAGGCGCACGAGTTCAACGGCCCGCGGTGGTCAAACGGTTGTCGTCGTGGGCTTTGGACAATAATGACCCGGGTTCAACTCCCGCCACCACCGGTCACTTCACTATCTGGCAGCCTTTCAATGACCGTGCCCCCTCCCCTTCCTGATTGTTGTCCACCATCGCATATATATTACAAAAAAAGTAAAAAGAGTAGAAAAATAAACAACTAAACGGATTGGAGACAGAAGAAACAGTTGACGTCAGAGAACTACGTCCAGAATCAACAACACCATCCCCGCTCTCAATGGTTAGACTATCAACCAGTGCCCGATCGCTCAGTCTCGTCGAACATGGATACCAAGGCTCCTAACCGCAGTGGTGACAAGACTGGGTGCCTGTACATTATCATACGTTCATAAGCCACAGAGAGATACCCTGACGATTATCATGCAGTGCGGCTACTGACGAGCATTATGTTGGGAGCGGCGCAGTGATATTCCGACCAGCCAGTCGTACGACGTATTTGAATGCGTATAACACCATTCCAACATAAAAAATGAGAAATGGGGTAGTCTGTTTGGCCAGTCGTACGACCATGTAGCGATGGTTTTCAGTTGATTGTTCTGTATTTCTTACTTCTTTTCTGAACAATCATTTTATTTACAATTCTCACTGTATACATTAGCTAAGTTAGTCTCCCCTTCTTGTCGTTCACAACATAACACTTTCGATTAGAACAAGTATTAAAACGTTGAATTTAATGGATACCAATAGCAAGTCTAACACCCTGCTACATCGAAGTACCTGGGTAGAAGGTCTGAGGTTTGGATTAGTCACATGACTTACAGAGCACTAGCGCCTCCGTGTTTCGTTGGGCATAAATGCCAAGAAATGTGAAAAACTGACACGGTTGGCACTCGAGGCATCGACCACGACGTTTCTCGTGATGTGTACATTCGTAGCCCTCCTCTGCAGACAGACGGCTTGCCTGAGTTGGATCCATGCGACTTTTTATGAGGTCAATCAGTTCGTTCAGGGCACGTTCAACCGAGTTACTGTTACTGTTGTGGCAAAGGAAGTGGAAGAGGGATGCAGACAGTATGCAGCACATGTACCCGAGTGGAATAATTTGGAATCCTGCTTGGAAACTTCACCCACCACTGAAATAACATGAGATTGTTGTGTACTTCATTCACATGCCATTCATTTGGAAACTCAAGTCCAGGATATTAAAGCCGAGATGAGTACATTGGTTAGATGGAAAATCTACTGATACTGGCAAGTAGGTATTTTTACAACTAGTTCTTCCTGTGGTGACGTTGCATTTCAGAATAACCCGTCAGCCTTCGACACGCCGTACTGTCCTTTCGTCTAGCTGACCTGTAGTCTGTGTGTCAGAATATGTTGAACTTATCCGAACGGAGACTTAGACCCACCAACTGACATGGCTCGTCTGTTAGTATTTTATGCCGTTCCGCCAACAATAGGCACACGCACGCCTATGGGCATTTCAACCCGGGTAGTCAATCCCACCCGATTAGGCCCGTGTGCTCCAGCCCATTGCACGTCTGCTGACCGGACGATGTATTTTGTATTGCTTTTCTTTTGCTTGTTCTTTCTCTTCAGCCATCCACTATTGGCTCCAATAATTCCTCGACACTGGTAAGGCATCATGAACAAGAAAGATCTCGGTTTCTATGGTTTATCCATTTGGAACAGATAAGCCGGAACCTTATTCCAATGCGTTTATCGCCTTCTGCGTAGTAACAGTTTTGTCACATTGAACCTGACTTGGCTTTTGGGTGTTGATAAGTCGTGCTGTGGGCTATCATTTTTGTCTCGTGGTTTATTTGTGTTAAGTGCACACAACTATGATATATTACCAAATACCAATGTGAGACACAACAGTAAAATATATGTTCTTTGATAATATCAACGGTTTAAAAATATAAGAGCATCAAGAGCAATACAGTGAAACAGTTTGGTGGAAAAACCAAGTTTCGGAATCATTCAAACGCGTTATTCTGAAGGCCACGGTTATTAACCGAAACTCTAAATATCCTGATACACGAAGTGTTCATGCACAGCAACTGAGTTTGAGTTTAATCTATTTTCTGGTCGATTTATTGCCGTTCAAACAAACCGCCATAAAATAGGTCAGTTGCAAAGTTTCCTTCAACGTTAGTTGAAGTATTTGCTGTGTACGGCTTCCGATACACTATAGTTTACTGACGATATCCGTTTCATAGCGACTGAAATACAACAACGAGCCGAGATCAGCGGAAAATAAACCGTGTCAGGACTTCGCCATCAAAATACAAGCCTGAATGTCATCGTTTTGTCAGTGGATAGTATCAAAGACAAGTAATGGTACGTTAAGTAGCTTTCTGGAAATGTATATCAAAAATAACAGCAGAATAGCAAACTGAAACATACTGGAGTATAAGGATCAAATCCGGGTGGCTCCTGTTTTAAGCTGACCCACTAACTTCACCGAGACCACATTTCTGCTTCCGAATCAACTCGTTTATTGGTGCAAAATACCATAAATATATAGGATGCCAGTCCATGTAACCGATCACCGCATTCAGCGTACCGGTCCGACTGGTGTGGAAATGCAAGCCTTAAGGCTTAAACGCCGCTGACAGGACTTATCCCTCATTTTATCGATCCACGCCACCGATCGGCTGTCCTGGCTCTCGAGATTCCGTTGTCTCAGGCCTTGGGCTTCGCTCCGCACCAGTGCTGACTGCCAACGTGACTTGGCTGTCCGTCAACAGCGAGTCAACGCATACCGTCACAGTTACCAAAGGACATCCTTTCGAAGTCCGAGCACAGCTTTGACAACATGCAGTTCAACGAATTTTGTTTGACAGACTCGTTTCCGACTTGTTAAAACGCTCAGGGTACATTTATGTCGATAACACCCTGATCATCAATCATACGACTAAACTAGCAATTCCCTAAAGAAACTTGTTTTATTTTCAGAAACCCAGAATACAAAACCCACCTGTTGTCCGAGTGAACAACTGTTTATGTGACTAGCACACGGAATTCAGCTGAATCACGGTACTCAAACATTTGACTGATGATAAACTCTCAAACTAATATGATATATGTTCAAAGTAATTGACAGTACTGTATATTCAAATATTACACGCTGGAGCGTGCCAGAGTCTCGCAAGCCTCCTCTGAAACACATCTATCAGTTCATCATGAACGCGTCACACCACGTCGTTCAGTCGATCCGGTTTTGCGAATGCCTGGGGAGATCAGTTTAAACATAGCGAGAGCTGGAGCAATTTTCTCAAACCCGCGACACCTGTGGCGTCGCCGTGACATCCGGCTCTCTTAAGGAACGGGTTTATAAGGTCGCTGTTCGTAGTGTTTTACTCTACGGTTTCGAGACCTGGCCACTGCGTTGGGGATGCACGGCATCTTTCCGCTTTCGACAACCACTGTATGCGAAGTGTGGCTCGCCCTCTCGCCGAATTGACCGCTCTACACCACTTCCGGTGGCTTGGCCATGTTCTACGAGTACCCGCTTGTCGTTTACCTTTCCGTGCTCTATTCGTACATGCTAGGCAAGGCTGGAAGAAGCGACGCAGCGATCAGGCCATGAAGAAGCTAACATCAGCACTAGCTTTGACTGGTACTTCCAGCCTCCCTGGTTGGGGCACGGGGAACGAGGATTGTCGTCGGTTAGAAACGTTGAGGGACGTGCTTCAGAATAGAAGTCAGTGGCGTAAATGTTGTGCGATCTGTCTGTCAAACGCTCGTGCCCGGTAATCACGGGATTTCATTCCGACAAACAAAATGTCAGGAGAAATATCAAAAAATGCACGGCAAGAAAGTGAAAAAAGTCAGCATTTTTTTCTAACTGTTTTGCTGTTTTACTCCCCCTCTCCTATTTTTGCAATTATTGTTGTTGCGTTGACACCGTGCTTGAATTCAGGCCGATATTTATATGCATACCCCATCCCACTGCCTCAAGTCCAACGCACCGCTGGTCATGCTTGGATAGTCCACGAAATCGGATGAACCCAAACAACCATGGCAGCGCGCCTTACCAACCAAATTAATCCAGCAAGGACGCAAGTGGGCTAGGTGCAACAGCCAGATTCGCCGCCAGCTTTCGCCTTCACTCTAAACATCGCATTGTCCATCCCACTTTTGACCTTGTTTCGGAACTGCTACCCGATTGGCTGTTTGAGATTTTCTCCTGATTGGCCTGAAGACCGGCGTATCACCCTTACACATTTCGCGCAGGTGGCCACACCGCGCGCCCGTCGTCTGCACATCACACCATTATGTGCGTCCACAATTACGCACGTGGACTCGACTTTGTCGTGGCCAAAGCCAAGAGGCTCAGTAACATTCATGTGACCGAACCAGGTGATCAAGAGGCGATCATTAGCAAGACCAATAGACAGAAGCTTCTCTCTTTACGCGTTTCAAGTGGGCGAAGTGAGCAAAGCGGGTGAAATCGTTCTTCAGTCGCAAAATGACTCCGAGGATAATAATCGGAAACGAGAACTGCAGTGCGGTTACAATGGAGCACGTGTATCCGAATTTCAACCCGCCTTCACCGTTGCCACGTAGTGATAAAAAATTATCGGGGCATACGAATGATAGACTTCAATTAGGCTCCGTCTTTGAGTGGCAGCTAGGCAATACTTCGGATGTCAAAATGAATAAACACGCAGGTGCAAGAATTATGATCGCATTTTTCTGTATTTGGTGTTAGTAGCATCCGCAAAAGCCTTAGCTACAAGCCTCGCAGCGGCGGCATTCTGTGATCGATTCAGATCGGTATGTGAACTGGGGCTTGGTTACAGAAACTGCATTACGGTCAAAGCAGTGAAAATAAATCCTAATTTCACCATTTTGGTTTGGTTTGAACCTTTAGGTACCAAAGTTCATCACACTTTCTGCTGATTTCGTGGAATGAAATTTTCTTCGACTGATTGACCTCCTTGCACTCTTCACTCGTGTAAGACACACGTTTGATTTCAATATCCACTACACCCCCGTTCATTCACAGCTCCAATGATTTGTCAGTTCATTCCACGTGAACTCGCCGCCCTCGTAACAGCACGTTCACCCAGGTACGAACTCCCACGATTTCTCCGACAAAAAAGAATGAAATTTGTTTCGTCGATCCAGACCAGGAAACGATTTTCGGTTTGAAAATCTAGTATTTTTTTTTCTACGTAAGATATTCGCGCTTTTTTGTTGATATCACAATTGGTACCAACAGATACCGAACGCATTGACTTACTAGTTATCAATCTCCCATCTAGGTATCGATTGATGGGGGAAACACCGACAGATTTTTCATACATCAGGATTCTTATTTCATTCAGAGTGGTCGTTGCGTCTTCGGTTATCCACTCTAAAGTCGCTTCTTCTTCGAATTCAGAAAGCATTCTGCTTTGTCCCTTGTTTCTTCGGAATGAACTGATCATTCAAAGATCTTAAGGAGGAATGGGCCGATTTATCCGTTCAACATAAAACAACCAGTGGACAGGGATAATTTTCGAAAGAACAGAACTGTGTGATGAATCGAAACAGCCTTGACCTACCTGGCTAACTGAATCGTGGCTTTGGAAACTGAGTCTTCTGTGATTTTCAGGAACTCTTGTAACGTAACTTGTTTCTTCTCCGGTAAATCGCACAGACTCGTATGAGCCATCTCGTCCAGTACTTCATCAATGCGGCATTGTAGAGTGTCTGAGGCACGCTTTGTCAGCAGTCGCAGCGCACAAACCTCCTCCCGTACTTTCTGAATATCTTTAAGGGGCATCAGTTTGATCACAAAGGAAAAAGACAATTTTCAGCCGAAAAAAAGATTTTCAAAACAACTTTTCATTTTATATTTGTGTTTGCTCTTGGCTTTATTTTCCCTATTCTGTGCCTTGACTTAGAACAGTAGATATGTAAATAATATGGCCACAAAGAACCACTGTGTAATTGGGAAAATTGGCGACGTTTACCTTGTGGTTTAAAATAGTTGTGCTCGGTTGATCCCTACAGATTAGGCATGCCATTGATCCCGGAACCAAATGCGTCACCCATCTTCAAACGGTGGTCTTAAACAGGTCAGATTCTGCGGTTTTTCACTCCAACAACTTCAATGGGAAAGGCTACTGGCTACAATAACTGCACTGCACGATTCTCATTCACTTATTCATTTTTCACTTGCATATATACTCATTCACTTAATTCTGTGGGACAGTGTACATCAGTCGCACGATCGGACTCTTGTCTGAAAGCATCCACGAGCATCGCCGTACGTGGATAAACAGCGGAACAATGAGTCACTCACTAGCATGGTGGTTTCACACACTGCTCAGTCTAATCACAAGGTAAATGTGGCTGACGCTTTGCGTGCCATATGTAAGGCGCGGGGTCGGTAATTAAGACCTGTACAGCAGGGGCTGTCGAAATCCGTCCACCTAATCCCCCCCATTTGTACTCAAAAACAATTTGTGTGTGTGACCTTCCACTCACTGGGCCCACGCAGTACCGTAAAATAGGCCACAGACCAGGCGGAAACTGATGAAACGGGTGAAACAATTCGCCATCCGGTCTACAGTTAGGCGAAGACCACAATTTTTAGGGCAAGTAATCCCGGTTACTTCCAACTATCTGTCTAATTGGTCCAGTTCTCTAACTTGTAATACATTGTCATGCAATATCAATAATACTAATAACTGGAAACCAGCTTTTTTGCCAATGTGTTCCCTGAATGTGCTCATCGGGAATTTTCGAATAATTACTCTTACGGGTGTGAGTAGCAGCAGATTAGATTTTCACATGATATGACTTATCATACAGCGCGAATGTTCAGACCACGGAAAACCATGGGAGTCCTGTACAACTGTTTCATCCCTGTTAGGACTCACCAGCAAGGCCCACCCACCGAGCCCCAACAACTGTACATTGCTATCATGTTTTGCGATGGTTTGAATGTTCACACTACATGATGAATCATACTCATTACGTTCGCATCGTGTTTGGTTGGTACTCTAGCTTTTCCTAATACTATCCAAACCAAGTTTACCGTAAAAACAACAAGGCTCTTCCTAAAGTAGCACGACGTGACCTAAAATTGAGAAGACCAATTATGGGCTATTTTTTAGTTTCAGAGTAGATCTCATTTACTTGATGCATTTCTCCTTTCATTCGGCGTTTCAGCTGGTTGCTCCTGAATTACATGATACGTGATTTAAAATTATAAAAGATCACACGTTATTTGTTCCAAGACATCAAATTTGAAAATATCGTCTTAAGGGGTACTGGTCAGGCATTTCCGTATTGCAACTGGTGTATGGCCCCTACTAGTGACCGGACTTCTGACGGCATGGATACTGCCCCGGAAAACCTATTGATTGGACATTCGACACCGATTACTATCACATTCGCACGCACGCACGCACGCACGTACGCACATCGCGGTAACTTCACTCACACCACGGACGGCTTGCTCTAGCCATACATGCTCGTTGATTCGTTGTTGCCGAGCTGCCCGGCTTGACCGCACTCGATCGCATGTACTGCCTGGTCTTGCCTATAGATGATTCGCCTGATTGTTGGCTTGCTTACGTGCCTAACGATGTGCTACCAGAGGGATTTGTTGCGTTCTGTGTTCTCCTTTTATTCCGAACACAACAGCAGTCAACTGGGCGAGCTTGTTCTTTACCGTGAAGATAGAAATCCCGCGGCCTCAGTGGTTATTGCATCGAGATCCCGATGGTAAATGCGAAGTACAGTGTGTATGTCCATGGAAGTCAGTGTAGCACCGAAAGGAATGGAAACGGTTAGGAGTCCGATTTCCAGTACCATATCGAAAGCAATAAATCACTTACAGTGATCCACATTAGTCGTGCTCCAGGTCAGGATGCTCAAACCTGGACTGATGGCATGCTGGACTCGTTCGGTGAACGTTTTGAGTAGAGGGACAAGTAGAGTTGGAATTTCTGACTCAGATTCTTCAATTTCCGTGATCAGTTCTTTCAACCTGGGGGTTAATTGTACGACAATGAATGAAATGAAGTGACAAATATGTTTGATCGCCCGCATGAAAGAAGCAAAAAAAAATGATGAGATTCAGGCTCCTCGTGCCAACAATACATTCGTTGGTGTTTTCTATGTGAAGGACTACACTGAAATTTATTCATACATTTCCCTTCTGTGGGAAAACAACAAAACAATTCTTCATTTTATTTCCGTATCGTAGTAAAAACTAAAATCCAAGTTTGATTTGGCTCCCACTTGGTATTCGTTGTTTATTTGGAATTGTATGAATGAAGCGTTTGATAGATCTCATAGTCTTCTCCGTCAGGATAAAGGCACCAAACTATATACCGAAGAAGACTGTGTGTGTATGTGTGTGTGTGTGTGTGTGTGTGTGTGTGTGTGTGTGCACGATGACAGCCTACCATTGTTTGCCCAGAAGTTGAATGGGGTATTACCACCCGGACTCCATTTCAACTGAAGCGAATTTGATGGAAAGAACCAGTAGATTGGGTTCCTATTCGTTGCCAAGTTTCCTACTATAATGGGTGCGTGAGACGTCAATCTGGTGTCTTCATGATAAATGAAGGGTACTGCTCTGCATAAAGCCCTGTAGCGCTGATAACCTATCTCGCTGTACAAGTAAAACGGGATTTTTTCGGAGAATATGATGTGCGCAGCCTGCTGTGTAGAGAATATCGTGTGGTCCCAATGGCAAGAAAACTAAGCGTCGAACTTTAAAGGTTTTGATAACTGAATGAAGACGGGTGGGAACACTCAAAGTGCTACTCACAAAGTGATTTGGTCTGTGACCTTGTCAGCAAATGCGTGTAGTTTATTTCGAGTAAGCGGACACCGAGCAGGCCGTCGACTGGTAAATATGACACCGCAAGTAAGTTGAACTAACCACCTAATTCTGTAGGCGATTTAAGTTTTGAGTCCTTATTTTAGCTTGTCCACCGGCGTGCTTCCAGCTTTATGCTATGCTCATTATAGAAGCTGGGTGGTGCACGAATGTTACTCAGTTTGGGCTTTTCTCGACTGGATCAGAGGCTTTGGAGCAGAATAACAACGGAGTGGGTGGGTGGAGGATATCTGTGCTCCGTTTTGATGATTGATCGAAGTCATCCAATGATCAGAAACTACCAATCGAGGAAGTCCGTGTGAAGCAGTGAAGTTGTTTCCGCACAACTGAACGATCATTTGCTCACGGTACTTGAGAATGCAAAAGGGCAACAATGGTTGGTTGTTAGGGTCAAATGGCAGGATACTGTTCTCAAATTAAACGATATTTCTAGCGGCGCATGAATAAGGGATCGGCTAGCTAATATAGTTATCTGAGTGCAATAAAAGAACATACTCCGTATAGCGTTGTTTGAGCATTTGCTCTTGTACCAGAAGTCGCTCAGCCGCTGGTGGAATAGGCAAATCCAGAGCGCACATGTACCGTGCCTCACACGTCATTTCCCAGATTTCCACATCGAAATTCACCCTCAGTTTCTGGTCCGTTGAAGATCGTACTAGCAACGAGGCGGACAAACCGACCAGTCCGTCCTCCATTGTACGGCACCAAGCTTGATGATGAATTAGTTCGTAGTGCACTAACACGCTGGCTATCTTGTTAAACAGCTTCACACATTTCTGACCATCTGGTGTCTGAGTGGTGTAGGACGAGATACATAGACGGGCAAGATGAAAAAGTGACAGGTAGAGAGGTGTAGGACATGGTGATAGATAAGTTAATATAATGAGGACCCAATTAAATTACAGCTTAATTAGTTGATTATTTGCTTTTATCTCTGAATTACCTCAGCCAACTTCATAAGTAAGCCATGACTGCATGTTCAAATACTAGTTTGTTCACGAGGGAATCTTGTCAAAGACGGCCAAATTACAACCTTATTGGTGGATGCCATGAATAAATGAATTTGGTGGGATTTCTGAAGCCTGCGGTGTGCACGATAGAGTGATGTGCTGCACTGGAGCGTAGGTGACACCCATGCACGGGTTTGAATCGCACCGAAACTGAAGACTTTCAAGTTTGCCCCAATCTGGAATGAGAGGAAGAATTTTTGCACTTCCAGATTCAATAACGGATAGGCGAGAATCGAACACAATGTAGGTGATGGACAGGGATCAACTGTCCCCCGGCTGGCTATCACATCTGACGTTTTGGGGTTCTCAGGCTCTGGTTGCCGACTGTCGCTAATAGTAGAATAGGCCTTTGAGGATGTTGGGTGTACTGATCCCACTTCATCCATGTTCAAACAAGTTATAATATTAATAATAATAATAATAATAATAATATGCGCTATGTATTAGTTTTGTTGAGATATCATGCATCAGCGTTCAAATGGAACCTAAGATCGGTTCATTCATCGCTAGTTACAATAAACGGATCGTGGGAATATTTCTTCGGACACAGAATCTGATAGTGAGATGTGAGGGTGCACTGTAAAGTGCTACACAAATATACTATGGCCAAAATGGTAATATCCGAAGTTACTGTATTCGGCCTCTGTTATCACTACAGAATAAAACCGAGCAAGTCATATTTGATTCCATTCCTGTTATTCTATCTGCTGTCTATTTTTGTGAGATAATACGGGTTAGCTTTACTTGTGATGAGTTATCACACATTTTTGTTCATTGCATTTAGATTTGGCTAGAAAACAGTTTTTCGTGTACTGAGCATTTGTCTAACGACACAAACAATGCAATTAGAGCACACCTGTCACGGGGTCAGGATTTACAAAAAATAAAATAAAAAAACCTTCACTCACATCCCGATCCACTCCTGCAATGGACGCGCTCAAAATTGGGGGCGTAAGCTGAGCCCTGACATTAGAACACAGTCTACCGACCTGGGTTACACGTTCCGTTTAAGTAATAAGATTGAATATAAATGGTGTTAACTGATTTGCCGTTGAACTATGTTGATATAGTGAATCACGTCCGAATAATCCAAATCCCCTACTACTTAAACCCATCAAAACGGAAATGATTCTAATGATCATGGTGTCGAATAACACCGCTGGGGTATCAGGCCCATGAAGAGGGAATTGGTCTGTTTAGATCATAGGAAATTTCTAGACGGGAGTTCATTGTTGCCATTTATCCATTATAAAATATAGGTTAACGACCGAAGATATCATCAGCAGACAAAATTTGTAATACGTATTGTCACAATACTGCATGAATATCTTTTCTTCTTTTCTTGAGCGACTCACCAGAAGAGTTTCAGGGCAGGACTGCTTAAACTGCTGCATTGGAGTGTTTATCTGGTGAAACAGATGTCGAGCCCAGTAGATTTTTCCCGAAATTGGCGTCATATTACGTGTAATTGGTGGGTCAGCTTTGTGTTGCTCGTACAAATGACCGATGCCATTCAACTCTGTGGCAAATGCCCTCAGAACAACAGCATATTTAGATTCCAGGTCGATTTGACAAAAATCCAGTTTACGGAATCTGTTCAGAATGCACAAACGCCGATCAACCTGGCAGGAAAGAAAATAACGGTATGAAAAACTGAGTAATTTGGTGGATATCGTTAAATCTCCTATGACGTAACTGTTGCTGAGGGGTATTTTTGCTGGCCAATAATTTGGAAATGGAAATAAATTCAGCTGTCGCATCCGTCACTTTGTGCCGGATGCTTTTGACGAACTCTAAGACACTATATTTTGGATTCATTCGATCACAGGATTTACTTGTGACAACTTCGTTGTTGTAGTTCCCTTGTCAATCAGAATCCCAGTGTTCTATCCCATGCATCAGAAAGGGACTAGTGTGATTGCACCTAATTGATATGCTAGTGGCGATTATTTAATTCTACCATCTCGCATTTGAAGATGATCAAAATTGTAGTGAAAAAGTGTGTAGACCATCTTAGGGTGTCGCAAAAACTGCCAAAAAACAATGACTTGGAAAAGAGTGTGTTTCATGGCTTATCACCGACAGTGGACGCGCATTCGAAATTGCTTAGCTAGCATGTCGAGACCCGCTCGTCTACTAGCGAAACCAGCAACAGATTCGATTCACTCATTGGGTTATCTCAGTGGCAGACTCGTTCCGCACGTAGGCGCGTTTCAGCAAACGATCCACCGCTGGTCCAAACACAGTCAGTTTAGTCGAATCGACAAAGGCAAATGGCCTTCAGTCAGTTCAAGTTTTGACTGTAAACGAATTACGATTCACGTTTAATAGATATCTGAGTGGACAGGTTAGAAATATAAGTTTGCCCAATAAATCCTAAACTGTTTCCCTGCAAGTGCGGACGTGCACTTTGCAACCATATGGACCGATTTGGAAATCTCTCTGATGGAAAAATGTGGTCGGGACTATGCCTATATTGCACAACTTTTGCGCCTGTGGCACACAAGATCGATTTCATTTGAAAGGTGTTATACAGACCACGTGAATATGCAGGGAAGACACATCAATTGATGAGTAACCACAAGGTTACAGACCAAAAGGTATCCAGTTCATTCTGAAGCACTCCGTAGAAAAACCGTCTACTTGGGCACTTGCAAAGTGTCTAGAAGTTGAAAACATTTTTTCAACTCCCCTTCAAAGGTTAATAAGTCAGTCGACCAAGTAGTGAGCGCTTGAATCCGAACATTAAACGCACCGACTGCGTAGCAGGTCCCATCATCGTCTTCACAATCACAGGGACGCCGACACCGTCGATGGAGAAGACGCTGTCTTTTTGTGTCAAGTCTAACTGTGCCTTTAAATCCACATGTGGATACTCAGCTGTCTACGTGGACAAACCAAAGGGTCAGCTTCGTTGCTGAATAGTTGAACACTTTCTGGTATGACTTCAGAATTGATGAATACTCACTTCACAGTGATGACGTTATCAAATAGAAATGCAAATCAGACGGATCATCAATTAATCGACATTTGAATAAGCAAAAATTGTATAACTCCGTGCAAGGACATTAAAAATGTTAGTTATCTACTCTTGCGTTTACTCATTTCAATGCCATTGTGGGAGCAAGTACACCAGAAGAACTGAGAGCAGATTGTCTGCAAGGAGCTCAGAACATGCCCCGAAGAACTTAGCGTTGAGTGGTTCAAAACTTCCGTCAAGTTCGGTCGCCTGCCATTAACTTGAGTGTAAGATTTAAGACAAATCAAAGCAAGCTTTTCGGGTGATATACCACCAGAAGATGTGTGGGTTTATTACATTTCGCCAGGGCCGTGGTTATTCGACGTTATAAGTCTGACTTGTGTGAACAAGTAGACTTCGTGGCCAGTTTGGCCTTGCCATGGTAGAACAACTAATACAACTCCGACCAGTGACTGTGATTCCCATCCCTCTCCTTATTCAATCCAAGTGTGACTGGTGACCTTTGACCTTCTCACTGATTTTGTTTAGTTGAGTATTTGTCGGTGTCTGCATATTTGCCATTGATCTGAACAAACTTTCACGTGATTGAATGTACGTCGTCGAGATTACGCGAAAAAGTTGAATTCAATCTGACCTGTGGTGAAATTTCTAAACGGAACTGGATGCACGAAAAGTACTTTTTATTGACAGCGACCCATCAGACTTAACTTCCACTTCTGGAGAGCAATGATTTCCACTGTGGAATACGCAAAAAACACCACATTCTTAGGGGCATGTGTAAGGAAGAGTTCCAGTTAAAACCCTTGTTGTCAACAGAAGAAAAAAATCCGTTCTTGGAGGTCATAAAATGCTGAATGACTCACATTGCAATACAAATATGTCAATGAACCATGAATTGAACTCATACAATGTTTTAT